>OY293417.1:60005467-60502967 GCA_958502065.1 Chrysolina americana
TGATGAATCGGCCTTCAAGTATCTAACAGTTTGAGAAGTGCTTAATACTCCCTGACTTGAAAGTACTCAGTAGTCGAAAGCATTTTATAAATAAAAGTTCCTAGTGCTTAATATTTCGGAGGACTGTTCAAGAGTGCTCGAAGCACTTTCTGTCAGTGCTCGGTACAGCTGTTTGGCATTTAAAATAAATAAAATGTCAAAAATTCCAAAAAAATATGAAGGAAACTGATGATGATGAACTTTTTAACTCGAGAACTGTTGAAGATAGAGCAATTCTGCGAACGCCAATCGATTCAGAGTAATCAAATTAGTATAATCTGTGAATTTTGAGTCAATCAATATAAAACTGAATTATTCGATACAATGAAAAATGTCCAAAGGGGTAGACCCCTAAAAATCATGAAAAATATAAAATCGGTAGATACACTTGAAATTTGCACTATTGAAAATTTCATACTGGTTCCGAAAATATATGATTTGTGTAACCTCAGACACAAGATTTGGCATATGAAAGGAATAAAAATGGCTATAGGACTGGAAAAATATGGAGGGAAATGACTCCATATGAACTCTTCAACTCGAGAACAGTTAAAGATACAGCAATTCTGCGAACGCCAACCGATTCAGAGTAATCAAATTAGTATAATCTGTGAATTTTAAGTCAATCAATATAAAACTAAATTATTCGAAAAATCGCAAAATGAAAAAATATAAAATCGGTAGATATACTTGCAATTCGCACTATATATACAAAATTTCATATAGATTACGAAAATATGTGATTTTTGTATGCTCAGATACAAGATTTGGCACATAAAAGAAGAAAAAAATCTAGAATGGGACTGGAAAAAATATGGAGGGAAATGACTACTTCCTACTCCAGATGAACTCTTCAACTCGGGAATGGTTGAAGATAGAGCAATTCTGCGAACGTCAATCGATTCAGAATAATCAATTTAGTATAATCTGTGAATTTTGAGACAATCGATATAAAACTAAATTCATGAAAAATATAGAATCGGCATATACACTTACAGTTATTAATATTTCATGGACACATGATCGAATAAGTTTTGAAACTGGTCCATGATCATGTAAAATTAATTAAGATAATTAATTAAATATAATATTTAAAAATACTGAAAAATCATAATATATACATACAAAGAAGGAGAAATAGTAAAAATTAATATTTGGTCACATTTTGAATATATGAAAACAATGACAAAAAATTGAATAGGTACATTTTGAATAATAATAATGATATTATTTCACAAACAAATTATTTTTCAAATTTTCGGAATTTCAATCAACCAGAGTTTGATTTTACTTTTGAATCCAGAATAACTATTAGATTTTTGGAAAAACAGGTTATTTTTTATAAATCTTTCTACCTATACCGGGTGACCCGGAACCAATTTACCCCCCTGTATCTTCGTTGTTATTTTATATGGATGTCTCAAATTTGGTACTTAGATTTGATGTTATGAATGTACAATTTAGCAAGTATCAATCCAAATATGACACTTCCGGTTTGACCGGAAGCACATCTAATTTTTATATTTCAAATGAGAAGTATATTTTTTTTTTGAAAATAACAATTCAGTATGGAATTACCTTCACAATGATATATCACAATGATACTTTCAATTCACAATCTGCTTACATAAGTGACATTTTATAAAAAAATTACTTTTTGTATTTCCCTCGTAACGAAACATTTTCATGAAAGTATGCTGTGGAAGATTGAACAATATAATGTAAGTAACAATAATTCGTGGCACAACTTTCACACAATAAGTTTTATGCAGACTAATTATTTTTATGATTTTAGTTTTTCTTAATTTTTGGATACCAATACATAGGAATTTTTAATGTTGCTTAGAAACTCAAATACATATTGAAATACAAGAATTGAACGAAACCTTGTTTTGTTTCCTAATTATTTTTTATGAAGATAATTTCCATGCTATACCTACCTTTTATTGAACAATTCAACTTCATGTTAGTTGGCTATGGAATTAAATTTGTTGAGTTGTTCTGTTGTTGTGTTTACGCCAAATTGTTGACATTTCGAATGTTCTGAATTGTGGGATTCTGGGAAGATAATTATTTGTGAAATGAACAACTACTACCGATTTACCCAAACTGAAAAGGTTGATATGTTGTTGATATATGGAGAAGCAAGGAAAAATTCCTATTTAGCCTTGCGTCTGTACCAGGATAGGTATCCTAACCGTCCGCACCCTAGTAGTAGAAACTATTTTGCAATATTGGAGTCACAGTTCAGGAAAGAACGGAATAATCATGATGGGGAACATGTTATTGTAAGCGAAGATACGGAGATCACTGTTCTAGCAGCGGTTGAAATTGATCCAAATACATCATTAAGGCAAATCGAATATGAGGCCGGGGTACCTAGAGAAACAGCTCGAAAAATTTTGAAAAAACACCGGTATCGTTCATTCAAATATCAAATTCATCAATATTTGTATGAAAATGATGTGCAGAGAAGGATTGCGTATTGTAACTGGGTTATACGAAAAGAAACAGAAAATCAAAATTTCCATTACAATATTCTATACAGTGATGAATCACGCTTTACAAACAATGGTCATTTCAATAGAAATAATTTACGTTATTGGGCACAAGAAAATCCGCATGTGTTCAGAGAAGGAAGACACCAGGAGAGATTCGGATTCAATGTTTGGCTAGGAATTTTTGGAACCAGAATAGTGGGACCAATTATTTTTGATGGAGCTTTAACAAGTGAACGGTACCTACAAATTTTAAATGATGAAGTCCAAAATTTTATTGAAGACATTCCCTTAGCGACACGTCGCGTTATGTATTTCCAACAAGATGGAGCACCTCCACATAATTCGAATGTAGTCCGAGGACATCTTACTAGAACTTTCAACGACAATTGGATTGGTACTCATGGCCCAATTCGTTGGCCACCAAGGTCACCAGACCTCACGCCAATGGATTTTTTTGTTTGGGCTCACTTGAAGAATAAAGTTTATGCTCATAATAGACCTCAAAATCGCGAGGAACTTGAAGACAGGGTAAGGAGAGCCATTAACGAAATTACTCCGGCTCAACTCGTGAATGTTATGCGGGCATGCTCCGAAAAAATACAAAAATGCATTGACGTTAACGGGCGACAATTTGAACAATTAGAATAATTAAGTCTGTCATAGGTATGGAATTTCTTTTGAATTGAGTTATAAAACTGTACATGTTCCAAATGTCTACTATTTTGTAGAAAAATTATCGAAATAAATATTTTGTGAGTCCGATTGTGCAGTTTCAAAAATAACTCCAGACCTTTAGAATAAATTTAATTCCATAGCCAACTAACATGATGTTGAAATGTTCAATACAAAGTATAGCATGAAAATTATCTTCATAAAAATAATTAGGAAACAAAAATGTAGAAGTTTTTTTTCTAATTTTTTGTATTTCAATATGCACTTGAGTTTCTAACCAACTTTAAAAATTCCTATGATGTTGAAACTTATTGTGTGAAAAGTTGGGCCATGAATTACTGTTACTTAGATTATATTGTTCAATCTTCCACAGCATACTTTCATGAAAATATTTCGTTACGAGGGGAATACAAAAAGTATTTTTTTTATAAAATGTCACTTATGTAAGCAGATTGTGAATTGAAAGTATCATTGTGATATATCATTGTGAAGGTAATTCCATACTGAATTGTTATTTTCAAAAAAAAAATATACTTCTCATTTGAAATATAAAAATTAGATGTGCTTCCGGTCAAACCGGAAGTGTCATATTTGGATTGATACTTGCTAAATTGTACATTCATAACATCAAATCGAAGTACCAAATTTGAAACATCCATATAAAATAACAACGAAGATACAGGGGGGTAAATTGGTTCCGGGTCACCCGGTATAGATGGCATGTTGTTACATCAAAGTTGTAGAAAATTGTTCAGTTGATATCCAGCCATCAATTTTAATCTTTGTTTCATATTTATGTTGTATACGATTTTCAATTTTTACATTTTTTCTTATGTAAGCTGTCGATGATTTATGAAACAATATGCAAAATTTCATACAGATTCCGAAAATATATGATTTGTGTAAGCTCAGATACAAAGTTTGGCATGTAAAAGAAAAAAAAATTGATTAGGACTGGAAGAAATATGGAGGAATTCAACTTTTATCTTAGTATACATTGTTATAGTCGTAGATAAAGTATAGTATTCAATGTTCGGTGATGGTCATAACTTACTTGATAATTTACAGCACTCGCCTGCGGCTCGTGCTGCAAACATCATCGTGAGTAATGACCTACATTACCGCTCGTTAAATTATATACAATTAGGGCTAAGAGTACGTTTTATATCCTTTTCTGCGTAGCCCCGTTCCCGGAACTTCATTTTTTCCTACCGCTTCACGCTTCTCCACACCATTACATCGTTAAAAAATAATAGACGATGACGCACGTTTTGTTAATTTGTTTAAAACCTGTCATTATCGAAATCAAACACCAGTTCACCTTCACGCGGCCACGGCAAAGGGTCGTCAGCGAATTTATTACACAGTTAACGTGAGCGAACTTCAAATGAGTTGAATTCATGGTGATTAATTCCGAATACGGGTTCTTCGAGTGAAATTTGGTGTGCCGTCATAACAGGTGCCTGAACAGTGACCTTGATTGCGACACAAAACTGTAACAAAATTGTCAAAATCATTCAGTTTCATTCACCATACTGATAGGATGTCAAATCGATATTTTATATATATAATACTGATTGAAACGGAAATGTAGAGCAATTTCATTTTTGAAAATGGTAAAAATCACCGTCAGCTGAATATAAGTAGGTGACAAGATTGTCAGTTGATTTTTCTATTAAAAACATAGGTGTTGTTATCATTGATCAAAACATAATTTGCCACAAACACAGTTGTTCAACTATCTTCGAAAAGCTTACGCAGTACCCCCACAAAAAAATACAACACCCTTCAACGTTCAGTTAGTTAGTTTATTTTTCTCTCTCTTTTTATTATTCTTCACAGAAGTCTATCTATTTGCTGAGTTAGGTGGAAGAACAGGCATTCTTGACCCTTATGAGGAATGAATCGAACTTTCTTTATCCCAATAATTTTCTTATCTATTTTTATTCACTTTGTGATCAATAAAGACCTTTATATCATTATTATTAATAATTTTTTTTCGCATCAAATGAATAGATTTGCAGCCCAAAAGAAGACGAGAATTTTTGTAAATATTAAATTTTTTCAGATCAACAAAAAACATATATATCATTATAACTTCCAGATGTCCCACGAATATCTCGTCACGAATAAAAATAATCTGGCGCTCCTAATGTTCGCGACAGTGTGAAACTAGTGCAAGACCAACCACCCCAAAATGACCCAGCACCTTTCCCTGAGGGGAAAAATCGCGATCATGGCGTCTCTAGTGTCGTACACGGCCTCCTGTGACCTAGAACAATTCTTCAACGGCCGGCAAGTGAGCATCGAACAAAGTGTCGCCTCGTCCGAAATAGTTTTCCGCGGCGTTACGGTAGCCGAAACTAATGTCGACGCGACGCCGCGAGACGTCTTCGTGGCCTACTTCGATTTGATTAACACTTATAAAGGAGCCAAGACTCTTAGCAGCTGGACGACGGCCAGTGATTACAGGTGAGATTTTTTTATTTGGGTTTAAATGTTTGGAAGCTAAGGTTTTCGTGAGAAAAGAAGTCTCAACAACAAAAATCTCGAAAAGTTGCTGAATTTATAGGGTGGGTACTTTTGAGGAATTTCTTGCTAAGGTTCTTTAAATTAACAGTCTTTTTCATTTTCTATTATTCGCCTTGCTAAAATGAAGTTTAATAGAATATGAATAGGTATGTGGAAAAGGTAAGATCACTTTCATAAACAACAAAGAGGAGTGGGCGAAGGAAAGACCTTTGAGGAACTCAACTTGTAACCGGTCTGTCCAAAGAAAATGAAGGTCCTACTTTGACTGTCATGTTATTTTCAACCCCTTGTTGATGAATTGCCATTAATGGAGCTCAGAAATATATATTTTCAACAAGATGGGGCTTTGCCTCACAACACTGCAATTGTCACCAACTTTTTGGCTGCGAATTTTGGTAATAATTGGATAGCCAACCAAGGACCTAACCGTTGGCCGACCAGGTCACCGGACCTAACGCCTATGGACTTTTACCTCTGGGGATGGTTGAGAGATCTCATATTAAAATTTTCGACCAATTCTAGATACGAATTGGAAGTGGCAGTGATGCAAAGTTTTGCTTCTCTCACTCCTTTTGAACTAATTAATTCGGCAAAAAACTTTCAGAAAAAGTGTCGCCTTTGTGTAGGAGTAGCTGGTAGACATTTTGAACACCTTCTGAGGAGAAATATATTTTATTGTGTGTCCTTATCATTATTATTATTATTATTGGAGTTTCATTTATTAGTAGTCAATATAGTATAAATTGTTTTCAGTTTTATTGAATTATTTTAATAACTGCTGTAAAAAGCTTTCTCAACATTTGATCTGAACAATTTCTCTGTTTTATCGCAAAACATCTGTTCTACATTTTTGGAAAGGTAATTTTGAGCTCTATTGAAATATGCAGGAATACACAGGGTGTCTCGTTTGAAAAATATATTTTTCCATCAATAACTATGGATATCTTATTTCAATAAATAAGTTACTCATAGCATTGAATTCTACTTGAAAAAGTGCTCTGGAATCTTTTTTATAAATTCAAGAAATTTTCGATAGGAAAAAAGTTACATGTAACTTAGAAACGATGATAGATATTGATATGCAGTTTTCACCATTTTGTTTGTCATAACATTTGACCCGCAGACAGAGATATTTCTTTAAAAATGTCCAATTTGGCCCACTCTGTACATGATCACCCTCACTTTTTAATAATACTCCAGAATATACCAAGTTTTATACGGCATAAAGTTTTACTGAAATTTTCAATATTTCTCGGAAACAAATCAATTGAAGCACAGTTTTGATTTGAGTCAACCAACTTCACTATGACCCGTTCTTGCGAAAACTCTTGATGCGCCACTGGTAGGTATCCAGATGCAGCCAACTATTTTTCCAATTCCATTCGCGACCGCTATTATATCCGACTATCAAGCGAATTAATATCTGTTACAGTCGGGAATTGCAAAAAAATTGCCAATACATTTACAATATACAATTGCATTATTGTTTATGGCTTCAATTCTATAATTCGTTGGGACAGGAAATTGCATGGGATTTGGTGCAGCAATTCATTGGATGAGGTTTAGAGTGATAAACTGAATCCGAGGCAATGCAATGCGACTGACTACCTGTAATTTCAGGATCCATTCAGAGTGGCTGTGGATCAGTTGCGTTTATCATTGCACATAATAATTATATCATAAACTCAAATTGATTTGTTTCATCATTACAACTGATTGGTTGAGGATATTTTTCTGATTAGGAGCTAGTATTGAAGGGCATAAAAGGATTAATTATACAGCAGAGTGAATTAAGGTCACAGAAAATAAAATGGTCTTTTGATCTTTCATGTGCAAAATCACCTGTAAAATTTTAGAGTAATCCGTGCTGAATTATAAAACAACTCTTTCCTCCAAAGATGCGCCACATTCATGTTTTGATGACCAATTCCTCTGCCAGTTACCATATCCTAGTGCAAACATTGATGATGGTGGGTGTTCAATTGTCTACGATTGCTCGCAGTTACTCGCACATTACAACCGTGCACGCACCTTTTAGTGGAATGTGATTCTTGTCCAAAGTCACGTTGTGATTGCATAAACGGAGCCCATCCAATACCAAATTCAAGCATTTACTTAATTTTAAATCATCAGCTTCAGTCCCACGTTTGATGAAGGAGGAAAAGAGATTCCAGTGGTCCACGTTCAGATATATACAGAAGGTATTTGTTTCCTTTGCAAAATTACAAGTTCCACTCAGTTTTTCACTCATTTTGCTGGAGAGATTAACACTGAATAATTTTTCTTTATTGGCGTCTCAGTTCACGCGGTATGCAAAAGTACAATCATAAGAGACGACTCTGGAAAACTATTGATCTATAGTTCAAAATCAACTAACATATTACTGACTGAATTATTGTGGGAATGAGAACAATTCAAAAATACATAAACGGAAAGTCACCTTATGCCTCGCATAGATCATAAAGCAACAATTTCGATAAAAAAAATTAAGTTTTCTGAAACATAGAATCCTACCCAAATAAACGATGGAAAAACATCTACTTCAAATCTTGTACAACTAGAAATTTTGAGACATTTGAGTCAATTTTCAGTCCCCATATCTTCGCCTCAGTCTTTCAGTCATCGGCTAAATCTTTGAGCTTAGGCTTGACTGAGTCTTTGAGTCACTGATTTGATTTTTAGTCTCTTCAGTCCCAATCTTGAGTCTCGAGTCTTTTGAATATTTTGAGTCTTGTACACATTTTAGCTAGATGTTTCTCCGTCGCACCTAAAGCAAGTCGAAATCAAAACGGAGAATGATAGTTGTATTGGCGTTTAAACTTTGAAGAATATTTTGATGACAACTCAAGATTTACTAGTCAATGGCTTATGTCATTAAAATATGCTACACAATGCCAATTACATTGAATTAGAAATGAGTTTGAACATTTCTGTTGGGGAGTTTCAATTAAATGATATAATAAAATCGACAATGTTGATTCACCCTTCTCTTCAAATATTTCCACTACATCCGACACAATTGTACGTAACGTTCTTTCAAAAAGACTTCATTGCAAGTGCTTATTTTGTAACTAAACAGTAGATATTCTTCATTTGATGGAGATAGACCACCTGCAGATATTTTTCGAGGTTCTTGCCTCTTGCCAGTGTAAGCATAGATCAGACAATATTAGAGTCATCCTGTCCCTGCCCAATGAATCACAATCAACTGTTCGACTGATAATTCCCCACAAATTAAGCCGCGACCTACAATAAGTCAGTCGCAGAACCTCCTGTGAGGAAAATCAAGGAACACTCCTCTCAAGCAGTCTCCAACTGGAAGAGTAGTACCCTTGTTTCCCAATATTTCCATCACAAAAATTGTCAATACTTTTCGATCGATCACACAACGATACATCAAAAATGCAGGGTGGGCACGCATGTATCGTCTTCCAAGTACCCCACAGTTTGAGAAGAATTTAGTGCTTAAGGCTTCCTGACTAAAATTACGTTTCGAAAGTATCAGTAATCGTGAGCATTTTACAAATAAAAGTGCCTAGTGCTCAAGATTTCGGAGCTTTTTCCAAGAGTGCTCGAAGCACTTTCTGTCAGTGCTCGGCACAGCTCTGTTTAGCATATAAATGGAATGAAATGTAAAAAATTCCACTGATAGGAGTGAAAATTATCAAATTAGTATAATCTGTGAATTACGAGTCATCAATTACGATCAAATTAGTATGATCTGAGAGTTTTGAGTCAATCGATGAAAAACAAAATTATTCCAAAATTCGAAAAAAGTCCAAAATCATTAAAAATAATGAAAAATACAAAATCAGCAGATTCACTTGCAATCCGCACTACATACACAAAATTATATGCAGATTTCGAAAATAAATGATTTGTTTGTGCTCAGATACACGGTTTGGCGTGTAAAAGGAATTTCACTGATAGAGGTAGAAAAAAATTTGGAGGAAAATTACTTCTTTTTACCTTCAAATGCATGTATGTTACAAATTTCAATAAATCAGTTGAAATGAATGAATTATTCGGATTGATATTGTCCGTTTCTCATTGCATAAAAAATTAAAAGAGAAAAGTATATTTATATTTATTTTGCAAGAGAATCAATTTTTAAAATGTTTAAAAGAAAGATTCATTCGAGAAGCAGACTACTTAGACAACCCAATCTTCTATTATACTTTTTTCAAATATAGTATGAGAGTTTGTGTACCCATTTACTAATTTGTATAGCAACATCCAGTTTCTAGAATTGACGGGTCTGCCAACTATGCACCTCACGCACTTTCAATAATGGCATTTCTTACGTTTTTCACTAAGTGACAAAATGTGACAATTTTCAGCGCGCTCCAGCGGCAGTTTGGAACATCATAGAAAATCAGTCGATGTATGTGAATTTCAATTTTATAATAGTCATTATCAAAAACATACTGATTTCTCTGAGAAAAAAGGAAAACAAATTTTCTTTTTGATTGATGATGGGATGTGAGTGTGTGAAGATAGAAATAATAAAAAATTATTCATTCAATAAATAAATAAACAGAATTTTTCCTCTCATTTTTGGGCATTTTTGTTAATTTCCACCATCAAAACGAACGGATATTTTTGTGTGGTTTTATTTCAGTACTGAAGTATACTTAGTTAAACGTCTATCTCACTTGCTTTTTCGAAGATTTAATTTTTGTGTAATTTCACCAGTTTTGGGAGATGATATCTTTGAAGGGATCAGTGCAATCATGTGAATGCTTTGACTAATTAATGGGAAATTAATTTGAGAAATATATCCTATCCTCACTCTTGGTATTGCAGTGTTCTAAATAATATTATGGACAAAGTTTTGCTTAAATCCACCTTACCAATTTATCACCTACCTACCTGCTTGAATTTAATTTATTCAACCAATTTCACCGCACCCCGAGTCTTTCCCTGAATCTATTAGACCAAAATTCAATTATGAGGAACCGTCGTTCATCTTCTTGTTTTCGCAATGCCTACGAGACTTCCTAATTAACCCGGTGGAACTACATACAATATGGAGTTAACGTAGTACCTAAACCCAATACCTATAATATAATTCACGGTTCGTTGCAAACAATAGGACAATAGGGTAATCGAACAGCGTTTATAATACCTCCGTACATATTTGTTTTGTGTTTATTATAATTTTGTACTGATTAGAAATACATTATGATTGTACGTATTCACCTATCGTGAATATTGTGTAGCATTTCCGATAATATGCGGCATATGGAATGTACATTAGTGATACGTGATAATTTGGCGTACGAAAAAAAAATGCATTCATGATATAAACGAAAAAATAACAGTAGTTGAAATAACAGTATTTAAAATAACTTTTCTTCTTGAATTGACCTAACCGGTAATATGGAACCGTAGTTAGGAAAGTTTTTTGACAGATATTTGCCTCGAATTTTTCACTTTGTGAGATAGTGTCGAGAGAAAGGGATTTCATAATGTACCCTCAGTTTAGGTGATGCTGTAGGTTTTCCAAAATTTCCTACAGCTAATGAGTGAATACCCCACCAAACATCATTAAGTCGCCTGGAGCGCTACGGCAAATAATAATAATAGCCGTCCTTCACTCGCCTTTGAAAACATTTTATGAGTGTTTATGATGGAGTATTATTTTTTTCCATCAGGAATATCCCAGTCAGGCTCTGTCTTCGGGGCCCCGATACAACCTGAGGGCGCACTGCTGTATCATTAAACCCCAATAACTACTCCCTACATCCGTGGGGTGAATGATTACTGGGTCCGAGCATCATGTGCTCTGAGTAGGTGGAGTGAACCAAGAATTACGTCCTTGTACATTCGTCCGGCTATGATTTCTGTCCATGGTAGGCCTGTATGATTTTTAAGCTTGATAGTAGTGTGTTCCACCAAAGACCCCTATTATCAGAGCCACCAATTTTACCGAATGGTTTGGATAAAGACTGCGGAGTTCAAACAGTAGATCTCAATATTCAGTCCGTTTTTCCTCCTCTTTTCGGAAGATGTTCGTTTCGCTAGAAACCAAAAACTCAATGACGAAAATCGTCCTACTTTGGTGGTCGAGGAGGATTTGTATTTGCCTGAGAGTGGGAAATGAGTAGTTCCAATAGATTCGGCACTTCTCATTCTCCACAATAGACTCAATATTCCCTGTAGCATAAGGCAACACCGGTGTCTCGTCAATACCGTACGAGTGTTGTAGGTGGTAGTACACATAGTGCCGCCTGTGGATATAGGCTGAGACCGCATAAGCTGGACAAGCTGACAGCAAATGAATTATGGTCCCACTTGCCCCACGACACGCTCTGCATCTAGTGTCAGGAACCACTACACCCATCACGCGACTATGGTTGACAGGGGTGTTGAAGACATCATTAATTCTCAGTTGAATAAAAATATATACATTTCTTTACTATTTCCAGATTTTGGGGGATGATAGAAATGGACTGATAAGAATGATTTTATTTAACACTTTAGAACTCACATATATCCCAAAACAAGCCTTTCTTCTTAACAAATGTGGTAAAAGATAACAATCTCAAAGTTAACTTTTTTCTTTTACTAAAACTACCGAAACAACTGATACCCAATTAGATGAATATCAACCAGAAACAATTATAAAAAGCGGAATATTTATACGAAACTCGTTTATTTTCCTTCGTGATGTTTCCCTTCAAAACGAGACATTCGACTCACTCAGAATTCATTATCACTACAACTCAGCGAACTCGAATATCTCTGTTCTGTCCCATTAACGAAAGAAAAATGCCACTATCAGCACTTTTCATATTATCTGTGCGCGTTTCTCCATAAAAAACTCGATTTACTTCCATTAGGTGTCCGATTCCCCCATGAAATTGAACTTTCCATCACAAAGCGACTCCCAATTGCGTCCGATCATCATTTAAATGCCGGCCGTTCAGAGACGAGATAGAGTCCCAAGTGTTTCGATCAAAATGAAATCATTAGGTTCGCTCAACTGAGTACAGCAAAGAAATTTCACTTTAGGGTGCCATATAGGATTTCGCTTGAATTTTTTATGTAGGGTAGAACTCATGACGCTGATTAAATGTTTCCATTGCACAAACGCTCTAGATGTATCATGCACAACGGTGGGCCGTTGGTCAGAGAATCATAAATGTTGAAGATCCATGAAGAGAACCGAGAACACAGAACAGAAATAAATGCTCAGAGCAATGGGCACAGAATATCACACATATAATCCTCCCCAAAAATGAAAAGCATGCCTTCATCCTTAGGATCATATTCCGACATCTACGGGATACGAGTGGATACATTCATACCGCCCACTCTATGTCTACACAACTTCCAAAAACGTAACCTAGAACCAATTCCAATGAAACGTCAAGGTTCTGCAGCATATCAGTGTCACCTGGACACTGAGGCGGAATCAAAGACTGTTCGTACAAGCCACTGCTGTCAAATGTGAGAGCATGCAATATCTGATCGCAGAAAGTCCCTACATATATCTGCAAGAAGATAAGAGCACAGACTACCCAATCTACCGGAGCAGAATCCAATTTTCAAGGGAGATTAACAGCAATTCAACACGGAAGGAGCAACCAGAGAAAATTGAGGCGTCGTTGCCATAAGTAAATGCGTGGCAACAGAAAGGCCAGAGACCAAGCAACCCCCATCAGGAAGCCCAGTACAACAAGTAATGAGAATTCAAAACAATCCCGGGTCCCCTTCCATACCTACCACCTACCACCCCGTATCATGAGTCGCTGGACTTCAAAACATTATGGATCTAGCTGGTAAGACCTACATGGTTATGAGGATGCTCAACCTCACGGAGCTGTGCAGATCTAATCGCCAGGGTGCATTGGAATTCCTGCTAGAACTTCAGAGCAAACTATGGAGACATGCATGTTCAACGCCAGTTCAGTCAATAATTCCTCAGTGACTTTCTTGTCGGACTTAAGATAGAGCTGATGTTCATTTATGAAATCACAGACTGAGACTGAAGGGCTTTCCTACTGTTAGAGCTGACCGGTCTAAGGCAGTTAAGGGAAGAGAAGCGGGCATCATCAGTGATGGTATCGTGTACACGTGGTTTCCAGCACAGCAAAGCTCAATCGAACATATTGTTATCAAGCATGCCAATGGAACCTGCGTCTTCGTAGTATATAAAACACCAAACACATTTACTCAGTCCAATTTGTAGACGCTGTGGAAATACTCACTAAATAAGGAAGTGGTGATTGCGCACACATCTAGTGGTGAATATAAGTGTAATCAAGGAAATCCATGGGATGACTCCAAATCACGATCTAGTTGACGTACAGGGGTGACAATTGTCCTGATATGTTGAGGTACGTTCACCGGAATGCAGACTGACCCAAGTTTCGAAGGGTTTGGCATTGATCATGTCAAATATATCAAAGAATAAAATCGAGGAGGTAACCCTCACTTGTATTCGTAACACTGAAAGAACCAGTGAGCGTACCGAGAGAAAGATTGAATTGAATACAGTTTTACTCCAGGTTACTCTGAAGAACTTTCACCAAAGATATAGTTACAAGAAATTTGGAGCCTGAAGCCGATATGAGCCAGCTAGGTAGAGAAATATCAGGATTGATCAACGACAATAACGATAAGGTGTGGAAGGATGAGCTGAAGAAGCTGGAAGTTGGAGAAACTTCCTTTGGCAGATGGGAAGGGTATTTCAAAGCGCTATAAGCCAATTTGAGCCATACAGGTTATGCCTTTATGTACGTTCTATGAGTATTTAGGAGGGAGTATAATTATGATTGAAAAGGTGCCGAGTGTGTGGTGACGGACCCTCAGAAGGTGAAACTATTTGGAGAACACTTGGTAGTGTCCAAAAAAATGCACTAGATGTTAATGAGGGGCAGAAAAAACAATCTAAGATAACGAACGACCTTAGAAAATCCATATCCCTAACAGCTAGCCCTCATAGATTTGTCAAAGTTATGACAAACTACGAGGAGCTGAACGAGGTACCTGGGCCAGACATACTGGACGCAGTTCTGCTCAGAAATCTCCTGAAAAAGGCCGTCGTCCTGCAGACCTTGTCACCTGATAAATGCAATCATCAGGTGACAGAGTTACCCATATAGCCTGAAGAAAGTACTGGTAATACCAATACCCAAATCTGTCAAGGATGGTAATAAACTTGACTATTGAGCGTGGTCGCCAAGATAGCGAAAAAGATCCTTCGAGACGATTGTGAGCCTTAAAAAGGAAATCAAAATAATTCCTGATGTACAATTCGGTTTTCGAACCAGACATAGAACGAAGTTGAAGGTTGTCCAGATGATATACGGGGTGAATCAGGCGACTCACCGAGGAGTCAATACAGTCATAGTTCTGCTGCACATGCGGAAAACTTCCGACTCAGTGAGGGTTAAGGGTCTGACCTCCATAATGCTGTTGGCGGACATGCCTTCGTACATGGTAAGGATGATACACTCTTACCTTGTCGGCAGGACAGCAGTGAAAGTGAACAACACAAGCTCCATGGAGTATACAATCGGAGCAGGTGTCCCAAAGCGTTCGAGTCTATCGCCACACCTGTACTCACTGCATACGCATGACTTTTTTTAGTGCATGTGAACAAATTCGGCCATATTTGCGGATAACACCGCACCCCTGTACTGTTCATTGTAACTTCAATTCAACCTTCTCAATGTCACCCATTCATCGAACATGATATAGTTGAAGGAATAGAAGTAACTAAATGCGATAAGGAATGAGAATTCGGCAGGCTTCGATGAACTCTCAATTGTTGCAATAAAGAAAATAATAACTGCCATTATTGCACCACTAACATGCCTAAGGAATCCATATTTTATTCAAGGGTACTTTTCAGAAGTTCTGATACATACACATGCAGAAATATCCTGAACCTCTCCAAGGCATCGATCATCAAATATTACTCCAAAAACTTTACGAATACGTTTTTAACTGATGGAATTCTGAAAATTGAAGATCATATAAACAGACCACACAAATTACTCGGTCAGATGCCTTGGAGATTACCAGTGGAGTACCACAACACTCAATGAAAATCGACATCTACTATGCTGATGACGCGAATTTATTGATCACAGTAGAAAATGGTTATGAAATGAATAAACAACCTACCTATCTGTCATTGAAAAATAATAAATTTAAGGATTTCATTGAATCTTTGAGTGATGAGACATATTTTGACGACACTGCATAACTCCTGATGAAATTGATCGTCCCACTTTGAATAGTAAATCAGGTGAAAATTATGGAATTTCGGTACTGAAACTTTGGAAAATGTGCATTTTTTAGGTAATTTTCCCGTAAAATAAAAGAAGCCCCAATTTCCACCGATACCAGTATTAATTTCCAACCTTCGAATCCAACTGCATGCGAATTAAACTGATACGCTTTCCGTAAGCCTTAAACCCTATTTAAAAGAAATAATTTTCGTTTTCAGTTGGGTGAATGTGACCTTCCTAACGAGACCGAGTCCGGAGTGTATTGAAGGCAGCGAGATCCCTAGGGAGTACATCATTTTCTGCGACCTGGTGAATGGGGAAATCAGAGCGACGTCTGTGGCAAGATGGGATGATACTACCGACCAGAGGGTATGGACCGCTTTAGGTGAGTTCTCCGAAGGGAATTATAAAATCGGGGGTAATATACTGAGAACGATCGAATTAAAGCAATGTTTCTCTAATTCTGGCAGTAATTTCGTTTTGAGGCGTTCATGAGAGCTGGAATAATTGAAGACAAGAGAGGATAAAGGTGTCACATTTTTTAAGATTCGGGTTAATCAATAAAACGTGATTTGAATATGAACTTTTTAATTTTTTTTCTTCATTCAGATAAGTAATACCACCAACAGAAAGAGATGAGTTTTCAAGGAAGCCTTTTTATGTTTACTACAATATTGAAAGTAAATCACAAAGCTTTTGGATGGAGGAGTCATATAGCATTTAGCTCTCTAAAGTATTACCTACTAGTGAATCTTGGAAGTTCGAGATAAAAGTATGGATCATATCATTATTTCCCTCAAGTCCTATTGTTCATATTTCAAATAATGGATTTTTGCCTTTGAACGCGCAGCAAAGCAAGTGCATTTTCCATTCTTCATTTCCTCTTTCACATTCACCTCCGTCATACTGGCCTCGAGGATTATTTTTGTCAGTATCTCCCGACTCCTCGACAGACAGTGGGTACAATCGACCTACTTCTTCCATTTCAAAAGTGAGTGTGATTCACAAAAGCTCGTATCAGTTTTACATGTGAATAGCGCCGAATATTTCAGCTGCTATTAGATTCACGAAACCTGACCCGGCAAAAAGGAAGCCGCCAACAAAATTCAAATATATGAATATACGAGATACGAGTGGATCATTCACGGAATTCCAAGTAGACAGAACAGAACGATTTCCCTAATGTAATACATCGTATCCGGAGAGTATAAGAAATAATGTGTCGACTCAAGGCGAGGAATGCTTGCTGGGAGTATATCTTTTGCAGCTAAGGGACAAACAACCGCTGAAAGGTATATAAAAAGGCACTGAAAGGCGCTCTCAGACTGCCATTTTTTCGGATGGTTCTTATTCAATTTGTACTGATTTTACTTCAGAATCGTACGAGTAGTGAGTACATACCAATTGTCAAATTAATTTTCCAGGAAAAAAATCAAGAAAAGGTTCTTTAAAAAAATATATTAGAAGAAAATCAGTCTTGATAAACAATAGTATATTGTTCACCGGGTAGGCGCAAGCCGAGACTCAGCAACACAGAGTCTAAATTCGACAGATATTAATTAATTTTGAAAAAATCGCGAAAAATGTTATTCACAAATAAATGGTGCTTTGAAATTCGTAATAAAATTACTTCGGTTACTATGGAAACGTATTAAGGTTGAACTGTCAAACTTGAAGTCGACCCTTGCAATTAAACAAAATGTAGATCTATCTACTTCGTTTTTTATTGAAACGGCAAGCTCAAGGTTATAGGGCAAAAAAATCTAAGATTTTAACGGAGGAAGAAATTGAAAAATTTATCTAGGAAGCTCCAGATACAGAAATAGTTAATAAAGTAATTTACAAGGTTTTAATTTCTATTTATATTACACATTTATTAATTTTTTAGGTGGCTTTAATATTTGGTATTTCTGGGGCCTGTAGAATGGATGAGTTCGTTCGAATGACTTCATAGCATACCTGATTCGAAGACCAATAAACCAAAATCATTTGTAATTAATCAGATGTACTTGAATCTTTATCGAAAGTATGTTTTGTTAAGACCAGAAAATATGAACAGTGATCGAATTTTCTTTATCCAAATATCAAAGCGGAAAGGGTTGTAGATAAGTGGTAGGAATTCATCAATTTATTTATTTATTCATCACCGATCTGAACTATCTATATCAAGATGTTCAAAAAATCTGTCGTTTTGGATGGTTTGAATTTTATCTATATCTTGTTGAATAATCAGTTAATTCTCTTCGAAAACGGAAATAGTGAATAACGATGATTCAAATAATGTCGTACATGTCGATTCATAGAATCGCAAACCAGTTCTAGCCCCTTTTATGCGAATATTGCTGCACGAATAAAGCCTGGCTCTTGTGGCCATTCAAATAATTTTTCTCGTTACTGTTATGGAATCAAATAAATATCCATGTTTTTGATCGTCAATATGTCTTCTATAACTTCCCAAAGTTTAGCAATATCTTCGTGATTGATAATTATGTAGCAATCTCTGAATTTTGTTCAATTACTATTTTCATGTATAGTATACATACGTTAGGATCGCTGGAAGTAGAACCTGCTTGAAGATATATAATATGGCGGGAAAATCCATCTGTACATGCATTTATACATACCTCATACGGTTTCAGTTTATCATAGCTAGCCATATGCCAGAGGTAATTTGGACCTTTATTGAAATATTGTCTTCATGTCAGTCTTTTTTTGTTCGTATTGATACTCCTTCCAGATCCAAAATCAAAAGTAATTATGTGACAATATCTTGAGTAATATTGATATTTTTCTACAGACATCTCAAATGCATCACTTATATCCATACAGTTGAGAATAATTCGATATTTTCATCTCAACGACATCTTCAAATTTTGCATAATGTTTTTCCGGTATAAATGCATGCTTGACAACGATCTTTTAAGTGTACGATGTGATATGAAAATGTTATGTGTTTCAAAAATGCAAGTATTTCCTTTTGCTGCAATCCCAAGTGAAATTACTTTTCCATTAATTGGCACGTGTCATTGCATGAATTATTCAATGAAGATCCTAGTCCCCGGCCTAGCTTCTTATATGGAAAGAGCTGTCATAATCAAAGAATCGAAGCATGGTGGGCTATTCTTCGCAAACATTCGGCTCAGTTTCTGGATGAATGTATTATTACATATTTATTCTACATGGGCCTTTGAATTCGATATATTTATCTTTGATTTCGTCGAAAACACTGTCATTTCTATTTTATCAAAAACAATATTTTTTCCAATGAAAATATATACCTATAACTTAACAGTATATTTGGCAATTTACTTTATATTCTCTTGAATAAGGAGGTGGAAAATTCAATTTCCTCTCTACGCTACGCCACTGGATTAACCTCATTCAATTTAACATCGACTGTATAGTTATGAATATATTCAACCGAGGTCTTCTAAATACCTTGAATTCCGGGTTGCAACTCGGAATTTAATAATTTTTCGTGTTGCAACTCGGAATTTAGTACTTTTCCAAGTTGCCACTCGGAATTCAATAATTTTTCGAGTTGTGACTCGGAATAAAGGGGAAAAATAATAATAAAAAATAATGGCCCTTCTACGCTGCCGTAGAATTGTTGTCAGGAATGACAAAATTTCATAGCGGTTTCCGGAAAAAATAAAATTGAAAAACTAGAATCAAATTGTGGCACAGCAATATCTAGTCGAGTATACTCACTTCCAACAATCCAAAATAATTATTAAAATATTCACAATATTATACATGGTGTTCCAAACAAATTAAGTCCATTATTGATGCTACGAGTTCGGTTAAATAGGCATTTTCAATGGCCTTCTTGATGCAAAATATTTCATCAAATAGTATATTTTCAAATAGAACCCCCTATATTTTATCATGCATTTCGATTCGCAATCACATTCTCAACAGAACTGTTTTTTTTGCCAAAGTTCAAAATATGAGAGATATATGAGGTAAACGATCAAAAACACCGCCTTCTTGTTCATCACATATTTGGGCCCTTCTCTAGATACTTGGTTGCATCCAACATTCTATTAATTATAGTTTCAATATGATTAGTCAATGCATCTACATTATTTTGTTGTTTTATTCCGTACACCTTTTTTTTCAGGAAACCTCAAATATGATGAGCTTTGGGTGTCATGTCTAGTTGACGAGGGGGCCACTCAAGAGGATAAATTGTAACAATCCATCTATTTTCAAAACAGCGTAAATTTGTTACTCAACTTCCATTTTCCTTATCAAAGTAGGTCAGTAGCTTTGGGACAATTTACTTGTTTATAGTCACATAATCTGACGTGAACTTCATGACCTTGGCCTCGGCCGTAATCTGCAGAAAATTGTCTGGTCCTCGTTCAGCTGGAAAGCCATTCGGAAACGTTCTTCGAATAACTACGCTTTGTTGCTGTCGGTAAATGTCTTGCTGGAATATCGTCGCCAATCCAACTGTTTTCCCAGATGAAAATAAGTAATTTCCTGATCCGCAAACTCAATCTTTGTACTCCCTATTTTATTTATCAGTGATTAAAAATAATTGTTCGGTAATTAACCTAATCGATTTGATTTTTTGCAAAAAGTGATTTGTAGAATAAGTATTTATAGTATGTAACACGTACAGAAAAGCAATTTCTCTTGTTTTCGCTCGTGCTGCAACTATTTCAATAAATCATCTGAAGTGAACTAGCAATAGGAACAAGAGACATGATTTGAAAAAGATCGATATGATTTGAGGTAGATATATTATATAAAACAAAACGATCTCGGTAGGGAGAGACAGAAATAAAGCTATCGCGGAGTCATGACGCCAGACCAGTCTTAACCCAATAAAATATTCTCTTTCAAAACAACATATTTTCAAAAGAAGTTTCAGTGGGTCGCCTGGCTTTCAGTAAGAGAATGTGATGCGATAACTCATCTCATGAACTTACATCCTAACTTTTATGATATGATAGGTACGTAATATCTCTTTTAATCCACAATCCGGCTCTATTGCTGAAACCAAAGCCATGTCGGGAAGATTTTTTTGTGTTTTTTCTCGTGGATATATGTCACTGGGAATATTCCTCGTAGCACCAAGTCCAAAATAATTATTCACACCAAAAAGTTATACGGTGGAATGCAAAAGGCTTTCGAAATAGTTGGGTTCGTTTGAAGGAAAAACGCTAAGAACAGTCAACTAATTTTTTTCCAAAACACTCTGCCTACTTTATCGGTATCTAAATAGTAACAACTAAACCTTCTTCTTCTACTCGTACTCGTAACTTGTTTGGCTGATTTAACTGTGGAACTGTCAACCAATACCTTGGATGCCGCACTGTTGACGTAATCGGAAATGTTGCTAGGATATTATGTTTGTTCATATTAACAAAATTTTAGGAATTGTATCTTCGCAACGCAAGAGTTTTGCCAAGTACAAATATCATGTAGTGGCATAGAGTATTACATAATATGATATATCATTAGACTATAGTAACCCTAATGTAACAAGTGATGATTAGGGACAATCACATTTTCTTTCAGTGCATGAAAAAGTTTAAGAATTCAGTAATTTGCAGTTTCGAGACTGATTATCTTTTTTTTTTGAGGACTTCTATTTTTTTATATTTTTTACGTCTTTTATCAAAATCTGAATTTTTTTTACGATTCGATACGATACGATTTTACGGTTCGAGGTGTTCATTATATGAGCACTAAGTAATATGTGGTAGTAAATTTTTTAAAAATCAAATGTTCTACAAAATAAGCAGTGATTCGTAAAAAAAATTCAAAATGCCCACATGCATGCATTCAGATGATTTTGGAAACTAGTCTACTTGGGATGTTCTTTTGATATATTCTTCGCTGACTCTATATGCTACCTTATGTGAATTTTGGGTTTGTGGTAATGACGCGAATGTGTTAAATTCTTTACCGACGAATTTTATACCACACGATGATCTTCTTGGACATCAACTTGACCTATACAGGAGTTCTTTTTTGATTGATTGTTACTTTACAAGGAGCAATACGTTTAATTTTTAATTGTCCACCCTTTTCAAAAGGAAAACTTCAACAATTTTATATTTCCGATAAAATATTTTTTTTCATTCCGAAACAGAGAAGTGAGTAGCAAACAAGCTTGATTCTGACGTCTTTCCGATTTCAAACCGTAATATAATTGTGTTCGACATTGAACTCATTCACTGTCAGTACATGTCTATTGGAAAACTAAAGATAACAGTACACGCAAACAGTCCATTACGAAGTTACACATTTTCCTAGAAATTGAGATACAGTCCATTCGCTGTGCTTTCAGGTATTTGAACGTAATAACCATAGGCAAGTAAGTTTTAAACAAAAAAATACTGTGCTATATGTAATAATAGTCTTGTATTTCAAAACACTCACATCAAACCAAGGGAAATGAATGACCTGCCAACAAAAAATAATTAAAGTGGTATATACAGTGCGGTCCATAGATATAGAATGAATTAATTTTCAGCGTTATTGTTTAGTTGATCAACAAAACATGAAACGAAGGCCAATCATTTTAGCATTAAAATTGGAGAAAATTGCAAGAGAATGCAAATTGTCACAATAGTGCTCAATGGAACTTTATACATTTGCTCTCTCGTACGAGGCCAACAACGTAGTTGAAATACACTGAATCAGTTATAGACCAGGAGCTGGTGACAGGTGTCGTCCTCCTATTTTACACTGCATGTCTTTTAAGGCTTGATGATATCGACCTTAAATTATGAAAAATAGACGGGTTCCTGGCCGCCGCACGTGTGCACTTCATGAGGAAAATCGCCTTTCTCTTTGTGGAGAATGTTCGTGTTCTTCCGCGATATTATACTGCCTGTCGTTGTAATATACGGAAGTTCAAACAAATTGAAACGCTATTAATTGATGGCAAAGGGGACTTCCGTGTTTTCAAATTGCATGCCAATGTGAATAATTGAAGTTTTAGTAACGAAAATACTCTGGAAAAATTGGCATGCGCCTCTCGTCTGACCAACGGTGGAAAATTTCGGGAACACTCTGTTAAAAT
Source organism: Chrysolina americana (assembly GCA_958502065.1). NCBI lineage: Eukaryota > Metazoa > Arthropoda > Insecta > Coleoptera > Chrysomelidae > Chrysolina > Chrysolina americana. The sequence goes on from OY293417.1 coordinate 60,028,504, forward strand.
TCAATACAAGTTTTCGTGATTCCAAACTACATGCCATTAGAAAGATACATCATTTGTATAATTAATCAATAGTAAGTAATTTGGCATGCACACCAGGATTTTGCAAAATAGAGGCATGCATGACGAAAGTTGCAAAAATCACTGTGAAAATGTATGTGACTTTGTTTTGCGAAATCTTTCTAATAGCATGCAGTTTGGAATCACGTAAAAGCTGTATTAAATTTCAGAGTTTTCCCGCAATTTTCCACCGTTGGTCAGACGGGGGGGCGCATTCCAATTTTTTCACAGTGTATTCATTACTGAAATTTCAATTCTTTAGATCGGCATGCAATTTGAAAACACGGAAGTTCCCTTTGATTTATTTCAGTTTCTCGTAACCCTTTGAGCCCTTTCGGCCGCTGCGGGTTGGATGCTATTAATTAGTAATGTTTCAATTTGTTTGAACTTCCGTATATTGCACCGGTAGGCAGTATATTATCGCGTAAAAACACGAAAATTTTCCACAAAAAGAAAAACGCTCTTCCTTATAAAGTGCACACGTGGGGCGGCCAGGAACCCGTCTATCATTCATAATTTGGGCTTGATTGTCAAGTCTTAAAAAGGCATGCTGTGTAAAATGGAAGAACGTCACCTGTCACCAGCTCTTGGTCTATTATACGAAGTTGCAAATCTTTATTGTTTTAATACGCACCAAAATACAACTCCCGTGGATGTTTGCATTTTAAAATTTTTTTCCCCATTTTTGCTACTGTGACTGGTCTGACACGTCGATTTCTTCCCATTTGACAATTCACAGTATGAATATATTGCCCCCTTCTTGCATCCCCTTTGATTTATGAGCACTCTCTCAAACATTTCAAATGAGAGGGGGGTCGTGTGACACCTTGTTCGAAAGGAATTTCCAGTCTCTATTCAGCAATATTGAGTTTTTCAGATTTGTAAAGAAATAAATAATGTAACAAAAAGTCTCTTTCAGTTTATTCTATAGTTAAATTAAATGTTCAAAAAGGCCACCATTCACTTCCTGACGATGAGCAGAGTTGGCAGAGTGACAGGAATTGTGTATTTGGTTGAAATAAATTATAAATTATATTTTACAAGTATAAATAAATTAGTGGAACAAAAATAAGTGATTTTTTATATTTGTTTTATGTGTTTCAGTTTGAGATACAATAGTGTAAGCTATTTTAGATGATGCTATCAACAAATACATAGAATATTTTTATTTAATTGTTCACGACTTTATTGAATATAGTTTCAAACTGAGCCTCAAAATCAAACGACAGAGATGAAATGAAATGATGAAATTGGAGACACACCTTTTCGTTCCTAATCTTTCTCTTAAAATGCAATGACGAATTTTTCTATCGGCTCAGGCGCATTGTGGAGAGAACATGGAAGTAACGAATAACCATTCCATTTATATACCGCTGTTAGATTAAAAACCTAATGCTCTGGACTTTCCCAAACTTTTAATCAAACTCGCAGTTGCCCGCAGGCGGTCAAAAATAATCTAAACATTTGAATCGAGTTGAATGGAACGTAAATTAAATCTTGCTCACAATAAAACTCCCGGAACGAGAAAACTTCTGCCTCTTATGTCGTTTTCCATGCCAGATCTTTTTTCGATAGACTGGGATCCCAAGGTTTTAACTACTCTGTAATTCGGAAAGGAAACCATCATTTCGACTGATCCAGCGAGGGCTTTTGATAAGGTGAATCATAAACTTTTGTTTCAGAACCCATTCAATGGGAATGATTATAACGGTGTCGAAAGACGCTTTTCTCCTAATAGTGCTACCAATTAAGAGGTGGGGCAAGTATCTGATAAAAAATAACTGTTTTCCTGGTTGGTAGTAGGTACAAAGGCGGGTATTGTGTTATTCCCAACAGATGGTTGTGTAATGTTTTTCAAGAAAGACTCTATCGAAGATGCCTCTTGTAATAAAAAATTAGGTAGTCTCTACCTGAAAGTTTAGCAATATGCCGGGATTTTGGCGAACAAATCATGGCAAAATGAGAAAAAATAAGTCTTGAAACTCATTTTCATTTCCACACTCGAACGTTTTCAACACTTCGTCTAAAAATGTTAACGTCTTGTTTCATTTATTTCAGAGAGTTAACTTTTATTTGAGTTATGGTTCTCGAACTCAACTTCTCGATACAGCGTTACTCGAGAAAATGTTATATTATAGCTAACGTTTAAATTGAGTGTAATTCAGTGTATAAAAGAAACAGGTTGTGTTCGAGACGAAGAGGAAATAACAAACTTTGTTTCATATCAATTTTTAAGAAGCTACTGAGTGTAGAGCCCCAGCAACGGAGTTTCTTCAATACTCCGGGCATAACAAAATAAATAATGTTTGCATTACATTGAAATCGATGTGCGCATTAATGGAAGAGGAAGTGAGTTGGAAATGTGGAAATATAGAAGTGACACTAATGGCGTGGAGTTTTTACAGAAATACAGTATCAAACACAAAAGTTTTAGTTGAAGAAGCCAGGCTGAAAATTCAAAGTAAAACTACTGAATAAATTCACTGCTAGTGCATAACATTCAAAGTCAGGCCCAGGACGAAACATTTTCTCCAATGTAAATTCAAAAATTCTTGAATCTAATAACACAAGATTAATCTATAGGAAAATGAACATGAACAATTCACAGAAATTATTTCAAATATTATTAAATACGTTGGACAGATTGCGAAACAATACAAAAGAAAGAACAAATATAATTTCATATGCACTGAACAGAGCATTCGCCTTTTTTAGGAGGCCGTAAATTTGCATACTTTCTATAGAGCTTCAAAAAGATTCCATTATTCATTTTATGTCTTCAGATATACCAAAGGATCTTGTATGGTTTTTCGAATTGGGAATTTTCACAATACTTGAGTATCGTCAAGTGTGATTTTCTTAAGCTCCGCTATGCAAAGAGCATCGGCTAGAGCAGGGGCAGGGAGCAGGGGCTACCATAAACTTGGATATGTCTTCTTAGATAATAATCTGCACTTTATGTGGTCGAAAACCAACATTTTGGTCTTTTAGGAACGATGTCAACTTATGAAACTTCTTATGTCCGGGTTTTCTTTTATTTTGACAGAATATATCACCATCGAATAACGCGACCATAGGCTATTGGATTTCAGTACCTTACTCAGCTCGGAAAAATACCCCAGAAAAACCTCTTTTCGTGAGATATACATTCCTTTTTCCTCACACCAGGTCTGGTTGTATTTCTGTTTTTATCTTTCTCGTGATTTACAAGGTAACAGGTCTGAATTCACCTCATCTGCGGCCTTTAAAATTGTTTCTAGAAGCTCTTCGCCTGACGAATCTATTAAATATTGCTTTTATTGACAACAACTTAAAGAATGCAGAATGCTGGTAATTTGTTATAAAATGTTAGGTAATGTTATAGTGCACTTTTTCCGGTGGCTGCCAGTCTGTGCTGGGGATAATAATAAAAGTTGTTTCTTGTGGCATAATTTGACTGAAGTTTCAGATGATCAAATTTATCTTTGTTTTTGAAGAAATATAACAGGCATTCCTGTATGAAAATTCCATAAAAAGGTAATAGCCTACTACTTTTGAATCTTTCCCTACAAGAGTCAACATTTTTACTTTTCCAAAGGATTCTTTTTTGATTAATAAAAATTGTATTTGCGTCTCTACTGATTCCGTAAAACATCATGTCATATCTAATCACTGATTCTACGGTTGCATGATATACCGTTTTCATAGTGTTGTAGTTTAGGTAATTGGGAATTCCTCTCAGACTGTAACATGCTGAATTCAATTTGATTATGACGTACCTTACATGATGATCCCAATACAACAATTCATCTATTTTCAATTTTCTGATATATTCATAGCAGCGTTGTCTAACTTTATTTCTGAGGGCTTTTCAAACTGTGGTCTGTTGGTGGTGAAGAGCATAACTTTTGTTTTGTTTTCATTTAAAAGGAAATTGTTCATATGAAACCAATCAGTTGATAGTTTCAGGAGAGTGCTTAGATTATTATTATTTCTGGAAATGTTTCTCCCCAAACCAAGGAATTAGTATCATCTGCATAACATGTAAGATTATACTTTTCATAGTCGATATTCGAGATGAGGTCATTAACATAAATAACAAACATAAATGTCCCAATTATACTCCCTTCGATAATCCTTTTATTTCTTGTGATAGCCACTACGCCTTCGTTTAAGCAGGTATGCCTAGAACTAATTCAATGCAGGCCCTCTCACATCGTATCCCTTTAACTTCTTCAAAATAATATTGTATTCGATACAATCATATGCTTTAGATGAATCTAGATAGACTCCAAGAGCCAACTCATTGTTATCTAGTGATGTTATTATATATTGATATCCATGCTGATATTTGTTCAAGGAGTTACTGTGTTCTAATCATTTTATGAGCCTATTACTCATTAATTTCTCAAATATTATTGCAAAAGATGATAATGAAGTTATTGGTCTATAGTATCTAAAGTATCCCAACTTTTATGTCATTCCAATAAACAAAATATTGCGAGAACAAGAAAAATATTCTGGGTTAGATTAAAAATTAAAACCTACATTAGTTTATATGTAATATACAGGTGAAATCAATGAAATGTACATATTATTATACTAAAGTGGAATTGAAATCTTTTACTTCTCCGCACTAGTGTGGGAAAGCGATTTTACCCGCACTGGTGTGGGAAAGTGACACTTTCAAAACTGAAATGCGTTCGAACCGAGAGTTATGGTAAGAACTTTCAGTTTTTTCCCAATAATCCCTAAATGCCAAAGCAGATTTGGGTACAAATGATTTCCAAACATTCAGAAACAATGCTCATATCACCAGTTACGAAGAAACACTCTCCTCAATTAGATAGATAATTTTCAATTTTGGTATCTGCAACAGTTTCCTTTTTTCATGTTCGAAGTTACCGATTCATGAACATAAAGAAAACCTTACTCTTGATTGTACTAGTTTTAATCAAATCAGTAGCTACCTAACTATCCATTTCCTACATCACTGAAAATAATAATCAAAATTGTGATTTTAAAATTAATATACTTCATGGATAGACATTGACGAAAAGTGGACCAGCCATGAATTTCTTAGACTGCTCAATAACGGAGGGAATTTACTGCAAATCCCTGACCGCCGCCTTCAGATATTTTGAGTTCAATGGGTTACCACAATAAAACGAAACAACTAGAGTGTATAATAGTTGAGCTCAAACGGAACAAAACCGCAAATAACTCGAGTAATGGGTTGATAGTTGGCATAACTCCGTGAATGCAAGCATTCAGGAGTCTGAATGTATTCCGAAATCTTGAAACCTAAATGAATTTTGTCGGAAAACTGAGTCTGTTTTTTGCATAAAAGACAATTTATACGAAAATAACGGAATTTCCACAATATTTTTTTGAATACTACTTCTCCATTGTAGGAATGTAGGCTTTCACGGCTGGCGTCAATGTTTTGGTTGGTTTCCGGGTTTTGCGGTGGCCTTCTTTGGTTTAAATCTCCAAACGTTTATATCGGACAAACGAAAAGGAGCAATGGTACCCGCCTAGTCAAGCACAAGCAGAGTTGTCGTTTGGGACAAACCGAGAAGTCCGCAGTCGCTGAGCATACATTATCTGACGGAGAACACAAGATCCTTTTCGAAAATACCGAGAGACTAGCAACGTCGAAACATTATTCAACAAGAATGTATTTAGAAGCAATAGAAATACACAAACACCTAGAGAACAGAAAAGAAGAGAGAACATATTTACCAAAGATCTGGCACACGGCATTGAAAGGGGCTAAAACGAAGCCATGTCACCCGAATCGGGCGGAAAGTGCACGCGAACCCGCTAATACAGAAAGTGCGCGGAAAAAACAACACTATAAATAACATGACAAACTTGAAAGCTTCAGTTTCAGTTGATACGTCTAGAAGAGTACTTCGACCACTCACTGAAGATGACTGCCGCAGTTGCAGTCGAAACGTTTGGAGATTTAAACCAAAGAAGACCACGGCAAAACCCGGAAACCAACCAAAACATACTTCTCCATTGTCAGGTAATCTCCTATGTTTGTCTGACAATGTTACATTGCCTCTAGGAATATTGCAAAAAAGAGTGAGATGTTAGTTACAAATTTATTTTGAAGAAACTGATAATTCTTTAGTACAATCGCTCATAAAAGGAGTATTTGGTGCACTCAGATCACGTGGTCCTCGTCACAAATGGGTTACTCACAACAGAATCCCAGCCAGAGTGACATCGAACATGTCGGTGTTATAATAACCAAAATAATATGCAAATCCGGATTTTACTGTTTCTTTTCCGTGAGCCCATGTATTGAAAAATCGAGAATGAAACACAACACAGCCAGATGTCTTACATTTAAAAAATAACATGACATCCTGCATTTCTTGGAGAAGGCAAGGAAGCCTAAAGAACGGCGACTCAACACCCACAACATATATAGGCTGATTTACGGTGAATGGCCCATCAGACGATGAACAAGACAACGAATCACTTTGACAATTTCCCTCATATTATGTAAACAAATGCCATAATTTTCTCATTTCGAACCAATGAGAACAGGACCTTCTGAAAACACTTCCTGCAGCCCGTGGTATTTTCAAAACGGTGTTTCGCTTCTAGCTTCTGTGTACATTTCCATAGTTATGACAATCACGGTAAATATAGAAACGTCAGTTTGACGGTTCAACTCTTCAACTGACATTGATTACAGAAGATGAACCGTTCTTGCAATACGCGCATTTAGTCCATAATATAATGCATTCGTGAAATTTTCTGATCGAATATCTCTTCAAAATGCAGAATTTCCACAATACTTTCACCTTGCCAGGCACTCAAACTGTGTTGATGTACAAAACACCATTCGAGCAAGCTCTCGTGGTGTTTCTAAGCAACACAGTTTTCGTGCCAGCAAGGCGAAAGTATTTATCGAAAACTCTGCATTTTGTCGGGATATTACTACTGAAAATTCAATGGAGAGCATATTTGGATATTCTCTACCCAACCAGAATATTATAGATAATGCGTTGTTGCCACTTCTATTAGAAAGTAGTAGCAACTTTTATTTTTCAAACAGAACATATATGTATAAAATATAATATTTTTTTGAATTTCCAACAATTGCCCGACTACTTTTCTTGATATTTCCCCATGCCTATCTGTTACCGTTTTCGAAATAAAAGTAAATTTCAATTTTTTTCTTTGGAAATCATGATCTCTAAAAATAAAAATAGGTGATACTTGAAGGCTTCTCACACTTCAGCCTAATCTCCGTTGATTCAATACAGAATGGTGAAAACTACAGTTTTTTGTTCGCTTGTAGAAGTGGAAAAAGTTATTATTTCAAATGAAACACCCTGTATAGTATTGAAAATTTGGGAAGCTTCCTCTCCATGTATAAATATTCAAGTTTCGGACTTATGAGAATTCATTTGTGAAAATGTCCCTTCCGAATGGTATTCCCATTTGGTATTTGGTAAGCAGGCCATGATTACTATTTGACAGTAACGTTGTGATATTATCCTGATAATATCGACACTTTCGTTACTTCAGAAGTTGCAAATACCTACAAAGCGATGGAACAAAACTATTCAAACGGAGTTCTTATGAATTTGTTTATTATTTTTGAAATGCATCCAAATCTACCGCCAATGAACCACAAGGAATTTATACGAATTCAGAACAATTTCAATGCATTCGGATCAACTTTGAAAGCTCCAAAAAACTTGCCTCGACTCGTAAGTTCTGAAGACCACCAGATTAATGTCTGCATATTTTCCCGCATTTCTCGATTCATCGATCCAAAGAATCTTGCGAAGACATAAAATGCAAGACTATAAATCAAGACCGTCAACACAGAGTTGAATTTTGTGAAATGTTAATACGAATTCAAGAAGATCCATTTTTTTGAATGAAATTATTTGGACTGATGAATCGCAATTTTTGAGAGAAGGGATTTTCAATATTAGAAATTGTCCATTGAAAATCCTCACGTCACAAAATAAGCCGGACTTCAAGGAAAATTTACTTTTAATGTCTTCTGCATGGTAATGGACAATACACTGAGGTACGTGATAAACGAAGAATAATTAACATCCAGAAGCTACCTAAATATTTTGGAGAATATTGCAGAAAGCTTCGTCGATAACCTGCCACTCGAAGAATATCGAAACTATTAGTACCAACTAGATGGAACTCCTGCACTTTGTACAAGAGAAGTGAGCGTATAGAACTGGAAAGACTTTATAACGATCGGTGGATAAGGCGATTGGGAACATGGAATTGGCCAGTGAGATCTCCCGATCTTTATCCATTGGATTTTTATCTGTGGGGAATGTTAAAAGAAAAAGTTTACAAAACACGCGTGCGTTCGAGAGATGAATTGTTAGAAAGGATTACCTAAACATTTGAAGATTTTGATTCCAATAAAATCAAATCTGCCACGACTGAAGCAGTCATTACCCCCTTTTTGAAGTACTTGGAAGTGAGCAATTCGAATATGATAGTTTTACTTTTTTATAGTTATTCATATCAATATTTCCACTTTCAAGTTTCTCGGTGAATTTTTAAAGTTTATACAAACACATTGAAATTGTTCTAAACTCGCATAAATTTCTTGAGATTCATTGGCGGTAGATTCTGATACATTCCATTGAACTTCCTACACGTCCTGCTGATAATTTTATCAAACTTCCTCAAAATAATAAACAAATTGGTAAGAACTTTGAATAGTTTTTTCCATCGATTTGAAGGTATTTGCAACTTCTGAAGTGATGAATGACGGATAATATAAATAGGAAGAAAGCAAATTTCATCATATTTTCAATAATATACTTTTCAAGCAAACGAAATAAGTGTATTTTTTCACCACCCTGTATTGAAATAACGGAGATTGGGCTGGAGTGTGTAGAGCCTCCAAGTATCACCTAACTCCAAACCAAATTTCGATACCATAGTGTTTCTTAACTCAAAGATATCAGCATTTTTAGAGGTCATGATTTCCGTTGCTTCTACTTTCTAATAGAAGTGGCAAAACATGCATCTTTTTTCAAACGATTTCGGAGATAATGAAGGAATTCTCCTTTTTCCTTGAACTTCAACGCTACTTATTTCCATTTATACTCAAGACAAACTATCATTAATCATCCATGAACCCTTGAATCTTCGCTTCAATCAAGGTACATAGTATGAATGAATAATCGATTGAATTCCATCGACTGAGTGCATGATTGTCACTGAAGATTCAAAGCCCGACTGAATAATACATTGTTCCAAAAATTTCCAAACCAATGCATATTACTTGATTTCCAATATCGGTCGCCATATATTTCCCCTTTGATAGGACAATAAACTTTCAAAGCATGCTATACGTCGAATTGGTCACAAACCTTAAATTGCGTACAGTAAAACCCGAATCGTTGAATCCATAGGGAACGGATTTTTCAATCTATCCACTTACATTCCCGCTGGAATAGTAAAAATATACCTACATTTTCCGTCAAATACATCGAACACAATGAAATATACGGCGCATTCTCTGTTTAATTTCCTTCTGTTGGGATATTTTCAATTTCATCGAAATTAAATCTGATAAGGGTTGCCAACAATAAATCATCGGATATTTCGAGTAAAGCTTATATAGAATGCATTTTCCATGTTTTTCACATGAAACATTGATTTAAAGCGGGCACATTCATATTTACAGCTTGATGTCGACCATAAATCTGTCGTTTAGGTCATGCGATATTACAGAGTGCGAAGTCGTATATTAAAGATTTCAGCCAGCAGGAAGTGGAAGATATTCTTCCTGAATATTCGAATACGAAGTGGAATTTGTGAAACCCTCTCGGGCACATACACATAGAGAGAGAGAACACTCTTTCATATCCATTCGATACTTTTCAGCCTGGATATTCATTTCGGATCTTCATTTGAAACTGGCATCCAACTAATACACTGGTTGAACCTCTGTATATAATTTTCAATTACTCACTGAATGGGGACCTTTTCTAAAGCTTGGAAATCAGCTAATGGTTCCTATATATGAAAGTGGAAAAAGCAATGTGTTTGACAATTATGGAAGAATAACTCCTCTAAGGATATTTGGAAAATTATTCGAAAAAACAATACCGACGAACTTTTTTTCATGGCACAAAATCATCCGATAAATTTTCAGCATAGCTTTTATCGCCTGCGTACCACTATTACAGGACTCTTACCTCTATATTACAAAGAGATACAGGACCAGATGACCTATTAAGCGGGTTGAGCAGTCGCCTGAAAAGGTTAATACAAATAGAGCGGCAAACTATGATGACGGAATTTACATACCATAATAGAAATTATTTTTCCAGCGCCACCTCTCAGAAAAAAACGCGGCAAAATCTGATTATGGAACAATGGGACTCAAATACCCTATAATCCCGACCAGAAATTATTTTCCTGCGCCTTAAGGTGCTTTTGAGATTCACCCTGTGAGCGGCAACTTTTAGGGAGCGGCAAATTCTGATTATGGAATGCATATACCCTACAATCCTAGAAATAGAAATAATTTTTCCAGCGCCAGTGCTCTTAGAAAAATGCGGTTTTGGTTGCTTCTTGAAGCGGCAAATCTCAGGGAGCGGCAAATTCTGATTATGAACTAGAGATAATTTTCACAGCGCCAGAGTTCATAGAAAAATGAGCTTTTGAGACTTGCCGCTTCAAGCGGCAAATCTCTGGGAGCGGCAAATTCTGATTATGGTATAAAAATACCCTATGATTCCGAATAAAAATTATTTTTCCAGTATATGTGCTACTAGAAAGGGTACTTTTGAGATTTGCCGCTTTAAGTGTCAAATCTCAGGGTGCGGCTCAAATAGCCTATAAACTCGACTAGTAATTATTTTCCCAGCGCCAGCGCTCATAGAAAAATTTACTTTCGAGATCTGCCGCTTTAAGCTGCAAAGCTAAGGGAGTGGCAAATTCTGATCATGGGATTCAAATACCTCACAATCCCGATTAGAAATTATTTTCCCAGTACCAGCGCTCATAGAAAAATGCGCCAAGCGGCAAGTCTCAGGGAGCGGCAAATTCTGATTATGGAATTCAAATTCCTTACAATCTTGACTAGAAATTATTTTTCCAGTGACAGCGCTCCAAGCGGCAAATCTCAGGGAGCGGCAAATTCTGATAATGGAATTCAAATACCCTACAGTCCCGACAAGAAATTATTTTCACAGCGTTCATAGAAAAATATAATTTTGAGATTTGCAGCTTCAGGCGGCAAATTTCAGGGAGCGGCAAATTCTGATTATGGAATTTAAAATACCTCACATTCTCTTTACCTTACCTTACCTTATTTTACCTTACAATTCCGACTAGAAATTTTTTCCCAGCGCCAGCGTACATAGAAAAATGTGCTTTTGAGATTTGCCGCTCCAAATACCCTACAGTCCCGACTAGAAATTATTTTCACAGCACTCAGAGACAATTATGCTTCAGAGATCTGCCGCTTTAAGCAGCAAATCAGAAGCGAAAGAGAATTGGCAAACAAAATATACTTTTCAATATATCAATCTCGAAGAATACTATAGCATTGATACACAAGCCACGTGCCATTCAGATGAGTGTTTCACGAAAGTGCAGATGCCTTATGGTAATAATCTTCACACGATTCACGGATTTAGAGCGACTCAGAAATGTATAAACAATGCAAGGATATGGCCTAGCACCGTGCTCACCGTTCTAATACACCATAAGACAATGCGTATAATAATTAATTCATAGTAAAAATTGAAATATTTATCAACTGACACAACGATTTTCTATGCTTCAATATCAGTTTGGAATCCATATAGAAAGTTCCAAAACTTATAGTATTCGAATGTACTCATTGACTCTTATTAATCACATAAAAATTTCACTAGTATTTATTCTGTCACCTCCTTTAATTTTTGTTTTTTTTACAGGTTGGGAAAACTGGAGTGAATGGTCGTCCTGCAGCGTTTCTTGTTCTTCGGGGATCCAGCAGAGGGTACGCCACTGTCGTCTGAGCATGTGCCCAGGTTTCAATGTCGAGCAACGTCACTGCAATCTATTTGGGTAAACATTTTCGATAATGATAATCATTTCATTGTGACAGTTGAACAATGAATAATTCGAGAATAATTGGATTAGTCACGACGACTGACGATATACTTACTCATTGATTACCTTTGACACAATCTGTAGAATTTCGAGATGTACAATGGAGTTATATCTCATGATTGATTTTCCACCCTAAACATCAAATAACATGAAATAATTTGAAAATTCTCAGGGACAGGAAAGTTTTGTGCCGTTAATAAATTATAGTAATTTATTGTGTGTACGTCATCGCTAATCTAACTCTGCGACCAATACAGTATCATCGTGCCCCCGAAAACAATGTGGCTGAATTCAGCGTCCGATTCAGCGCTTTCGCCAATTCTTAGCAGAATATACGGCATATTCAAGTTGAATTATTTGACAAATCCTTCGATCAAGTAACACATCCTAGATGAGTAATACCCGAATATTACTGAAGGCTTCGATCAAGTAACACAACCTATATAGATGAGTAACTCGCTGCTCACGCCTTAAACTTTGTATGTAAGGGACATCTTCCCTCACCGGCAGTGTCGTGCGTTGTTTACAGAAATATTGAGGTTCACTAAAATAGAAATAATGGAAACCCAATATGAGATGGAAACCTGAAATTATGATGGAAGAATCTCCACAGGATTCATAATTCATTCATTTTACTCTTTTCCAATTCGGTTTTCCTTTCTCGATAATTTCACTCGCTATATGAAACTCGCATCTCTTGCGATATGGGAACCAATAAAATCGGAGCTTCACTGATAGTACACAGTTTCTTTTTGAGGTTTTTGAGCCAGTAATACCACGTCGTCATGGGCAACCACGCATGCAAACAACAATGAAGGATATATCTTTCTAGTAAGGATGACATTATAAATGTCAGTCTGACAGCTTTTATTCATTGAACTAAAATGAACAAGAATATTATATGATTTCCTAACTTCGTTGGCTCTTGAAATTATCTCAATAAATACAACTCGTGCTCACAATACTATCGTTAATTTTGTCAGATATCTTGAACTCGATCAAATTGCTTGAGGTGTTACCAAGCGATTTGATCTTGTTGATTTCCGACAGAACTACTATCGATAGTATTGCGAGCACTCGTGGTATTACCCCCCATAGTTATGACACTGGTAGCTTACCTATGAAATGACATATTTTCATTTCCAACTTCAAATGGTCTTTTACACTTTTCACAATGCCTCATTGCTTAATAATAAAAACTAACTATATTTAAACTCAAGTTAACTCAGAATTTGCTCTTTTTTCACGAAAAACACTCCAATAAGCCAAAGACGAAAACAAACAAAAATGTTCAGTTGTTGTTTTGTCGAATATCAAATACAGCGTTGTATCTTGTTGGGAGCATGTAAAAATGATAGTATTTCCATCGCCGAACGGATATTCTTTGTTTTCGATATAGTCTGGTCAGTACGGCAACTCTGCATTTGATATTTGATTTGGTTTTTGGATCATATTAGTGTTTTTTGGTGAATAAAGCGCAAACATGGAGTTAATTTGTGTTTAACTTTCGTTATTTTTAATAATTAAACAATGGTGAAGCATTGTAAAATGTGTAAAAGACCATTTGGTGGTAGAAATAAAAATATATCATTTGATAGGTAAGGTACCAGAGTCGTAACTATCGAGAAAAAGACACCGAATTGGAAATGAGTAAAAAAATGATTTATGGAAAAAAGCTATCAATTAGAGCATCGGCTCTTTTTAGAATCATGTGGAGATTCTTTCAGCATAATTTCAGGTTTTCCTTCTATATTGGGTTTTCATTATTTCTATTTTATTGAAACTCAATATTTCTATAAACAACGCACAACACTGCCGGTGAAGGAAAAGGCTATTGTTATCTTCGTCTATAATAGGCCTCTCGCTCAGGAGATGTCCCTTACAAAAAAAGTTCAAGGCGTGAGCGGCAAGTTACTCGTCTAGGTTGTGTAACTTGATTGAAGGACAAATCCGATTTTTGTGATATTTTGAAACATTCACATGTCTCTGGAAAAAATATTAATTGTAATAATTGAATAATTGAGAATTCTTAATCAATCATACAAGTCATACATCATTACATTCTAGTCTTTATATCGAGAAGAGAGAAAACAATTCGTATCGATTGCAGAAGAATCTGATGTTATCTAGGGACACAATAAACTGATCGATTATGTACTTGCGGATATTCAAATGTTCCAAAGTTTGTGAGGGGGTAACAACTCTCCATTAAGGCAGCAGGCACACTGAGCAACCATGACCGAACCTCCGCGACCGTCCAACTACGACAAAAATTTCCAAAACGTGTATTCTTATCGGATAACTCGCACTGAATGATCATCTCCAACCGGTTTTCAAAGACCATGTTTAAAATTGCAATCTGCTGAAAATTTTGGTCGATCAGTGTGAGTTTGAAAGTTTTTATTGATCCCTTTCAATTTTTGGTTGTTGCGGACGGTCGATGCTGGTCGGTCAGTGTGATTCCTAGCTAAGGAACACATTATTTATCGTTTCCATAAAAATCTGACGGGGACCCGAAATGAATTGATTGATCATGTCCATATGGAGAGTTAAATGTTCAAATATCCCAAATGGGGGATAACCATTTGCTGAGTAACCTATTATATATTGTTCACAGAAAATACTTAACGTTTTCAGGGATTTTTTTGGAGGTTTCCGAAGACTAAAGATGTACTGATAGACTAGGTCCATAAAGAGAATCAGACAGAAGTTGTCAAGCATCCCTAACGGTTTTCAAGGACATAATAGATTTAGATGTCCTAACTTTCCTAATAAAGACATAATAATTTGTCATTATGTCAAAATCTGATATTTGAACGTTTTTGAGGAATCAAGATAAACTGTTTCAGATTCGATTGGAAACGATATAATAATAATATATACGTTTCTTAGAGGAGGGTTGTATCCCCTTTAGGGAAGTTGGAACGTATCTAAATCTCCGTATGTCCTCAAAAACCCTTCTAGAATGCCTGACAGTGTCATTTTTTTTGTAAACGGTCCAGGATGTTTGTTGTTACCCAGTTTTGATATTAATCAGTTAATAATTTTTTGATTTTGTTCGGATGTCTCTTTTCTGCAAGTAATGCACTATTTCATATACAAAAATCCATGACTAATATGACTGATCCAAAATTCCTCAAACGTTAAATATTTCAAATTTATATTTATTCCCCTTGAATATGGCGTGTATTGAGCTTGAATACTGTTAATTCAACTATGAAGAACCGCAAATTATTGGTAGATTGAAATTAACGACTGGCATGCGTCTGATCCAGGAAAAAGTAAGGCCGTTTTCAACATTCCAAAATTAGCCAAAATGAATTGTACTCAGCAAAAAATAGCCAATGCGTTCGTAAAATTAGGAATATGGCCATTAAATGAATTGGTGTCAATGACGATTCTACTATTCCAGCTAGGACGTCTATACAACTATGTTACAATATTTGAGAGACTCAACTTTTTACAATTCCCAGTTTGACTCAAAAAATAAAAAACAAATACTGCCCCCTAGGCCTGCTCGCTGTCTGAATACGTCATACGGGCACATCCGAACATAAAAAAAAAAAGCAGTACTTCTTCCGTCCTCACCTCAACTTGTGATCTAGTTATAGTTTTATTGAGCTTTCATTTATTTAAATTTGAGTGTACACATTCACACTGTATGAAAAATTATTAAAAATACCTACTTCGACCTATTTTCACAAAACTTCGTACCTTTGTAAAGACGTCACTTTGTTGTCGTTCATGAAAGATTATTCATCCTTTTATCAAGGAAAGTTTTTGCTACGTAGAATTTTTTTTTATGAATATTATCATATTCAAATAATTCTGGAACTGGTGCATATAGAAGGGTAATCTGAGGCATTTTGAAACAAGTTATCGTTGTAGTGAACTTCAGTTATAAGAAGAAATCCGATTTCAAAATTATCGTAAAGTAATTGAGCATATTTCTGTTCGATTTCATAATCATAATATTTCTTTCTGGCATGTCTGCTGCAATCTATCCCACTTGGAAAAAAAGACTAATTCCTCTGAAAGTCGATTCATTCAAGTGAATCGGAATTTATTATGAAAGCCCTCAAAGCCATCCTGAAACAATAATTTTACGAACCTCTTCATCAATCTTTGAATAAAGCGCATTATACTGTGCTCAATCTGTCGATTATATCCAAATAGGAACGAATCGATTTTTGAACAGGGGTGATGTTGAAACCTTAGCAAGGAATGAAACAAAGTCGATGATTCATATTCATAAGTAGTCAAAAAAATTTAATTTCAAAGACACTATATCATTTCGTGGATGAGCCACCTGTATTGAAATCACAGGTAATCAGATGACCAAGGAAAACCTCATATTGGAGGTCATTAAATTCCTTTTCCAAAGTTTTTACATTTTCTAAATGCCGTTCACTAATAGTTATGAAAAATATTCTCTTTGGAGGTAGAAACTTACTGGTGCCTACTGAAAAAGTAATTTTTTCATCCGATCATCACCCTATATTTGAATGCTCAAATTTAATCGTTCTATCATATCAGGAGAAGACACCAGTATGCCAGTCACCGTGTCAGTAATAACGATGCAACAGAAGAGCTGCTGAAAGACAATATAGCTGAGTTCCTAAACAATAAATCAAACTGTGAACCAAAGTATCGACAGTCTATAAATGGAATATCATTTCTGGGTAATGCAGCTCTCTTGCAACTTCTGTTTGTGCTGCGGAAACATGATTCATCACTTCGTGATATTGTTTTCTGAAAAATAAGAAAGGAATCAGGAAGAACACGATACTATTACTGTCGAGTGACATGATACAATAATAAAATGCTCTTTCATATTGGAGCTAACCTTCTATTATGAATGTTATGTAATAAATAGTAAACAGAAAGCGGTGAAATAATAGTCAACCCCAATGGCTTCGATTATCCACACAAGAAATACACAAACTAAAATGACCCCCCTTTAGACTGGAAACCTCCCAGATTTTCAAGTTGAAAATAAACAATTTTCGAGAACTTGATGACAGACTAGGATTCAATATAGAATTTTGGAATATAACGAAATGTTGTGCACTTCGTTTAAACGGACCTTAGGATAAGTGAAATATGACACAACAGGAATTTGACATTCCTCAGCTTAAGTGTCTATTGTTAAATTGATATATTAAAAAGGAACCAATAGCGAATGGAAAAGTATCACCCAATTTCATTAATCACCGCATTTGCAAAAATATAAAAAAACTTTAAAATCAAGAATAAAAAATTATTTTAAGATAGGCAGTTTGGTTTCCGTGAGGGAATGTCAACGCAAAATGCCATCACATGTCTGACTTCTGATTTTTACAATGCCATTGACGGATGAAATCCCACACTGTGTGTGTTTCTGGATTTATCCAAGACATTTGACAATGTTAGTCATCCACAGTTGTCAGATGCTTTAGAAAATATTGGATTACGCGGAACTGTTTATAATCTTTTGAAAAAATGCTTGGATGGAAGAAAGCAACGTATTTGTATAAACGTGGAAATGAGTTCAGACCTGCTCATAGAATATGGAGTACCTCAAGGAACGGTTTGCGTCCCCTACTCTTTTCGGTTTATTTGAATGGTTTCCTAACTCTGAATAGCAAAGGGATAATTATAGGCTTTGCAGATGACACTGGGATCATAAAAACAACACAAGGAGAAACCTGAAAGAAAAAGCAGATAAGGATAATGTCAACAATTATCGACTGATTCAATTACAGACTTTTAACCATAAATTTCGAAAAAACTAAGTTCATCACATTCGCAATCTACAAAAACAATTTACCAGAATATACAACCTTGTCTACAGAAAATAACTCAAGAATCGAAATATCTCATAACGTCAAATACTTGGGCATAGACAATTTCTTGAGGAGGATAACACACACCTAAAACATTACTAAAACGCTACGCACTATATTGTATGGGTTCAAGTTTTTGGTTAACATTTTGTATACGATTCACATGAAAATTTTATATTTTGCTCTCGAGGAATCAAGAATCCAATATGCTATCCTTGCATGGGGTGGGAGTTGTAGAATCACACCTAAAGATTCTGGAAAGTATTTAGAAACGCTTTCTGAAAATTATGTACAGGAAAGAAAATACGTATTCAAGTGATCTGTATAGCAAAAATTTTGGATTCAATACAACTTTTCTTCGTCAGCATAATAATAAACAAATATAAAGATACAAATACGCTACATATAATTAACCATTATCATTTGTTTCTAAATATTAATATTAAAAGGAATAATTTTATTTCATTATTATTTATCACGTTCTTTCATATTCTGAAAAAAAATGTTTTTTTATTAACTTTCCATTTGTGTATTAAACAACCAATTTGTTATAGACAAATGAATTTTATTTCGAATACTAAAAAATATTATAGAAACAGCTATACTATTTTTTTCTTCTATTTTTCACATTATTTTTGAACATACTGTACTCTTAGACTTGTTTGTTGCTCTCTTTCTGTATTTCTTCATTGTTATTGAAATAACTATTGAAGATACGACAAGAACACTTCAAGTCTTTTCTGCTTTACATCAATTGATGAACAATTTGAGCTGTTAACCAAAGCTCTTACTAAATTTTTGATTGGTTTATTGTATTATTTTCTGTACAATAGTTTTTTTTACTTTTCAGTTCACATATCATATAAATTATTGAAGGTGCGATACTGAAGATTTTTTATTCTCAGTTTATTAATAAATAAACTGAGCTTTTAAACGGAGCTGTAACTGAATTGTTTATAAACTTCTGACAATGATTACAAAATACAGAAATTTTGTTTCGGCTTGAAATATACAGGGTGTTAATTAAATACGTTGACAAACTTCGAGAGGTGATTCTTTGGAAGATTTCAAGACGAAAAGTTCATGTAAACATATGTCCCAAACGGATTGGGTTTCGAGCTACAGGGTGATAAAAATATTTTTTTTTTTGATTTTTTGGATATAACTTCGACATTTTCAATAATAATCAGTTCAAACTGAGCAAATACAATCCATTCAATAGTACGCACGTTACAAAATAATTAATTTCTCAAATAATTCACAGGGTCCTCGTTTTATCAGTCAATTCTTGTTCAACCCTTCAGAATTATTTTTTTCGCTGCAACTGAGATATTGTAATAGAGGAATAATCAATGTTGTTTCAGCATCTTTTTGTTTTCTTGAAGTTTTTCATTTACTTCTAAGGTTCAAACAATGAAAGAAATAATTTTTCATTTTTCGGTACATCTGTATAAAGCTTGTCTTTACCAATTTTTTTATTTTATAATTTTAGTCATCGTAGATTTTTCTAATTCGAATTATGCGACACTGGAAAGTGTTTGCATTACGTTTATATGAATTTTTGGTCTTGAAATTTTTTAAAGAATCACCTTTCGAAATTTGTCTACGTACTTAACTCTATTCGTTCGTTGATTAATGAAGAATAAAAAAGACTTGAAGTCTTCTCAAAGTCTTTCGATAAAAATGAAGAAAGAAAGGAAGAACGCGACAAGTACATTATTATATGAAAAATAGAAAAAAAATCACAATAAAAAGACGTATGGTTGCTTCCATAATATTTTTTAGTTAAAAAAAATATTGTGCAAATATTTTTTTCAGAATATGAAGGAACGTTATAAATGATGATTTTGAAAAAATTGTTTCTTAATATTAATATTTAGTCTACAAGTGTGTTTTTTGTCAGTGAAATTTTTTTCTCAATGAACCAATTTCTCTTAAGAATCATTATTTTCATCAAGGATTAGATTCCCCAAAAAAATGTTTTGAAAGTCTTATAACAATCCATTTGTCTATAACAGCTATTAAAATAATGAGAATTATTGTTTATTTGGGTGTTTAGATAGTACAAAAAATTTTGTTATTCCTTAATATTTATATTTTATCGGTCAAAAACCAAACCATTCCATTGCCTTTTATAACGTTTGCAATTTTTGTCAGCCGCAATTTTCTTTCGTAACATTCCTAACATTTTGTTGTGGATGCCATTTCCAATCTAATGAGACCGAAATCATAATTTTCTGTGATCCAGCCTAGGTGTTTGACGAAATGGATTTTGTAAACCAGACTGAAATTGCATACGGCTCAGCTACTGATGCAGATGCGTCTCAAAAACTATTATTGAAAATAATCATATCATCTGAAGAATTTTGTGATAGTAATAATTTCGTGATTATTAGGTCATCACAAACGATGTAGCTGGAAACAATTTCAATGATTTCACGTGTTCATTTATAGAAGAAAGAGTGAACTGCGGCCACCCTTTGAAGTATTTTGAACTGAAAACCCTATACATTTTTCATTGATTGATTTGTCCCCAACGAGAAAATTTCTGATAAATCTGATATTTCTCTCTGTGTCCATACTCTATTCTCCATTGCTAATCTGAATTTCCTTTGTTCGTCAGAGAACGTGTAATAACACGATTCCTCTTTTTGTTTCCAGTTGCGACGAAACCGTCAACCCACTCGCCCTGGAGGAGAGAAAATTCTTTCATCCCTCGAAGGACAGATGGCAATCGGTTCCCGATAGGCCGACAGCTTGGCGTCTCAGGCCGAATTCATACATTTGGCTGCCGTCGGCGCAACTTTTTCGACAGGAGAAAAACAGGCCTTTTCCGAGGGAGTTCGCCCTTTTTATCACCATGAGGCTGCATAACGTGAGTTTTTGTTGTTGCCTTCTGTACGGAACGGTGGAAGATACACCAAAATGATTAGATTCAGGATTATCTGATAGGAGCGATTTTTTAGTTGAGTTTTACGAATGCATACAGAAACAATTATTTACAATTTGAATCTTATATTTTCTATCAATGCGGTTTCAGATTTTGTTTTTGCAGTCCTGTCTTAACTTTTGAACGGATTGACATTTCTCTTTGAATTTTTTATAAACTGGTTTTTGTGTACAATAAAAAATGTCTACCTTTCGGAATGGTGTTTTAATTTAGTAAAAAAAATTAGGTTGTGAACCCACATTTTACAAAAAAAATTGAGGAAAATGTCAATCCGTTGAAAAGTTAATAAAGGGGATAACTTTATGGACAGACTGTATACCGGGTGATTCATAATTGAATGCTGATTAAAAGGCCGATAATCCTTGAATGATTTCAAGATAAATTCTTCATATAAACATAGGACCACAACCGCTTTATTTCCAGGATAGAGGGTGAAATAATAACAAACATAATAATGATACGCCACTGCGATATCTTTTAAATAAATTTTATTTTCATTAATGTCTTCTATCCTTATATGAAAATAGCCTTTATTGAATTTTTTTAGTGGCGGACAGTTTTGGATAAAAATTAAATAAAATGCATTCATTCAGACTATACAAAAATTGCATTGATACAAGCAAATTGAGGCATTTCATTTTCCAAATCGAATATACCATGTTCATGAGACGATAGATGACCATTATGAAAGTTTAATTTATTTCACAAAATAACAGTGGCGTATGAATAAATTAATTTTCATGCGCAATTTTCATTACAAACGAATTTAAAAAAATATCAAGGGGTTTTGGAGATGTTGGGAAAAAACTGTTTTTTTGTTAAAGGACCCCGCAAAATCCTTATGGAGTTTGGGTCTAGGTGGATTTTTTTGAATTTTTGATAGGATGTAGTCCATGTTATTCTCAATGAAACGCCTACCCCAGAAAATGAAAAGTTTTGCTGCTAGAGGGCTGCTGGGAACAGTTTTATTACTTATTTCAGTGTAGCAGAATTTGCATAATATTGTGCTATTTTATACAAAAAAATATTTACCCACCTTCTTTCCCCAAGCTTCTATTATAAAACGCAAAAAAAATATTATTAATTGCATCGTCGAATGTTGAAATATCCTTGAATTAGGAAAATTGCACATTTTTATGATTATCCCCCTGTCCCCGAAGGCAACATCAATAAAAATCCTGAGAATTATTCTGAATTTTTGATATAATGCAGTTCAGGTTATTTCGAATAAGAATCGATTATACAGCGTGATTTACGTAGGTCGTGCATTAGAAGTTTTTAACTTGCAGTTGAACTAAAAACTTGAAATTGATCATGTGCGTTCTACCTAAAATGTTTTTAGTCCTACAAATATACAGGGTATGCCAAAAGTCGGTACCAACTTTCTTATTTTATGGAAACCTAATGTTTTTTTGTCATGGTTCGATTGGCCTTCTGATTATGACTTTAGACAACCTAAGTTATGTTTACTTATCTATCACAGTTTTTGAGATATGTCCATTTTTCTGAAAAAAATTACGGCTGTAGTAGTTTACGAAAACACGTGTAGCCCGCAAACCGTTCAGAATTAGGAAACAAAATTTATGGAGCAGTTAGCTGGTAGTCCAGGCTAACACCTGATGTCCCATCAACGGTCCCATTTTGTACCATATGGGCGCAGCCGATTTTTGAATGTCGCAATATAAAATTGTCAAAAACTCAATTTTTTCAAATGGCATCTACCATTTCTGTTTTAACCATTCAAAAAAAAATTGAATTTTAGGATGAGTTATTTCAGCTTTCCCTATACCCAAGTTCAACCTCTATCGAGTTATTCAATAAAAATCAAGAAATGCCTTATCTTACAGAATGATTATGTCTGTATGCCATGGAAATTAAAGAAAATTGTAATAATTTAATCAAAAATATTGAACAATTTTGACAGAACTCTAGCGTAAATGTTCAATATGACCACCATTGTTGTTCAAACATTCTATTATTCTACTTTCAATAGATTGCGTAGCACGTCTGATTTCGTTGGGATCGAGACTGTCAAAAGTCTGTATTATTCTAAGTCCCAACTCATCTATATTGTGAACTGGTGAAGAATAGACCAAATCTTTTACCCTACCCCAAATATAAAAATCTAAAGGGGTAAGATCTGGAGATCTGGAGGTCCTCGATTTCCCCACCAACGGTGCTTGAACATGGAAGTCAATTTGGTATACACAGGTCGTGTATTGGGCGGTGGTGTCCCATCCATCTGGTACCATGAACGTGCAGCTCTAGCCAGTGGCAAATTGTCAAGAAATGTTTCTATTACGTTTTGAAGAATTTCTACATATCCGTCACTATTCAGATTTTCATCGTACATAAAGTAGCGTACCTCTTGGTTCATTACCAAACAAAACACATTTATTCGAAATTGTACTTGATTTTCAACTTCGAACACCATATGTGGATTTTCAGAAGCCCAAAATGTCGATTGCGCCTATTGTAAACTCCCTGCTGACAAAACTTTGCCTCATCAGTCCAAATTATGTTGTCTAAGAATCCGGCGTGCTCTTGTATTTTGAGTAATATGTCCTCGCAAAAGTTTACTCTACGGGGAAAGTCACCTGGGTGTAATTTTTGCAATCGTATAAATTTGAAGGGATGTAGCTTATGGCGGTGTAAAATGGTTTGTATTGCAGAGTATGAAAATCCCAATTCCAAAGACGCCGTTCGTATTGAGGATTCAGGATATGCTTGAAAATATCCGAGAATGGTAATTTGATTATTGTCATTGCCAGTTAGTGGTTTGACTCTCGTAACGGGTCTAGCCACCTTCCCAAAATGTATAAAATTAGATTTCAATCGTGAGAACTAGCCCCGTGTCATCCTCGGTAAGTTTGGATATTTCGAATTAAACTCTCGGACGCTGCACAATTTTTTGACACATGCCGTGGATAACAAACAAGTCAAACACAACTTCGTTTGTATAATTTTCCATATTCCAATCAATTTTATTGAAGAATTAGCACGACTCGTTTTTACTTTGACATAATAGCACCTTCTTGTTTACAGTTGTTTTTTGTTTTCATGGCATACTTGAATAACCACAAAAGCATTCGGCAGGATAAGGCATTTCTTGATTTTTATTGAATAACTCGATAGAGGTGGAACTTGGGTACAGGGAATGCTGAAATAACTCATCCTAAAATTCAATTTTCTGTTGAATGGTTAAAAAAAATGGTAGGTGCCATTTGAAAAAATTGAGTTTTTGACAATTTTATATTGCGACATTCAAAAATCGGCTGCGCCCAAATGGTTCAAAATGGGACCGTCGATGGGACATCAGGTGTTAGCCTGGTCTACCAGCTAACTGCTCCATAAATTTGGTTTCCTAATTTTGAACAGTTTGCGGGCTACACGTGTTTTCGTAACCTACTACAGCCGTAATTTTTTTTAGAAAAATGGACATATCTCAAAAACTGTGACAGATAAGTAAACATAACTTAGGTTGTCTAAAGTCATAATCAGAAGGCCAATCGAACCATGACAAAAAAACTTTAGGTTTCCATTCAAAATAAGAAAGTTGGTACCGACTTTTGGCATACCCTGTATAATTGTAGGACTAAAAACATTTGAGGTAGAACGCACATGATCAATTATGACAGCATACCAAATTTCAATTTTCTAGTCCAACTGCAAGTTGAAAAAGTTCTAATGCACGGCCTACGTAAATCACGCTGCATAGGTGACAAATACCAAATATTAATAGTTTTGATGTCAGTGGACATGAATGTCATTCCTTGCTCAGAATAGACTATTGATATAGGCGGTAACAATATATGTACGTGTTGTATTTTGGATTATGTTGAATGATGTAATAAAAAAGTTCTTAAGCTACCCCTTTACCGGAAACCTCCATTTTAAAACACTGCGAATGAAAAAAAAATACGATTAAGTTAATTGTGTTTTCAATGTGTACTGCTCGTATTTTCAAACATTTCAAGTTCTTCTTTTACAGAAACAACAAACTGTATATAAAGTAGTAAAAAATGTATAGTTCGATAAAAGAGACGGACTAACGAATCCTTATCGATGCAGGTAATGGCCAAATATCAATGGAATCTTTACATTCATCAGGAAAAAGTTTCACGATGAAACTGCCTATTCAGTCTCCTTTCACTCAACATTATTCAATTTGCTCACCGAGTTTTTGCCCAAAAGGATCCCCATATAAAATCATTTATAGCTCATAAACGCCTAGCAATTCACTGAAAGCTGTGCTGCAGTAAAAGAGGCAGTGGCGTTGCGTATAAAAAAATGTATTTCTATGCCAACTTTTCCGACTAGGGACTTCTTTCTCCTTTTGCCATCTTTCATGAGACTTATCTGGCAGGAACTTTGAAGAAGAAGCCAACGTCGCGTAGAAAAAACTATATGTTCAACTCGGGATAAAATTCATATTATTTTCTCGTTTATTACTGCCTACGCTTTGCCGCTATCATAAAAATTCAAGGGTCAGAATGCTTTATTGTTTCCCTTGATAACAAAATTATCATTTCTTACGTTGTCGATGAAAAGGCGATTTTCTCCCCCAAAACGATACTCTGAGAATTTAATATTCCCCTAGGAGTTTTTTTCTTACTTTGGCCCCCGCTCACGACTCTTGCAACTCTGAAGAAGTAGCGAACGTAGAAAAACGTTTGTGTTCGGGAGAAAACTCATAGGAATGTAAACTGGTGCTGAAAGCATTCCGAAAGTAGTCATAAAATCATGCAAGCATGGAAACGCTAAATAAATCATTCGGTATAGCCAGGCACTCGGTTGCAAACACCACCGAAAAAGGCGGAAGGCGTTTGATACAACTTCGCATCAGCTCATCTTGCATTTGCTCAGATGTCTTGCGGTATCGATCGAATAGTCGGATGCATTGGAAAATTCCATCATCATCCGGTCAAGTAGGAGTCCAAACAGACCAGATAATCTATAGAATGGGCTCTTTGGGGGATACTGCCTCATCCTCTTCTGCCACAGGGTGTCTCAAATATCAAACACATGATAGTATATTCCCTGTAAAGAAAAACGAAGGTTTCGCACAACCTTGCGGCTAAAATTGAAGGCGACAAACAAGACGAAGAAAGATGCCCGGACACGCAAAACAAATCGTCATCCGAAGGCACGCTTCAAAATCTAGCCTATGGAGAGATTTCGAGGACATAAACAATATATCTGAGGCATGGATGCTGCAAA
Source organism: Chrysolina americana (assembly GCA_958502065.1). NCBI lineage: Eukaryota > Metazoa > Arthropoda > Insecta > Coleoptera > Chrysomelidae > Chrysolina > Chrysolina americana. Next base: position 60,054,664 of record OY293417.1, read on the forward strand.
TCAATATAATAATAATAATACTCCCTCTTGAACACTCATAGAGTTACCAAAAGGCATAGCCTGTGCGGGTTGAGGACGACTATTATTATAATTTGCCGTGGTGCTCCAGGGCGACCCACTGATGAATTTGGTGGTGTATTCACTTTTCAGCTTTAGGAAAACCTACAGCACCACCGAACAGTCTATCTATGTAGTCGATTTAATCAGGCATGGGCTATTTTCTGCGGGCCCTTGCTTCATCAGACTACAAGCATATCCATTCGTGATCATTGTTCATATGAAATTCCATCACACTCAATATGACCATATTTTTCGTCACATATGCTGCGACTTGTGAATCATTTACTCCATTATCATTATGCACTTTCATGTATTCATAATAAAACCATAGGCTTTTGATAAATATGTATTACCAAATTATTGAGAACAAGCATTCCTGAATTACCACTAGAAAAATACAAATCCAGCCCATGTGATTTGGGATGTAGGCGTTTGAAAATCAAGAGAATGTACGCATTACTCACTCTTACCAATTTTACCATCAGCTTTGAATAATAAATTTTTGGAATGAGGAAAAGGATATTTTAAATTGTATTTTTACGGATAAAAATATTATGGATTTCTAAACACCATTCTGTTCATGGAGGTTCTGAAAATATGCAAGTTACAACTGGATAGGTAGTAAACTTTCAGTCTAACTCCACCAAAAATTAATCTTCAGTAGTAAGTATTAAGCCGGAAGACTCACATCAGCTCATTATGAATTTAGTGTGGTTGCTTACAAGATCAGATTGTAGTGAAAAAAACATTAAATGATTAACAAATGTGACAAAACAGGCTGCAAGTATGAAACTGGCGCTAGTCCTGATTACGACTATGTTTTAGATGATCTCCGCAACGCTTATTGCTGATGACAAAGGATAAATTCTACGAAACAAGTCCTGATGTGGGTCTTCTGACTACATCCAAAATGAGTTCTGTCCGTTATGAATGCATTTAGGATCATTCATTTTTAAAATTCCTGGATTGGCTATCAAAAGAAGATTTTTGACAACAAGGCAATATTTAAGGACATATTTTTTGCAATTTTTCCTTTCTTAAATCTCACTGAAACGTATTCGATTCTTCATAGTAAACTTTCTCATTTCCTGAAAAGTATGCAATTTGGACAAGCGCATTTTGGTAATCTGCCCATCATTTACTATCGAAGATTAATTTTGGATGGAGTTAGACTGGAATTTTTTCACTCAGTTCTTCCTCACCTCCACTGAGTGTGATTGATCGCCTCCACTGGATATAAGTTAGTTTTCATTCAACCCCTTCCTCACGTATAACAGTTTTCAAAATAGCCATGTAAGCGCACCATAAATGAAACCATCTGTCCTCCAGTCCGAAGACTCTGCTCTTTCCCAACATCCATCAATTCCCGCTGAACTTTTCGACCTCCGACCTCCGCCCCTGTCAATTAATCGAACTCCATCCGTTTCATGCAATTTCTCTTCCTGCAGGGCACAATGGGCACAGTGTTCAGTTTACGATCGAGACGACGCCAGGACACCTACTTATCCCTGGAAGTGGCCGGATCAGATCTGAAGCTCATCCACGCAGCTTCGAACGGCACGGACGTCGTCAGAATACCGGCCGATCTCGACGACGGCCACTGGCACCAGATAGCGATCAGGTTGGTAGCAATGCAATGATCGCATTATATTCTTTGTCGTAGTTCGATGTAGGGCGATATCGGCGATTACTTTCATTCAAGAATATCGATTCGATAGAGATGGCAGACGACTGGGTCGACTATTACAAATGAGAAAAAATTGCCTTTCGCAATACTTGTAAAATGATATGCTTTCGAATGAAATGTTTAAGTAAAGCTATTTTGAAAAGTGTGAATTCAGTCGGTGGTCATTTTTGAAATCATTAAAAAATAGCAAGACAAAGTTTCTTCGTATGATTTTTTAAGGGGTTGATTCTGAATGCATTTGTCCCCAAAAAAATGAAATGAATGTAATGAAATTTTGGTATGTTGTAGGATTCGATAAAATTTTCAAAAGTTTCAGTTGCCCTAACACGATCCAATGACAATTTTCATACTAAGGAGTTTTGAAGTTGACAGCGTCCATCTTCTTTTCTTTATTTCTTATGCAATGAGAAAACTCAATTGGTTCATTTCGAGAGATATTCGTTCATAATATCCAAAATAACATGGTGACCATCAAATTCCAGCAATAAACAGAAGGAAACCTGGAAAATTGTTTATGAATTCAGGGGAAAAAAGTAACTCTACTACCGTACAGTGTGAATTGACATTTGAAGAAGTCAATAAATTTTACTGTTCTACTTATAGCCGAGAATCTAGCGGAAGAAATATTGCCTGAAGCAAATCTCATTGATTACATGAGTCACCTCTCCGTATTGAAATCTTTTGGTTATTTACCAACTTACGCAAGTGAAATGAAAGAAATTCTCACGGATATCTAAAATAGAAACTTTTCAGGTTGGGATAATATTTCTTTTGAAATATTCTTGGGAGTACCTGATAACATTTTAGAAAGGTTCTGGAAGATGTTATAAATACATCTGTATCAAATTGTACTTTTCCATCATGCCTGAAACTTGCCGAGGTTATTCCTTCATTCAAAGGGGATGATCCAAGTTTACCAGCAAATTTTAGACCTATTTCATTGTTATCAACTTTATCAAAGATTATAGAAAAATTGATGAAGAAAAAAATTCTTGATCTTTATTGAACAAAATAAACTGATAAATTCCAAACAGTTTGGTTTTCCAAGTTCGATAAGCACAAATGACTGAGGATTTTTTCATTGAAAACTTCACAGATTTTAATTTTCAATTATAGTAAAAATAAATATCTTAGTGATTTTAGAATATATTTTCGGAGCTTAAGTGTATGGATGTATATAGGTATATATGTTGTGATATATTATTATATGTTTGTGTATATGTATACGGTCAGAATGCAATGGCTTATCTATAAACGTGTATATTGTATCTATGAGATTTTTTGTTTTTGATATTTAGTCCAATGCTGACAGATTGTGCTATTGCCTTAAGTGTTTTATATTGTACGAGTATATGGTTGAAGTCATTGATATCTCTATTCATAATGCGTCATTTTGATTTTGTAAATTTTTATTAGTTTCATGGAACTGAACTTTGTCAACAAAATTTAACATTTTTTGACAATAAAGTATTTCTGATCTGATCTGATCATACAAAAATAAGATCAATAATTGTGAAACATCGTTTATTAGAGCTTTGAATCTATATTAAATTTACCACGTCACCCTGTATATTTTGAAATAGATACCGTTTCTTTGAATGGCTAATTCTGAATCGATAGTATGTCTCACTCTCAACGCATCCGTTACTTCCTTAATTTTTTACGTGGATTTGTGAAACTGTGAAAATCGATTACGTGGCAAAAATTGACGAAATTATCTGAACCGATGTAAAGCTGTCCATATCTACCGCTTTGGCAGCCTGTAAAACTATAGATTGGGTACAATTGATTGCATTTTCTTATGACATAATATCATACAAATGTAGAAAACGACACTTTCCTGTTAAGAAAGTTAGAAGGCATCTAATACATCAGCACCCCCTTTACCCCCATGACAACTATAAGTTGTATTGTCAAATAATGTAGAACATTTCCCTAAGTAAGTTATATAGTGAAATGGGGTGATACATAGTCGATTATTTTTTTTCGATTTATCTTATATTTTTCAATTTTTACGTACCTAAGTACTTATTGATAAAAAATTAAGAAAAAAAATGTGTTGCTCCGGTTATTGTAATTTCAAATATGAATATTGTTCTCAATTCCAAACTACTTTTCTGAGTGACCTTTTTTTTTCATAATTGCAAATTTAAGAGTACTTTCTCATGAGCAAGATTCCATTTCTTTGTTCTCCCCAGTACACTGCTCTTCAATTGAAAATTTCGACAACCTAAATGCAATTGTTTTGCAATGCACCTTTTTTTATCACGAATAAAATTTCCTGACAAATGAGTAATAAACAAGTTCCATTAATCGTGCATACTTTTTGAAACTCACTGAATATTTTTCAATTCCTTATATTCCTTTAGATAAATTATTAACGAACACGCAACTTCAATAATGATATAGACTGAAATGAAATAAATTTTAATGAAAAAACAATCATAATTCATTCAATAATAATATTGAAATAGTCGTGAAAATGTGTTGAAATCTCTATTTTGATGACTCATCTTCGACAATACAATAAAAACAAATGAACAGCGGCCCCAGAATTATTCAATAAATGAAATACTTTTTAATGACCATTTCACAAATTAGTTGTTCCAGATGAAAATTTGTGCTTATCGAAATACTCAAGAGAGCTGTTAGGTGAGTCTCTGGTTTGTGGGAAAAAAAACTTTTTTCGAAAAATTATCAAGAATAAACTAAGTTCCTCTATTTTCGCAGAATAGCCATCTCAGGAACCAACAGTATTAATATATCATGCAACAGAATTGATGAAAAAAAAGCAATTATTTATCTCTCATATGTTGTTATCAATTCTAGATATATTGTTCTGAAATTTGTTCTAACCGCCATCCGGCTGCACCCCTACGAGCAACCCTTCAAATTCATCAGAAAACTTGTGACAGCTACCCTTTTAACGTACGATCCCGCAAGCACGGTCAAGAATTCCCACGGAATGTGTCCCTCTAAGTATGACAGTCGACTATCCAAAGAGTAAAGCTAAGTTTTCATGCATCCGAATTTTCGTTTTTTTGTAGGAAATTTGAAAAAAAAAATAACTTTTTCGTACGAATGATATTTTGAGCGGTTTTCATTTGTGCGAAATGCCTTCACGGAATAAATGAAATATTCAACGTCAACCCATTAATTTACCGTCCATTTTCTCAAGTAAATTCCTCAGCTCGTTAATTAAGCTGTGGTAACTGCCATGTAATTTTCGTAGTCTGAAAATAGGTCTCACCCAGAAATGTTTGGGAGCACTTCTTCAATTCAAAATTCCAATACGTCAACAAAATCAGTGAAATATGAAATATTACGTCTGTTCTTTTCCTTATATTATTATTCATGAGATTGCTGTCCATAGTTGTAACCTTAAAATTTTTGTACATGAATATGTAATTTTAATCGAACTGATTCTGTCATTTCAATTTGTTTTAGTTTTCAATGTCTTGTAGTTCATGTAAGCATTTAACGTCTAGACATGTATATGGCATCTCAGTAATTTTTGACTTGCTATAAACATATATTTTATGTAAAGTGGTTAAATAAAATTTATCTATATATTTAACATTAAAATTTTTCATATTCCTGGAAACAAACATACATAACTGCATTGATCATTGTTTCCCTTTGAAATTTCGGACAAGTTGACGTTACTTCAACTTTTTGAATTTATTCGTACCATCAGTTAAAATTTGCCGCCACGACATATATTTGAACAGCTTTTGACACATTTCGTACGAAAAATGAATAATTCGTGTACATGAAAACTTAGCTTAAGTCTTCTCGGCTGTCTTGACGCCAATATTTCAATAACTGAGTGAAGGATATCCCATCGAAAATTATTTGAATGATGATAACCTACTAGTGGGGTACGCATGAAAAAATAATATGAATCAATTTAATAAAATCTGAAAGAATCCGTAGATTACAACAAAATATTATTCATGAATATTTTCTATATTTTGAATAATAATTATGTACCGAAAAACTCACGTAACTTTGCGATCACCTAGTATAAGTTTTTTAATAAGCAACAACTTTTACATTGTCTATAATTTTTTCTGTGATAATATTCATAAAAAATTTGGTAAAATTCCGTTAACTGATGATAGCCACAGCAATCAACAAACATTTTTGAAAGCTTACGTAGTTTGGTCTCCTGAACAAAAACTCCAAATGAAAAAACCCCGCACGAAAACACATCTAAAATTGGCCCTCGGTCGGCTCGAATTTTATTAAGTTTTGTGGAATGGATAGTCGTTTCTGAGATATAAGCAGCCAAAGTTCGAATAAACGTCGGATATGGGTAGAGTAAACAAGGGAAAATACTGATTTTTTTCAAAATAAAGCAAATTCAGGATGAAAATGTATGTAGGTATCGGAACTCGTTACCATGTCCAATTATAACGTTATAATTGCATTAGGGTGTATATGGGGCATAGTTTTTCATGATATTTTTTAACACTAGTCCTGAAACAAAAATTTATATTTTGGTAGAATATCATAGTTTCAGTCTATTCTAGGTGATACAAACATGTTTTGTTTCTTGATGACTCTCTCTGTTTGAAATATGAATTTTTAATATTTTGGATTATACCCTTAAACTGACAACAATGGACAGATCGTTTTCAAATAATAAAAAATCATCTGTTGCCACTGTTGATTGAACAAAAGGTAAGGGCATTCTCTGGTGATTTAAGTTGTTCAATATTACCTTGCATTAAGATACAGGAAGCATTTAATTTTTTTTAGGTCACTTATAATATTTTTATTAAATATCTCAAAAACTATTCCGTCTATTTAGACCTAATTTTATTCTCACTATAAAGAAAGTGTTTGGTTTCTAAAATATGCATTTTTAAAGTATTGTTTAATCGATAGTAGCAACCCCATATATTGTAATACCGTAAACTTTAAAAATGCATCTGTTAAAAACGCATCATACAAAGTTGACTCAATTTTCATATTCAGTAATCAACACTTTCGTAATAGTGAGAGTAAAATTAGGTCCAAATTGACGAAACAGTGTTTGAGATATTGAAGAAAAGTAACCTAAAAAAAATCAAACGCTCCCTGTATCTTAATGAAAGGTAATATTGAACAACTTGAATCACCAGGGAATTCCCTTACCTTTTGTTCAATCAACAGTGGCAATAGATATTTTTTTTTTGATCCAAAAACGATCTGTAAATTGTTTTCAGTATGAGGGTATAATCCAAAATATTAAAAATTCATAATTTAAACAGAGAGAGTCATCAAGGAACAAAACGTTTTTATAGCCTAGAATAGACCGAAGCTATGATATTCTACCAAAATATAAATTGTTGGTTCAGTACTAGTGTTTTTTTTTTACTATGCCCCGTATACACCCTAATGTACTTTCATTAATAACGTTATAATTGGACATGTTAACGAGTTCCGATAAATACATTTTCATCCTGAATTTGCCTTTTTTCGACTAACGAAACAGTTTTTTCCTTTGTTAACCCTACCCAACTCCGGCTTTCGAACTTGGGTTGCTTCTATCTCGGAAACTACACATAAAAATCATTTAAACTAGCCCATTTTCCTAACTATAACATAATAAAATTCCAGCCGATTTGACCAAGAGCCCATTCTACATGTGTTTTCGTGCGGGGTCCTATTGGTGGTCTCAAGTAATTTCGTAGATGAAGGCCTATTTTGAGTGATGACTTGAATTTCAAAGGACACATTTCTACCGCGGAAAAAACACTAAAAATTCTCCTTTCCTTACACTAGCACAATATGCACTCTAATTCACTCGTTTCACACAATTTTTTATAAAAACGGCATTGTTTATCCAAAACTTCAACCTCTTTTGAAAACATCAAATCAACGAATTCATGTAAAATGTTCAGTGAAATCATTCGTGTCAGGTTGGTAACATTAATATTTGCATATTTGCACAGCCAACTTTTCGAACCATTTAACTCCAACAAGAATATGAAATTATTCACCCACGTTTTTTTTTCAGTTGCCAACTTGACATGAATAAAATTCACTAACCATTTTTCCTAGATTTGTTTTTTATGTGATCATAAAAGAAGGATTAGTTTTTTCCTAAAAATTACCGTTTTCCATAAAGAAAAAGATGTATGGAACAGGTCAATTAGGGTGTTTACATTCTGCCAGTGATAGGAAGGAAGAATCTTGAGTATGTAGGCCCACATGTCTGAAATCACTTGAGACTGCCAAAAATTTCATTTTGATTTTTTTCTCAGGAGACTAAACTAAGCAAATTCCAAAAACAAATTTGTTGATAGATTGTGGCTATTAGTAAACGAAATTTTACCAAAAAGTTTCCCATTTGGTGCATACTGTTTAGGACACGCTGTATTTACGAAAATTATTGAAAAGCATGGTTAAGAGTCATGTGGACGTTCGGCAACATCGGATATAAATTTTATGCAAACATAATAAGAACAGGAACTAACTTCAGAGAGTATTTTTTTTCATTTGTGTAGGTACCTTCAAGTTGGCGTAGATACCTTCAAAAAATAACGAATGTTATGTACTTCCACTCGTATCATAAGTTCTCGTCTCGAAAAACTGAAAAATCTCATCGCTTATAATAGGCATTCAAATGCCTCGAACATCACAATACGTAGCAAACAGACACAACAATGATATCCTTTGAAATAACAAAATAGTGTAATATAGGATGAAAAATCATCATTTACCTTTCCATTCACCGATATAATCGAACAGGATTCCACCAGTAACCATCGATTAGGGCAAAATTGTTACATAATTCAGTCCAATTAAAATATAAGCACTCATGAAAAAGAGATTGTAAACTCACCGGTTTGGAAAACATCTTTTCAAGCGAAATTCTCTCCCTCTTTTCACAAGTTCTCACATCACGTAATACCGAATACTCAAGTACTTTTCACATCATTTTTCGCGTATTTTCCGTAAGATTTAATACAATTATCGACGGGCGAACGAAAAAGACTCTTCACGCTTTTCGCGTTTTCTGAACAAGGAAACCAGGTGTGACATTTACGCGATATCTTTTGTTTCTATGAGGTCTACAACAGGCATAGGCTTCTTAGCTACTAATTTTTGACAGTTTGCTTTCGGATTATTGCGTTCGGTTATTACTCCAATCACAGAGTCGTGAAATTGAAAATTGTTAGACATGATGGATGTCAACGAGGATGAAAGAAACATTCGATTGTTCCTCAACAAAATAGTGGATTTACTTTGATCGAGTCAGGTCTGGTCAGGTGAATTAATAATTGATGGTCTAGCACTTTAGGATACTAGGTACAACTTATTAAAAGACCCTGGTTCTTATGGAAAATGAAATTTTGTGTAATGTAGTGTATGATTTCCTGATCAAATGTGTCCATGGGAACAGATTTAATGGACGGTTTTTGAGATACAAGGTGTTAAACATGCGTAGGCAATAATGTGGCGACTATTTTGTTACAAAAAGTTAAGGATAGCGATTGCAATCTTGATATTCTCGACACGAGTTGAATGAATGAAAGGGTTCTAAAACTCCGGATACAGGGTGATTCATTTTCTCCATGTCAATCTTGAGATTTTTATATAATTTTTTGAACTAACTCAGTCAAAAGCTGAAATTCGTAGACTTGCGAATTAGGTGATCCGAAGTTACTATTATACAGGGTCACTCACGTTTGTTTTTTTTAGTTGTATTTATTTTTTCAGGGAGATATAATTCAAAGTGGAAAACTAAATATATTATGATCAACATTTTTTGGCTCTCATCTATTTCTTGCATCTCGTACGGATTCTGTGATTCGTCATTGTGATGGAAAGCTCTTAACTGTCAAAAATTTTATTTTAATAATAATAATAATACTCCCTCATAAACCGGGTAGAGGACGGCTATTATTATTATTTGTTAGTCGAAATAAGGCAAATTCAGGATGAAAATGCATGTATCGGAACTCGTTAACATGTCCAATTATAATATTATTATGAAAATACATTGGGGTGTATACGGGGCATAGCCAAAAAAATCGTTTTCAGGATTTTTTTAACACTAGTCCTGAACCAACAATTTACATTCTGGTAAAAAATCATAGCTTCACTCTATTCTAGGAGATGAAAACATGTTTTGTTTCTTGATGACTCTCTCTTTTTAAAATATAAATTTTTAATATTTTGGATTATACCCTTATACTGAAATCAATTGACATATCGTTGTTGAATACAAAAAAATTATCTGTTGCCACTGCTGATTAAACAAAAGGTAAGGGAATTCTCTGGTGAATTAAGTTGTTAAAAATTACTTTTCATTGAGATACAGGAAGCATTTTATTTTTTTTTAGGTCACTTATAACGTTTTTATTCAATATCTCAAAAACTGTCCCGTCAATTTGGATCTAATTTTACTGTCACAATTAAGAAAGTGTTGACTATTGAATATGAAAGTTTGGTCAACTTTGTAGGTTGCGTTTCGAAGATATGCATTTTTAAAGTTTACGGTATAACTATCGATTAAACAAAACTTCAAAAATGCATATCTCAGAAACGCAACATACAAAGTTGTCCAAACTTTTCTATTTGATAGTCAACACCTTGATAACAGTGAGAGTAAAATTCACGGAATAGTTTTTGGGATATTGAATAAAAACATTGTAAGTGAACTCAAAAATTTAAACGCTCCCTATATCTAAATGAGAGGCAATATTGAACAACTTAATTCCCTTACCTTTTGTTCAATCAACAGTGGCAATCAATAATTTTTTTATATTCTAAAACGATCTGTCAATTGTTTTTAGTATAAGGTATAGTTTTTTTTTACTATGCCCCGTATACAGCCTAATGAACTTTCATTAATAAAGTTATAACTGGACATGTTAACGAATTCCGATAAATACATTTTCATCTTGAATTTGCCTTATTTCGACTAACAAAATTGTTTTTTCCTTCGTCAACCCTACCCAACTCTGACATTTTTTCGAACTTTGGCTGCTTATATGTCAGAAACAAAACATACAAAATTATTTGAACTCGCACATTTTCCTAATTACCCAGTCCACTATAACATAATGAAATTTCGGCCAATTTGACCAAGAACCAATTTTACATGTGTTTTCGTGCGGTCCTTTGTCATTTCACCATAAGAATATAAATTTTAAGAAATCTTAAATGAAGAACAAATTAGATCCATACAGCTCACAGGCCGACGCCCGATCGGCCAGAAAAAAGTTCAAAGGGTCATCAAAAATTAAAAACCTAACATATGAAAAATAAATAATTGAAATTAAATGCTATAACAATTTCCATCACATTTTTCCTGATATTCAGTAGATTTGAGTTAATTATTTTCTTTTCGAGACTAAGACCAAGACTTAGAGACTTCGGAGAGAGTCGTGGTCTTGGTCTCGAAAGGATTTATTGAGTATTACTTAACAGACATGGTAGGAACTTGTGAAATACAGCAATTTGGTGTTGGAATGCTGCTGACAGGAACTCATTTTACGGACTTTCTTCTATTTTTTTTGTAAAATTCGTTGTTACGAATCACCTAGTTTTTCTGAAAAACCCCTCAAAAGCAGAGCATGTGCGAGCAAGGGAAATCCGGGACCTACAGCTTACTTACAAGTGGATTCCGAAATACTTCAGCTCAGTGGCAGGCGGTGAGGATCAAACCCACGACGCAAGGGTGGGAACCAAACGCTCTGACACCACGACCACTTTGCTTCGTATATCACAAATGTATATAAATACAACTAAAACAGACAATCTTGAGTCCAGTATAAATTATAATTACTTCAGATCACCCAATATTAAAATATAATAATATTCATTTAAAATCCGACCACACTCCCCTGATGACCCGACAATGACCTTCGATGATGAGGACTTGTTAATTGGATAAAAATGAATGTATTCTGACCCACCACAAATCGCGCCAACTCGAATCCTATTTTTGATATCACCTAAAAATATTTTAAATCCGACCGCAGTTTCCTGATAACCCGACAATGACCAACAATGATGAGTTTTTGATTGAATAAAAATAAATGTATTCTGATCCCCTACAAATCGCGCCAAATCGAATCCTATTTTTGAGATCACTTCAAAATATTTAAAATTTGACCGCACTTCCCTGATGACCCAAAAATGACCTCCGATGATGGGGAGTTGTTAATTGGATAGAAATGAATGTATTCTGACCCACCACAAATCGCGCCAACTCGAATCCTATTTTTGAGATCACTTCAAAATATTAAAAAAAAATTGCCAGACTAGTTTTCGAGATACAGGGTGTCAAAGATGAAAAGTGAGGCAAATTCATGAAAAATTTGATGGTATTCATTGAAAACAACCGCATTTTCCTATGAAACTTGGACTGTTTCTTTTTACTCACCTTACATCAATGAAATCACTTTGTGGAGTTCGAAATATTTTAGCATTCATTAAACAGACCATGTGAGCGCGTTCGGCAGATATTTTATATTCATCTAGCACGAACCTATGTTTTTATTTGAAATTATGAGAACCTGCGCATTTCCCTCATTATTTCTGCGCTTGGTCAATTTCCAAAAATAGGTGCGCGTGCAGGTGCGCGTGCAGGTGCGCGTGCAGGTGCGCGTGCAGGTGCGCTAGTCTTGTCTACCGATATTATGATTCATCCTCCTCAAAACCGCGCATTTTCCTTACTGTCCTCCATATTTTTATTCATCTACTTCGCGCTTAGCGCACATGCGCTCGCTAGGTCCACATATTTTATAATTCATTTTCCTCCAACCCATAATATCATTTGAAATGGGAACTATATCACAATACAGAACATGCGAGCGAAGCGATCGCGTTCGGCGCGCGCGGATTTGCTAAATGTCTGCCGAACGCGCGCATTTTCCTTTCTTGTCTCCATATTTCTATTCATCTACCATGAACATTTCGAAAAAATGAGAACATGTGCACCTGCACCACTTTTGCGCTAATCCGACATTCAAAAAATATGTGCGTGCGCACATACGCTCGCTTGGTCCACATATTTCATAATTCATCTTGATGCGCTAATGGACAGTCCCAAAATACACTAATTACTTTACCAATTGCCTCTATATTCTCTATATTATACTGGCAATTAATATCGCTGCATGACAGAAGCTGTCAATAAACTGACACAATAATGAGCATAAAATCGAGAATAAAAAGTTAAATTGGTTCCCGATCAATATTTGAGAATTGAATGAACTTTTCATTTTTCTATACTTTTATTTTCGTACAATTTTTTAATCTATTGAACTGATGCTTTGCAATATTCCATGTAATCAAATTGGCAACGTCGCATTACTAATTTTGACAGTTCAAAGTGGCCTGTCATTTGATAAATAAAGTGATTGTTTATGTATTTTGAGTAAAGACCAGTTTTTTATTTTTTCAAATTTTCAGAGGTTTATTTTACCTACACAATGCTAAATATGCGTGGATAAAAGTGTTCATGGTTCAATAGAAGCACATTTATCTATCTATCTATCTTATCTTGGACACACTGTATTACAGAAACTCGTATAGTTTCAACCTCCTCTGTATATATAAAAAAGTACATAATTCTTGGATTTGGATTCAGCCGATCTTATCAAATACCTTTATCAAACACATAAACTTTTATTTTCGTACGTAAATGCTTCATTCTGATATTATTTAAATTTTCCATAACTCTGAAAAAGTCATGATTTACCCTCTATATTCTTTAAAAACATGATTAGGAAACATACTGTTGCACTAGCCAAAATAAAATAAATATAATACTGTGGTGTAGATGAAAAACCCACTAATAATTTCGTAATATTACCACCAAAAAAGATGTTAACAATTGCCTGAAAGTGACATTTTACATCGTCAACACTCAGTCTGTATCCCGTAAACTATATTTGTTCAGAAGGCAGAGTTCAACAACATATTGAAATTTTGGGAAATTTTACTGAAAGACTTTTTGCATTAAAAGTGTGCGTGGTTTTTATACGAATGTTATCTATTTCTACTCGCATTATAGTCTCGCATCGAAAGACTGAAAAATCTAGTCGCTTACATTCAAATGCTTCGAACATCAGTACGTATGAAACAATCAATGATGTGCTTTGAAATGACAAAATGGTGTAAAATTATAGGATGAAAACTCCATCATTTAACTTTTCATTCATCAATATAATTGAACAGTCCACCAGCAACCAGCATTTATGATAAAGATTGTTACAAAATTCAGTCCCATTATAAAATATAAGCACTCATGAAAAATTGATTGTGAACTCACCGGTTTGATGAACTTCCTTTCGAGCGAAATTCTAGCCCTCTGTTCACAAGTTCTCACATCACGTAATAACGAATGGCAAGTACTTTTCACTTAATTTCCGCGTATTTTCCGAAAGATATAATTCAATTATTGCTGATCGAACGAAAAAGACGAGTCTTTTTACGATTTTCTTCTGAACAAGGTGTGACATATAAGCGATATTTTTTGTTTCTATGAGGTCTATCTATAATAGTCACAGTCATAGCCTTCTTCGCTGCTAACTTTTGACAGTTTGCTTTTGGATTATTGCGTTCGGTTATTTGGCCAGTCAGAGACGTGACATTTAAAATAATGTAGATGGACAAGATTGATGTCAACGAGGCCGATAAACATTTTGGATTGTTCTTCAAAAAAATAGTGGATTTACTTTTATGAGTCTGGTCCGGTTAGGTGATATAATTAATTGATAGTCTACGATAATATAGGTCCTTTCGTCTGCTAAGAGGTGTACTGTAGTGTAGTATAATGTACACCACCAATACTCAAATCGAGTGGAAATTACACCGAGTGTGAGAACGTGCTACACTTCAATGCAAACGAATGAACCTAAAAGATACAACTTATCACATTTTATATTCATAGTAGATAACAAATTTGTTCAGAATACTCTTAGTTTGAATATGATTTTTGAAAAACCAATTTGCAGTACATCGATAAAGCATTTTCTATTTGAATAGTTTCTTCAACAACTGGTATTCGAACACTTTCAAGTATATATCAGAGTATTTTTCCCGCGGAAGATGACACAACCAAAACTGAATTGCGTGCTGGTACAGGGTAGATCACGAAGCCATATAAAAAAATATATATATTTCGGAATTCATGCTTCAGATATAAACAATAATTTGAGTATTGAAAAAGCAAATATTTCAATACAATTGACCTTCACTCAATCGGCATTTTCAACGGAAAAAATTATTTCAGTTTAGGATAGTTATGTGAAAGATATGAGGAAGATTAAAAGACATTCTGTTCGGAATCATAAAGTGTGGGGAGAGTTGAATTATACGAAGTAATGTTTTGTTCCTACTCATATTTGATAATTTATTGAAGGTACATATGAAGGTCATACATAACTATCATCACAGAAAAAATATGATTAGTATTTTACAATAGATACCCCCACCACTTGCAATTTCAGAAGATGGGGGATGAGCCAGAGAGAAATAGGGTTGTCGCTGGATTTATTTGGTGTATAACATACGTCCCTAAATCATATCGAGATGGTCACATTGGATCTTAGATGCTTTTGAATGTTCTCTTTACAAAATTGATAGTTTGTTGAAAGTGCACCTGAAGGTAACTTAGGAATACTAAATTGAAAATAGTAACCTTCTTTAACTTCTAAAGAGAAAAGCTTTCATTGATTCCTTTCTCTGCACTCGATTTGAAAATGCTCTGCTACGTAATTGATAGTTTTCAATAAATTTTCAATCCCCAGATCAATCCCCAAATTGAATCCGATCCATAAATGAACCTTTCATTTGGTCCATTTAATCCGCTAATAAATTCGTCTGATGTTTCAGCATCCGAGATGACAGCGTCGTGGATAGCTACGTCGACTGCGAATGGTCCAGAACTGACATTTTGAGGTCTCACACGCTCGATATACCAGACGACTCTGATCTCATAATTGGATACTTATTCACGGTGAGTCTGCGATACGTTTTTATTGTAAGAAGCGGGAGTTTGGTGTGTATTTTTCAATTTACTGTATGTTGTTCTAGTAAAAAGTAACAGAAAGAGGAACTATAATTGATGCATGTTTTAATTAAATTATGAATTTGACTAATTGATAAAAATGGTGGATCACGTTGTCCAAATCATTCTCAAAAAACTTATACAATAGGTTTTGTCGTCGGCAAGTATCCAACAGAAAACAACTACTGCCCCCCACGACCGTTGAATTATATCTGTTTGATACTTGGCAAAGTTTTCTAAGAACTATTTTTCGATTCAATTGGGGGAACACCTCTGAATCGGTTTCAATTATCAGCGAAGGCTAGTTCGACTCAATTGAATCGAAAAATTCTTTCAGCTTGATTGGGAATCTCTAAGACAAATATGTATTCAAAATAAATATCTATTCAGTCACATTGTGAAAGATTCAAAGGAACCACAAAAGAAAAATTCTCTATGAAAAGCAGTAAATAAAGTTGGATAATGATTTGGATTTCCTCTGTCTGACCTCATCGGTGTTAATTTATTTGAATAGGCCCTGAGTTAGAGCTCGAGGGACACCAGAAGTGATAATTATATTAGAAGTGACTAACCATGTCTCCTGGCAGGTTGTATCTGTGTAACTTACTTGTGTATGGCGGGTGAAAAGAAATTCCTTGATATGATGGGTACGGTCTGAGATAGTACTGATAAAAAATATTTTAATTCGTATATTGAATATAACTGTTAGAAGGTACCTTTGGAAAAATTATGTGAATTTTTTAAATTCAGATTCGAACCGAATGAAATATTTCGAAGTACGTCTCCTTTCACATACAGAGTGTAATGACTTACTGAATATGTGATATCCTCTTTTACAAAATATCCCAGACTCAATTCTGAACAAAATCTGGAAAATTCTCATTGAAATGCTCCAAACAAATAATTTTTCTGTAAATATAACAGAAATATCTTCATTTCCAATATTGACAAAAGGCATATTTTCGACATTCATTTCTTGTACTTCTTGAGTCAACACTCTGTTAACTAAACTTCGAAATTGTTGACTCCTATCTGGAAAAGTCGTCCAGGAAACATCTGTTTCCTATTTTTTTCTGTTAAAGTCTCTTGCTATCAAAAATACTTTGAATATGGATGCAAGCGAAGGACTGGATAACAAAATTAGTATTTTTAACCCTCGAGTGGACGCGCCAGTGAACTTCGCTCAACAATTACCACACTCCTGTATTTATTTTCTTGAAACGTAGACATATTCCCTCTTCTCGTACAGTACCTTTCAACCGACTTTTGAAGAGCATCTCAGTCAAGTTTTGATTGTGTTTTTCTGATGAAGACAATGTAAATTTATATGAAAGCGATTATAGATGAAGACTGGATTTATCTGAAGATGGAAAGAAAAAAGTGTACTATTCATATCAAGATAGCAGTTCTGAAATAGAAGATGGTTCTGTCCAGGATTTATATTATGTAGATCATCAGGAGAGAGAGACTTATTTTGGGAAAAAAAATGAAAAAATATGGTGCTACTCAGATTTCTCAAAAATAAAACTTCCAAGTGAGGTATAAAAATATAGTCAAAACCGTACCAGGCATGACAGGCAAATAAAAAAAAATCACCACGGAGATTGATGCGTTTCATACAATTTTTGATACTGATATGAACAATCCATATGGTTCAGAGTGATTTGTTGAGGATTACTGAAAATGTACCATTGTAATAGTTTTGAGTTTTATATTGCCACGACAAATAATAATAATAGCCGTCCTTTACCCGAACAGGCTATATGTCTTTGGGTACACTCTATGATTGTTTATGATGAAGTATCATTATCATTATTATATTATATTTTTTAATATCCAAAGTACCATGTTAATTTTCTTTTAATAAAACAATATTATCAGCGGTGCTTTTGTTGTTTTGAAGTGGTAGCTTCAAATCGTGAACTAAAGTCACCACGCGCCTGGTCGTGTAGTTTTCCAAAGCGCGCCCGCTGAAGAATTAATCACTGAAGATTTTTTGAATAGAAAACAACTGCTGCCCCCTAGGCCCGTTGAATTATATCAGTAAGATTCTTGGCAATGTTTTCTAGAAGAGTTACTTTGCAATCTTGATAAAATAGAGTTGAACGGGTTTTCAAAGACCAACAATTTAAAAACATCCTCAGCAGTATATGGGTCGGAAAATGAAGTGTTTCAGTATCATAGAAAGGAAAATAACTAAAAGTGTTATGGGTGTGCAAGAAGGTTTGCTTGTAGGGGTGAAATTTCTTATGAGTTTTGGCAAAAAAGGACCTTTTATCAAAAAAAATGTTGAAACATGTTATATCCAACTTGAAGATCTTTTTTATGAACCACACAACCTCAAAAAAATTGAAAAATACGCCAAGAACCAATTTTTCTATTTTATTCATTCACAAAAGTTATTTCAGGAGAAAATGTACGTTTTGATATATCAAAGGAGCTTTAATTTTTTGGGCAAATTATCCAATTTTGAATTTTTTGCTCATTTATTTTGATATTTACTTCAACTTTGTAAATTTATTTCACGCAAAATACTTACATAATAAACTTTGATTTGTTTCCAAAAGGATTGAAAAATATTTTCCTGCGTAAAAACTGTGATTTTCAGCAACTTCTGAGGTGAAATTATTGTTGAAACATTTTGGATTTCAATTGTACAAAACTCAACGGCCAGTTTAAGTTCCCTTAATAGATATTTCATAGATATTACCATTTTGTACCACTTGATTTAAACGAACAATGAATAATCAGGGATATTTACGAAACTATCGATTTGAAAAAAAATTTGTTTCTGTTTCAATTTTTGACTTTGTTTTTCCACATTAACAGTATGATTTCATTACACCATTTTGAAGTAGTTTGAAATGAGGAGAAGACAATAATTTTCAAAAATCAACTTCTTTGATTTGAAATAGGCCTTTCAAATTGAATTCTCATAATATCAAAAGATGAAAAATGTATGTTTTTTTCAAAGTTTATCAGAAATTGTGAATATAATGATAAAGTACCAAAACAATTGTTTTTTGGAATTTTTTTCAATATTTTTGAAGTAATGTAGTAAACTAATTGCAATAAAAAATGTGAAACATTAAGTAACATACAACTTTTGTATTCAAATTCATTTAATAAGTCTACTTTTGCCAGAAATCGTAAAAATACCTTTTACCCCTACAAACACAACTCTTCGAGTTATTTGATGCCACCCAATCGACTTTTTTCGTTCTATACTACTGAAATATTCAATTTTTCAAACACTCATATGATGCTGGGATGTTTTTTAATAAACTATTGGCAATAGCTCTAGCTCTGCCAAATGAATCAAGATATACTTATTTTAGCTTTTTCATTATTCGTTAATGATCTTCATTCACTGAATCACGTGTCAAGGTGTTAAAAATGAGAGTTTGGTGTTGGGATAGAACTCCACTTTTATCTTTTCCCAAATAAGTTATTGTAAACATATTTATACAAACATCATTTCATGAGAAATAAATTGAAATTGAAATATTGATATCAGAATCTCAAGATTTCACCACTCTTTCGTGATATTTTCTCAATTCCATATTCTCATGTTGTTTTTTCTTTAATTCTAGGGCGATCTTGAGCAACTAGCAATAGTCCCAGATCCAAGATTAGTGAATCTACAATGTGGTTCCCAGAAAACGCCAATAATCGATCCACAAGTATCAGAAACCATTGACAATATACAGAAAGAAGCAGGAAAGCATTTTGTGATGAAAATACACAAAGAAGTACAAAAAAATAAAATTGACTAGATTCGATTGATGTAACTGAGAATCAAAATTTTGCCAACATATTTTTTGAAAAGGTTTGAAAGCCGTGAGTCTTTTTGGCAACACCTCTTCCAGTGTGATGATATATAAAGATAAATTATGAACGATGGATAACTAAGTTGGACATTTCCAAAATTACACATTTTATGAAACTAGTCATTTGCCAACGTAAAATATAGATATGTCCATTATGAGTTTAATTTGCTAGGGCTAAGTTCTCAAAATTAATTTCTAAGTTAAAAATATATTCCAGACACCTCTGAGACTAAAATCCATTTCAAGGACTAATGTGCATCTTTTAATTTCGGCAAAATTAAAATGTAATGGGGTGTATTTTTTAGTATACCATGACTAGCGGTGATTGATTTATGACAAAGTTGCTCATTCATGGAACACCATAAACCGTTTTGGAAATATTTAAGAAAAAAACTTTTTCGTTTTCTTGTACCTCTATATTTCAAAATATGAAAATGTATTCAAAGAACATTTTGTTTTTGACGATTTTGTCGAATGAGAGCTCTTTAATTTTCAACTCATTGTTTCTGATCATGAAACCTGATGATGAGTTTGATCACTAGGAAAATATGATATCATGTATGGTGTGATCAATAACTGAATGATTTATCGATTGAGAAAAACGCAGGACCACATTTCAAAAAATTAAGTTTAGGGAAGAATGAAGAAGGGTTATTGAAGTCAACCAAAGCAGTCCAATAGTACTCATTTGCTTTGGCTGCAAAACAAGTTTAGAAAAACATTTTAATATCACTGAACACGTGAGGCTGGTGCATATGAAAAAAAATAGGCATTTCAGTTTCTCTCAAATATTTCTGAAACAGTCTGGCAACATTCTCTGAAATGTTCTCCATAATGCGCAACTTCTATATTTTAGTCAAGTTTGAATATTCACCGTTGTCGACATAAAAAAATATAACTATTTTCCTACCGAAAATAATAATTTCCGAATCTGCAATATGTCAATTCTGAAACATACATGAATTGACATATATATCGGTCTCGTATTTGACTGTTTCTTTTTCAAATATAACCTGCTATTATTGTAACAATGTACTAAACTTTTTTTGGTATCCTGTACCTGGGTGACAATAGAAATATAGGCACTCGTTAAATATTACACATGTCTCTAATTTATCCACAGTAGCAAAAACTGACAATAATATTTCGTTTCGTGCTGGCCACTATGAAGAGAATGTAATGTACTTATAATCAAACATGTATATAATTCAGCTCTCATTTATTAAATGATATTATAAATGAACATGTTGTTTTCAGTCAAACCCAACCTTCGATTTTTCAATTAATAAGTGTATCAAGTTACCTCTTAAATTTAGATAATAGAAAACTGCTGCTTTCTCTTTCTTCCATAGAACTTTATTCTTGAAATCGGTGTGCAGTTAACAACGATTTCTCAAGAATGAGTTTGTTTTTTTATTGAAGACCAACGTAAGTAAACGCTTTCGTTTTCAATAACTCAAGATTCTGAAACATAATTTTTGGTTGGTTGTTTAGTATGAGAAATAATTGACAATTTCATATTGGAAGTTTTAAAAACCATTCTGTTACAAAATCTAGATATGTTTCAGTGAATCCTTCTACATATCGTACATACTGATATTTTTTATCTGTCGAAAGAAAAAGCCTTTCTACTTCACATCCATACGATTATAATGTTGTTTTCGTATTTTCGATGTACTCCAGAGGTGATGCACCAAAAAGGCAATACACACCCATTTTTGCAGATAAGAATTTTGTGAATTTAAACTTCAACTCGAAATTTATTAGAGTTACAGATTAGTTGGTAAAGACCTGTCTATGGATGAAGCTGCATATAATTTTCCGAAATCACCATTTCCCGTCTCAGATTCTAAAGTACAGTTCCCAATCCCTGCGTTGAATATTTCGTGGATACTGTGGAAAGTATACGCTAAAAAATACCAGTCTTATGGAAGACAGATCATTGCTGAAAAATTATTTCAGTAGTTGACTCGCCATTCGAAGAAATATTACGGTCATTTTGGTAGAGACAGTATGTGAAACGATAGTTCTACATTATTCAATAGAAGACAGTGGTGACGTTGCCATTGTCACTCTAAAAGTAGCCAAAATGCTATTTACAGAGTGTTTGGGTATGCAATTCCATCTAATGTCTTCGATCATGATACATATCAAAATTGGACTTATAACCAGGTCGAGGAAAATTTTGGAATGTTTACTTTCCTAGCACTATTAATAATGATGTATATTTACTTGTGAACTAAGCGTCACTTACATCCAGGTGCCTGTATCACTAAAAAAATAGTTATTTCTAATACTACAATTGAGATGAAGCATTTTTGTAAATATCCCAAAGAAGGTAAACCAGTTGAGCTATGATTGAAGTACCTCAAATTTCGAAAATAATCATAAGTGATATTACAGGGAGAGTTAAAAATGTGTGAGGACTCCTTCATTCTTCAGCTGACCAGTAACTGAAATCTGTATCATTTGTGTTCCCTCAAAGTACCCTAGAAAATATTATCACTAATTCGACACAAATGGTGGAAAACAAGAGAGTATAGTCTTAATTTCATATCCACGTACAAAATCAAATCAACTTTTCCAGATTATACTTATATATTTTCAAAATGAAGGTGAGTAACATGTACATTTTTAAATATTTACTGCAATACTTTTAAGGACGGAAAGGAACACAGAATGATTTACTTGGACGTATCTACAGTGTGAGTTTAAGAGAGGGCATACCCCTAATTTTGAGACAAACAATCTGAGTCAAAGCACGACAATATGAACGACTATGAAAGAACAAAAATGTGATTTTGTGAACAAGGAAGACTTCTGTGTTACTTCCGGAAAACATCCTGTATATTTCCACGTTTACGAAATCCGCTTTTTACGCTTTTACATAGGTGAAATATTCTGAGCGTACACAGTAAAAATAAAAATCTTGAAATGAACAATAATATCTCTGATCAAAGAAATCCCTGCCTCCTATATACATAACGAAATATGTTCACGCATTGAGAAATGAATTCTCTCAGTTTGCAACTAAACCATTTCTTTGATAGGATTTCTCATCAAACTTGAAGGGTGTCTTCAAAAGAAACACTTCTAGTTTTTCAGACAACAGTACCAGATATGATTACTTTAAATTACTTTATTCCTTGCTCAAAGTAGATATTTTTTAAAATTTGGAAAGATACAACCTGCTCTCTGATAAAAAATGTGTTGATTTTATGTTGAATAGGCATTGAGCTCATTTGAAGAAGACTGAAAACTCAATTTGAGAATACTAGATGTTCTTGTTTGAAAACTTCCACTAACAGAACTTACCAAGTTTTTGGTTTACTCCAATTAAGAAATATCACTCACTCAATTAGAAAACGTATAAACTTCGGATGAGATGAATCAGTTGTTACACTGAATGTGAAATAACTCCTCACAAGACAACATGAAGCACTTGTTTGAAGACCCACTCTCTTGTATGAATATAACTGGTTCTCTCAAATAAAAATATTACTTTATATCAATTGATTACTTCAATACCTTCCATTGAGATCATAAGATGGATGAAGCTTTAGAATAACTACTAGTGATTAACTGAGACTCTTGATTCTCATATCAATGTTATAGATTTTCTCAGATCAAGAAGTACCATACCTTTGCTGGAAGACTTACAAGTTCTAATGAGATAAATAGATCAGGTTTCAATCGCAGATTTAAAAGTATTCTGATGAACTGTTGCTCTTGTTTGAAGCAGACCCACTTTTTCTTAAAAAACAAGTCATTCCAAAAAAAAATTCATCAAATTTGAAAACATTAATTTTCTGTGTTTATCTGGTAGAAATGGCTACAGTTTTAAATAATACATGGACACTTAGTTTTGTAACTACTAAAACCCTATGGAAAAAACTCATAGTGACTTCTGATTTCCTCTCTGTAAAAAATGTGGAAAGTTTTTGATAGAAGTAGCTGGTATTCAATATAGGATAATACAAACCCTGTATTCAATATACAAATTTTTTTCTTAAATTATACCTACAGGAAAATACCTTGAGATAAACACTGCTTTTATCTGTACTGATTTCATAGATCCTTGTGAAGAGTGAACTAGGTGTTTGAAGATTGTCTGATAAAAATTAAAGAATCATCAATTTTCTTAACTGTCTATTTGCAAAATAAAAGTCGAACAATAGGTATTCTTGATGTCTCGAATGTCCTGATAAGGTACGGTTGTACCATAACTGACTTAGCATCAGAACTCTTTTTTTGAACTTCCACTATTTCAGGTACATCACTTGAATTCTGGAATAAATCAGAGGAAAGGTAGGTAGTTAATGGTTGATACATATGTATTCATAATCATCAATGACATGAATTAGTAAACTCGATTTCGGCAGATCAAAACTGATTGATCAGGTAACAAGTATTTTTAAGTAGGTTTGCAGAAAAATCTTTTTTTTATATCGAGACAAAAACTTGTTTGATTCGACAACCAGTTGCTATTGCACGCTATAGTCTAGATTCTAGAAGAAACAGTGAAGAAAGAAAAGATGAAATATTTCAAAATAATTTGAAATAAAATTCGAATCAGACCTATTTGAGTTTACTATCTGTCAAAAATGTATTTACAATTTCACCACTATTCTATAATCCAGAATCGAATTAATAATTGGAAATGAAATGTTCTTCGACTGAATTGTAGACATTAATTACTCAGTAATAAATATGTTTGGGAACACATGCACCCACTGAAATGTCTCAATAGGTGAGGAGCACCCATGTGGAAAAAAGAACAGGAACGAAAATTATATACAAAATATAGATATACAGAGTGAATTATTCCAGTCTTACCTTGGCATGGCATATAATTGAGTCAGTACATTCTTGAACAGTGAACTTCCAGAATTTTCCTCTTCCAATAGACTTTCTGCCCTTAGGAGGTATTAATTTTGCAACATTCAATAGATAAACAGCCAACTTGCATTCTGGAACATTCGAGTAATTTCTATATACCTTAATATGTTCTAGATGAAAAACATTTTGTGATTTCTTAACAATTGTTCAAAATAGTATATTACATTAAGAGTGTGGAAAGTGACATTTTTCACACGAGTAGGAAATATTTACACGGGACGCATGCCGAGAGCGACAATCCCACGAGAATAAAAATCACTTTTGCGCAAGTAATGTACACTATTTTTCCTACGACCACGCGATAATTTTACCACATCATCAGTCCAATGCCAAAGTCATAAATGTGCATATTTGATGTTTTGAGAAAAATGCGTTACAAAAATTCAAGACTTTGCTAAAAATAAAGTAGAGTGTAGGTGAACCAAAACTATGAGACAAATAAATTAATATTTCAATATTAAACTCTATATAGTCATAACTACCTAACTACAGTTTCATCATGAGACTTAAACACAAAAATGGTTTCTTCTATTGAGAAAATTAAATTATTGAAACAAGAGACTGACATTCTTGAATGAAACCTAACGAATTTTTGAAAACCTTCGTGTTATAACACCTACCCACTTACCGACATCTGAAAAAACAATGAAAAATACGTTATTGTTATCAAATCAAGGGATTTATTGATTTCATGAAAGTATGTAACTCATTTTAAATGATTATGTTGTAAAGTAGTGGGCGGGACATAACGAATACATAGAGATGTAGGGCAGAACAATTTTTTTAACCATCGTGGTCAAACAATATATATACCGTTTATCACTTACCTTGGAAAACTTGTATTAATTGTGGAAGTTCCCACTCTCGTAGAAGTTCGTCCATTTCTTAACTTTCACTGTTTTCACTTCTAAAATGTATGCAATAACTGGTCGGAGCGTTGGAAAGGATCACGCCACTTCTCAACGAACACAATACTAGAATAACCGAACACGAGCGCGTGCAGGTGGAATCGTCGTCCCCCTCTCCTCAGAAACGTTGCCGCGTTGCCTGTCGCCATATGGCGGGTAATAACCGGCAATAGGCAGTGTTATATGTTACATTGTTTTTGATTCAATATTTTTTGAATATGGAAGAAGTAGGTATAAGAAAAAATCTATAAAATTAATTATCAACAAAAATAAAAAGTTATGTAATATCATACCGATATGATTACAATTTTTTTAGTATACGCATACATATTTCACGAAGTTTCCTGAATACATCAGACCTATACATGCACTGAGGAAAATTTTTTCTTGTTTCAAGTTTCAAAACTATGCGATATAACCCATACGTACCTACCTATTGAAATATATCAACTTATTCTAAAAATTTGTGCCAAGCCTGTACAGTTTTAACAAATGATGTGATTCATCTCGATATGATTTTATTTGTTGTATACGTCATATTCAGTGCTTGGGATGGAACCTTAAAAAGTAAGACACTTTTCATCCCCAGCTCAAATGAGGGATGCTCGAGGGGGTGCAGCCCGATGACGGTTAGAACAAATTGTCTAATCTATAATTTGATCAATTTCAAACTTGAAATTTTGTGAATAAATCAAATGGTTTCATACAATCGATTATGCATAAATTTGAAGTAATCTTACTCTTAAAAACAACGTCCACAGATTTTCATAAGTAAGTCTTATTGACACAATTCAAAGCTTTTAAATTACTCTGGATGAATATTTGAAATCCGTTCCAGATATAGTTATATTCTATTGAAAAACCAATTTGATACAAACAAGAAAAATTTTTTTCTGTCAGACTTTTTCAATTTCTTCAAATTCAAAAATTCAAAAAGATATCTTAAAATGATACGAATAATGAGTCAGTTGCAAGACATCACTGTCGGTTCAGAATAATTGTTTTATTTTTTTTCATTAGAGTAAAATATACTCGTTTGAAGATTTTTCAATTTCTGGTTACAAACGAGTTAGATCTTTCAGGTGAGGAAAAACATTGAGTTGGAATGAAATATACATAATTAGATCAACTTAGTCAAATTCTCGATAGGAAATTTTAAATTTCTCACTTCAAAGATATAGCCAGTTTCGAAATGAGAATCATCAATCTTATTCCAAAGTATTTTCATTTCAGACAAGTTGTTGAAGTGTTCCGTTTTAATAATTGATCAAGAAATGCAATTTCTCGATGTAAGCAATTGCATCCCTTCAGTTGAACATGAAATTATTGATTTGAAGAAATATACTCTTCAGAGATATTACTGTCAAAAATGTTCATTGTCTTCTTTCAAACAATAACTTTTTACATTGTAGTATTCGGTGCGATATATACATAAAAAATTATAGTATATGAATTATCTTCTGAATAAAAATAGATACTTATCTTGAAAAAAAATTGTGTTCATGCGAACAGTAAAACAATTTAAATAAAGAAATAGCAAGAAACTTACAATAAGGACCTTGCGTTGTCTGCAAATTTTTCGTTATATAGATAATGTTCTCAAATTGATAACCTTTTTTTGGGTCTGATTCATTTGAAGTGAAATTTACATCCTCGAATTCAAAAAATTTGTCATTTCCTGTCATTTCAACATGGTTAAATATTTTCAAATCGGTTGGTTGCCAATTGATCCTGTTGGTTTCAAAAGTGCGTATTGGAAATTAATTATTAACAGATAGATAATCAATTTTTTATATGAAATTATTACTTGAGAAAATATATTAAAAACTGGCGAAATTATTGTAATAATAGATTTTAAAAATATTTTTGGTGATTAGGGTTTTAAAAAAATTCAGAGAAACAGTGATTTCTAATCAATTATATCACCGAAGAAAAATAAAAAATACGTTCTCTATATAATTACCAAAATATTTGAATATCTCTTCAAAATTCGGTAAAAAGTGTAACATTATATCAACATTACTCTCTTCACTCTCAGTGAATGGGGATGGACACTAGAATCCAGACATTTTGGTCCTTCATCAACGGCAGTAGTATTGACGTGCACCTAGAAGTAGATTTTTGTGAAGAACTGAAAATTTCATGTCCTCATGAATAAATTTACAGAAAGTTTATATTTTTTTGACACTTGCTTAACAAAAATTCGTTGACAAAAATGAAAGGAGACAATGCATTTTTTCAAGGTTTCTTCATAATTTAGGGATTTATTGAAATAAATTCAATCACTATTCAAATTTCACAATTTTTTGTGTCGTTATTTCATAATGAATAGAAAATAGGAAGTAAATTTATTATCAATGACAGTTTTGAAGAATCATATGACACGTAGGAACTTACTGTATTCTCTGTATTTCTCTCATGCATGGCATCACACGTTAAAAGGTGAGGGCTGCGTCTTCCCTAGCTCGAACAAGTCTCTCGAAGACTTTTAAGGGTTCTACTCTTAAGGGTGTGCAGCTGGTTGATGGAAATAACAAAAAAAAATAACAAAATTAGTAGTAGTTAAAGTTCTTTATTTACGAAAAGCTAAATTACAATGAACAATTCTTGAAAGTTATCATTAAAATCAATTACACAGTCGTCTCATTCACATAAAAAACTCTTTACCAGCCATTTTTCATTGCAATATGTCGTCAAATTATTGCATCTTTGCTTACGCCATCATTATTATGCGTATGGCATAAGTCACACGGGATAGTTCGCTCCAATCTCTTTGTCGCACAATTTCATTCGCATCGAACCAGGTTTTTCGCAGACAACCCTAAATCATTGTGCTCGCTCGCAATAAAATGGCGTTTATTATGATATACAATTTATTCATTGAACACTATCGACTTACCTATTTATACCTGTCAACCTAATAGTTATGTCAGGTAAAAATAGACAACCCAACGTTTGTATATCTCTAGGCTTCATACTTTCGATTGGTATAGAATTTGTTCGTTAAACTTATGAGAGCAATTTCCAAACGAGAAGTAATTTTTGGATTTTTAATTTGTCATAGTCTGGCCAGGAGTTTTTTAGCCGAACTACTTGCGATATAGTATTTAACTCACTAAATTCGACATGAAATATTTTTCATCCGTTAAACAGATCGGTGAAGGTAGTTTCTAATTCGAATTCTCTACTAATGGTAGTTTTTGTTGGAAATACTCATGGTATCCATGTGTGAGGTACAGACAACGCAAGGAGTCTCAACACTGCCAAACTGAAAGTCCCACAAAATGCTCATGGTTTCATGATTGTATTCAGTCAGAATCCATTTACACACATCGCTGATAGAATCCAAATGATAGATACGGGTGATACAGATGTCCGCTGTTGACATTTCGTTTAGTATGTATATAATTGCACGTGTAATTTGTTTTTCTGGTATATTACTCATCTACCAAAAGACAAAAATCTTTCAATTGCGGCTTTAAAAGCAAGAGCTGGTTAATTTATGTTGTAGATATTAGGTTTAGGTGTAAAATGAAGATTATTTCATTCATCTTCTTAAAATTTGGTATTCAACGTGCCACCTATCTTCACCATGGCTATAAAAAGTAAATTTTCTGAATTTATAATCGACTCGGCCATGTCCGAATACCAAACATATTTTGGATTACAGTCAAGTGAATATTTGCTCCTATGAATTTACCGCTTTCACTTCGACCAATCACCCTATATCTTCCGAATAAACCGACAGATTTCAGACTGAAAAAAAGGTTTGTATTCAATGACTACCAACAATTTCCGCTGAACCGTCAGTTCCACCGCTTGAAGCAGGATGCACTCTGAACTCGAAAAACTCATTCGCTCTGACGTCCTGAACAAACGCTTTTAAATGCTTCATATCGGAATGGTACTGAACCGGCGTCGAACGCATTATGAAAGCGTCGGGACGACATCCCCGCCGCAACGCGGCATGGCAATTTCCTCATTTTCTCTAACTCGTTTATGAACGTTTCTCTCGAATTATCACCGAACTATTTTCGACTCGAGCCGACTCACAAACAAATTAACTAGCGTGAATGTAGCTTTCTAAGAAAATAAATTTTACCTGATTGGATTCTGCTGTTCAGATGGAATTGAATTTGATCGGTAAATAGGTTTTCCTGTGTTCGGTCGACAGACACGCTTTTCTATAATCGTTTTACAAGAACTGGCAAATAAGGGCTTCGGAACACCTTCAATTTTCCCGGAAGCGCCACAGGCGTCCCACAGTGCATACAAAAAATTCTACCTTCAAAGTCAACGATAAATCATTTTTAATGAAACGGTTTTACGATGATTGATATTGTTACGATATTTCTAAATAATACTCCGAGCACACGAAACTCTTTATTAACTTCGCTATAAAAATACAACTGGGTACTAAGCTAGCTTAAAATTCAAAACACTTGGGTCTTCTCAAACTGCTCAACTGACTTCAACTAACTAAATCTTCCAAAAGCTTCTTCCTCCGAGTTAAAAGTGTCGCATTATACAGGGGGTTCCAAATTAAGTCGGCACCATTGCCAACTCCGTTATTATTGATGCTACGAATTTGGTTAAATGGGAAAACTAGTAGCATTTTTAATGGCCTTCTCGATGCCGAAAACAAAACAAAAATTAACAGTCGAGTTTTCAGAAATTTCATAAAATGATATTTCTTTCAATGGAACATTCTATAGTTTTTCATGCATTTCGATTCGTAATAACATTTTCAACAACAAAGCTCATATCACCTTTCTTCCTAAAGTGAAAAATGAGAGACTTATATAGAAATATTTACTTCTTTCACTATTACAAAAAATTTCTTTCTTTTGGCGAATAAAACCTCAAGATTGTCCATACAATCAATTTTGGTACTTATACGAATGACAATATTTTGATACTAATAGCAAAATACGATAGTAAAAAGAAAAAAATGCACTGGGATGTGAACTCGTGAAACCCGTGATCATCATGTTGCACTCAATTGATACCACTGAGCTATTTAATATTTATGTACAAAACGATAATTTCCATCTTAAAGCCATTCCGCTAGCCCCATTTATTTTGTGAATCAAAATATGTCTGCTGTAATGATAACTTTGAAGCCGTTTTCGTACAGAACAGAAAATACTGAAGGGTCGTATAAATGTGGTTGGAAAAAATGTGTTTGATTTGATAAACATAATTATTATGATCAATCAAGTTGTCTTGAAATTTTGTTGAAATGCTATTTGTCAAATATTCTCAAGTATATCATGACAATGTCATAAATTATTGTAACTGTTAACTACTGTTCGAATATTTTTCGAAATGCCGTTTTCCCATCAAGAAAAATGTGATTAGAATCCTACTTGGTTTGCCAGAAAAATAGCGTAAGAGCACTCCAACACTACAGCAATTCGTTCCTTTTACCTAATCGGCGTTTTTTTGCTGTGCTTCATCGTCGAAACAGGAACAATGAAAAAGTTTTTGAGAAGAGGAGAACTAAAAAACGTTTGGTAATATCTGAAATTACAGAAATTGGTGTTTTATCCTACTTTGAGGTATATCCAAATTATTCCATCAGAGATTTATCTGGAGAAATAGCTGTTCCACCATCTGGTATTCAACGAATTCTGAAGAAACATAAGATTTCTCCTTATAAGTTAAGACCAGTGCAAACACTAGAACCTGGTGATCCTGAGAGACTATTGGGGTTTTGTCGGTGGTTTATGAATAAATGCAGACAAGATCCAAACTTCTATCAAAATATTATATGGAGCGATGAGGCTTATTTTTAAATCGTGGTATGTATAATAGAAAGATTTTTCATTATTGGAGTAGACATAATCCATTTCTAGTCCATCCCCACAATCCGCAAAGATGATTTACTATTAATGTTTGATATGGTCTATTTAGAGGCAGAATTATCGGTCCATTTTTCTACCATGGTTCTTTGAACGGACCCCGTTACATTCATTTATTAACAAGAGTGTTGGATGAGTTTTTCGATCTGGAGGCTCATCAGATGATGTATTTTCAGCAGGATGGAACACAAGCACATAATGTCAGTGGCGTAAAAAGAATGCTGCGAGGCTGTTTTGGAAACAGATGGATTGCTACAAATGGTCCTGTTAAGTGGCCCCCTCGTTCACCAGACATGACACCTCTAGATTTAAATTTTTGGGGATTTCTGAAAAATGAGGTTTACAAAATGAAACATAATAATGTAGACGAACTGAAAAATTATATTGAAACTATAATTAATAGAATTGATGGCCGAACTGTGTTGAATGCCACACGTAGTGTCAATACAAGGGCCCAAATTTGTGTTGAACAAGAAGGCCGTGTTTTAGAACATTCACTCGATATTTTATAGCGTTTTATCAAATCTGTTTTTTATAAATGTTTCCTATTGATAAAACTGTCTCATTCTCACCTTTACGAAAAAAGTCAAATGAGATTTGTTGTTGAAAATGATATTACGAATCAAAATACATGAAAAAATATATGGTGTATCATTGAAAGAAATATCATTTTATGAAATATTCTGAAAACACGACTGTTATTTTTCTTCGGCATCAATAATAACGGAGTTGGCAATGGTGCCGACTTAATTTGGAACAGTTTGTATACTCAATTCGAGTAGAGTTTTCGGGATCTTTCCGTTCCGTTCCGTTATGGAAGGTATACAAATTACCCCGATTGGGTGTTTTGTTATGATAGTCTTAGCATTTCCTACGATAATTACCTACAACGAATGGTGTTTAATCATATAACAGTTATTTGTTATCGAATTAGGCTCATACTGCTTGCGAATGAAAAAGAGCACCGAACTTGCACGAAGTGTCGCGTACGCACACGAAGATTTTACTTCTGAACGTGAAATTGACCAAGAAATGAAGTGATGTGATGTTTCTGAACTAAAGGACCAGGCAGCCGGCTTATGGACAGAATGGTTTTGATGGAATTTCCTGAAATCTTTTGATTTGTGGCACTTTTCAACTTTCTCAATAATTGTGAATACTTTGTGTTTCAGAGATACAGGCTGTCGAAGTTGTAGAACAGCAGTTTTTTTAGATAATTGTACTTGTTGAAGGAGGATTTCAAAGAAGAGAGGTACCATACAAAAAAATAACTGCAAGGCCATCAAAGAGTATCCATCCATCCATCCATCCATCCATCCACATGACATATGTTTGAAATAACTTGCACAAAACCAAACGTTTATGCACCCAGTATAAAATTTCAAATTCTCAATTTTGAAAGGGCAGGAAAATAGTTCCTTGAACTTTTATGAATTTCGACATTACTATTGTTTAAAAGTAGAGTTTAACTTTCATTATAACCATATGTGTAGTGAAATCTCATGGCGTAAATTTATCTTATAATACTTTTTGATGACATTGGAGTTATTCTCATGCAAGGTACCTGCAATCGAAATCCTTCGTTAACAAGAAAATTGTTGGAAAAACTGTTTCACAACTTCAGCACCCTCATGTATCTCCGAAACTAGGCGATAATTGCAACATTCCAAAAATTTGTGAGATTTCTAAATAAACACATTTTTTCATAAGCCAACTGCCTGGTTATTTTAGACGAGTGCCTGCCATTGGTTACAAGAGTAATAGCTAATAGGTTACATAATCACAATATGCAGTGTTATGAGTTGCCAGTAAATGGTTTTATCAGGAATCAATGTGGTGTCATCAATCTCAGTTATTAAAGAGCTCAATGACGATAATTGAAGCCTTTGATTGAATCAATATGATTCATCTAATAACGGCAATTCGATTCTCAGATACTTTCGAAATACGCCAGTTGATGCCTAATAACCGTTTCGAGTCTTCATAGCAAAGTGAATTGAATTGTAGTTATAAGACAGCTAGGCTGTCCCCTATTTAATTAAAGTTTTTTATAATGGTAACTTGATTTCTAATAACGGTTATAAAAGTTTTTTCTCAGTGTTTAGTTCATTCATTGTATTTCATCTGAACTAAATCATCGCTTCCATCTCGTTGATATGTTATTACATTATGTTGCTATAATGATTTTGATCCATGATCAGTTTCTGTTAAATTTAATATCAGTTTAAATAATAATTAGATGATGTATGTATACAGAATCTTTGATTATTCGTGATTATTTTGTTAATTAATCCAATATAGATATTTAAGTGTTGTTGAATCCTGTTTTTCATTTATAAAAGTTCATACTCGGGCTCTTTATAGCCTTATCAAGTTGATAATGGAAATTCATGAGTTGAAAACTTTGCGAAAGTAGTAAATTGAGTTCAACTCCAGAAGAAAAAGCAACAGCAATGCATTCTAGATACGCAGAAGACGGTAAAGAAATTAGGGTGAGATAAAATCCTTCAATTCATGAGGAATAATTCTAATTTCTTGACAATAGAGCCCAAAGTTCCCATATATTTAATAACATTAATGATTCTGCTCAGTCGTATCAAATGTTACAAAACGCTATTCAATTAAAAAGTAGCTTTTGTTACAATTGTACACGAAAGGATGGAATCACAAGGAAAAATATGAAAACAAATTAAGTCAGGTGAAGTTTAAACAGTATACAGTGTTTTGAGCCTTTGGCTCTCATCAGTACTGTTTTCCAACCAGTATTAAAAACTCCAAATGAAAAGCGCACCGACAACAATCGATCCTTATTTCCATTGATAACAGCCAGATCCTGATCTTTGGGTTTCATTGTCAGAGCACACTGTTATCACTCGTATTTTACTAGCTGCCAACTATTTCGTTTATTATTTCCAGTTTACGAGGAAATTCCCGTGAAAATGATGGAGTGCATTTTAAATACTGTTTTTGGCCAGTGAGTTTATGAAATAAATGAAATGTCAGCTGCACGAAACTGCGAGTGCAACATTGCATGAAAAGGGTGTAAATGTTTTTCTGAATAAAAAATGTATGTGGAGTTCGTAGCTGTGACGTTTCCGGTTTCGCAATTTGTGGAACACTTGATTATTGCAATGATCTAATTGTGAACATATTTATTTAGGTACTTCTCACAATTGTTTTGGAATTGATGAGTAAATTTTGTTGAAAATTAGTCAAGTTTGCTTTTCCGGTTCATAATCTGGAGTTGACAGAAACTCTTCAAAACATTTTGTCGAACTCTACCAACGCAATGAGGGTGTCAATCAGCAGGTTCTAAATGAAGTTTCTTCGATTTATAAAATGTAGTTATTCAGGTATTTCAAGTTATATGACAGTTTGTCTCAGACAGTGGCGTACGTAAGTATAAGTTTTCCAGATGCTTATTTTTGAAGAATACAGTTTTCATGATGAATTATCCAGTAGAAAAATAACTAGTTCTGAATAATTCAAGTGCCCTAGTACTGAATTTTTCCAAAATAACAAAAACCATTAACAATTTTTTAAATTTTAAAAAGTTCAAAAAATAACGGTTTCGAACATGGCACTCCTCCCCCTGCCTCCCCTCCCTCCCTTGTCACTAAAATGTAAATTCAACAAAAACTTCGCTTAACCATTTGAACGTGATCTGTGTTGACACGAGGACAATTTTATGAAAAACAAGATAAATTGCAAATTCAAACAAAAACACCAAATTTTAAAAAGCTTTATCTTGTCCACATAATCATCTCAAAATGTAGCTAATCTTCCTATTTCAAAAGAGGTATCGATGGTCATTGGCATGGTGATGGTCACGGTCATGGTCAAAATGGCCAAAAACTGAAAAACGTGACCAAAAATTTCAGTTTTAGGGCTGGGAAACTACACGTCAGCCAGAACATTGTGTAAAAGAGTCGCTTCTACCTAATTGCATGTACATTGTTGAATTTTTGATGAGATAGGATGTGAGTGGATAAGGGTGATTGAAAGATACCGTGGCCCAAACGTGCCTCGTTCGGTCATAAAGGCCACCCGAAAAAACGGCGGATGCGCCTCAGCGAAAATTTTTGAATCATACTCAAAATCTAGTTTTTTCATTTTCTCTTTGATCCGTGAAATACCTGGCATCCAATTAAATTTCCTTTCAATTTTCCGAAATGGGTACCTGAATAGAATTCAAAATGAACATGTTCTGTTGAGGCGCATCCGCCACTTTCTCTTGATGATTTTGGTGATCAAACGATGTGAGCCACACGTTTAGTCCAAGAGTAACTTTCAATTAATACCCATCCTGAATCACATAAAGCTATAGCCACCTCTTCCTCTATAAGAAATTTACCTCATATCTACCTTGTAGCATAATTGGTGAGAGGTCGACAAAAATTATTTTATTATGTTGTTACCCGTCGGCATACTTCTAGGGCTATTCGAATCCTTCCCCCAATATATTAATTCAGTAGGTACCAGATATGACATGACTTTTTTCAAGTCGCAATGCAAGAAATCAAATCGTAGAAAACAACATGTTTTCGAAATAGAAAATACTTGTTCCACAATCCTACAAACGGAAACTCATTTAAAGTTCGGAGAACATCGTGAAAGCCGACATGAAGTAGGTAAGAATTAGAGTTCTTGAATATCTGGAGGCTGTATGTCTCAGGGAATACTTTCCGAGGCAGTGAGTTCTGAAGCTATGTCGTTGATTGGAAATGTTCGGTTTGTTTCCAAAGTGATGATGGAGAGATATGAATACTGACGAGATATCATAAAAAAGCATCACTATGAAAATATCCTTACAACAAAGACAGATCATCAACCTTTCTACAGTGATCCAGAGAAGTGAACAAGCTCGTAAATGACACACCAACGACGAAACGAATGCCAGGTTTATTGAATGAAATATTGAAGTTTCAGTGTGTGTTTAGGGGCTGCATTAAATATATGGGAACAGTATTCCGAGACATGTCAGATATGTGCCTTATGTATTATAATAGGTCTTGACATAAAACAGAAAACCAAATTTTTGGGAGGCACTTTTGGCAGAGAACCTCACATATCGATTTCTTATGAAAGGTACTGCTGATGGTGATATCGTGCATCGAAATGGAGCACTCCATTTGAATGGCTAATCCTGACTTAATTGTGACCATTGTGACCATTGTGATATATCGGCCTTTCCGGACAAAATAAAACATGTCTGGGTTTCGTTCGCATTGAATTCTATCATGTTCATATTTAAATCGTTTATAGTCCTCTCCCGTGAATTTCAGGTTCAACCGGCTGATATCGGAGCTTGGGAAGAAGAAGCGGTGTGAAGAGTACTATATCATCTCTGGTCCCTCGAGCCCGAAAATCGACTTCATTGTAACAGCTCATATTTTATTTTGTTCTAAAGAAATTTCATTGATAGAAACTAGTTTTTCAGTCTCACACAAACTAGCAACATATATCGTGTCTTTATCTTGGGTAGTTACATCATTTACTTTCCCTTCCTTATATTTTTTATGTATACATTGAGTTACTAAACATTTGTTTCCTTCAGAAAATCAAGCTCTGTCTCTGGAGACTCGATACATCCAGAGAACGCGCTGGTGTGTTATTAACCCCAGTAAACACTCCCCACGTCTGTGGAGTGAGTGATTACTAGGTACGAGAATCATGTGCTCTGAGAAGGCAGAGTGAACCAAGATTTACGGTCTTCTTCATTTGTCCGGTTAAGATATCTGCCGCATCACGGCAAGCCAGTAAGATTTTTAGATTCGAGAGCAGCGTGTCCATCATTCCACTAAGTATCCCCACTATCAGAGCCACTATTTTAACAGAATGGTTAGGGTGAAGCCTGCGGAGTTCAAAGAGTCAGTCTCGATATTTTGCCCGTTTTTCATCCTCTTTTCGGACGATGATCGTTTCGCCAGTATCCGAAAACTCTATGACGACGATCACCCTATTTTGATGGTCGATGAAGACTACATCAGGCTTATTATTGACTTGAATATGTCGGAGGGTGGGGAATGATCGTCAGGTCCGGACAATATTCCTTGTTACATCTTCAAGGCTTGCAAGGATTCCTTGATTTACCCGCTACTGTTAA
Organism: Chrysolina americana; assembly: GCA_958502065.1. NCBI lineage: Eukaryota > Metazoa > Arthropoda > Insecta > Coleoptera > Chrysomelidae > Chrysolina > Chrysolina americana. The sequence continues at coordinate 60,092,038 of OY293417.1, forward strand.
TATATAATATATTGCTGAAAACAGGAATATTTCCTGATGAATTTTAGGAAACTAACATAATACCGATATTGAAAAAAGGATACAAAAAATGCATTAATGATTATCGTCTTATTGCAATACTCAACTGACCAGCGAAAATATTCGAATTTATTATCCAGGAGAAGTTGCTCGTCAGTCTCAAAAGTGTAATTTCACCGACCTAACACGGTTTTTGTAAAAAGAAGTCAGTGGAAACAAATCTACTGACATTCACTAACGAAATCTCGAAATATTTGGCTTCAAATTCACAAGTAGATTGTGTTTACACTGATTTCGTCAAAGCCTTCGATAAGGTCAATCATGACATATTATTAGCCAAACTGAACTATCATAGAATGAGCAATCATTTGATCTCATTTTTCACTCCATATTTTCGGTTGTGTCACATATGGAGGCGAGACATCTCATTTTTACTTAGCAGGATCGGGTGTACCTCAAGAATCAAATTTGGGACCACTCCTTTTTTTGATTCAATGATCTTCCCTTAGAAGTATCATCTGACTGTCTTCTTTATGCCGATGATTTTAAAATATATCACAAAATCTCAGATATAAATGATTATCTAGAACTACAAAATGACATTGATCGAATATCTGCCTGGTCGATAAAGAATAGACTGCTATTTAATCTTTCGAAATGTAAAGTGATTTCATTTATATACGATGCAGGGCTTAGTATTAGGAAGGGTGTGGGAAGAACACTATCTAGGTATTCTTTTTCAAAACGATTTTAAATTCAATCACCATATTTTCAACAATGCCAAAGAAGCCAGCAAATTATTAGGTTTTCTGAAACGTACCACTTCCTATTTCACCGATGCAAGCGTAATTCAATATTTATTCGTTTTACTGATTCGTAATAAAATGGAATACGCCTCAGTTCTGTGGGATCCATTACATCAAAACTTAAAGAAAAGAATTGAGTCAATACCAAATAAATTTATCAAATGTATGTACTATAAAACTCATGGAGTAAGTCCTGGGTTTATTCCCTACAGCCCTCTCAGAAAAGAATTTGGTATTGAAAAACTTGAACACAGAAGATTTGCAAATAACCTTAGATCCTCTCAAAATTACTGAACAATATGCTGGATAGCCCATATTTGCTTGAGCAAGTAAAACTGTACGCATCACCACCAGGACTCCGTCCTCGTCATGCATGCTTTCGACAATACGCACTGTGAAGAATTTGTTTATGGAATATTTGATCTTAAACCTATAAAATTCAAATTTGCGTTGAAGAAACTGGTGAAATCTTGGTAGGCCTTATAGATAATCATGTCACGTCACTATATCCGTCTATCTCCAGAAATTTTCAATCTGATTTGGTGCGAAGAAATCCCTCGGTTCTTCATTATAATATAGTTAAGACTTTAAATATATTTTTGTATCTTTTTTTTCCAAAAATGTATGAAAAACTTATGAGAAACTTATAATTAGGCTTCGGCCTATTTGTTTCTAAATAAATAAATAAAAAAATACTAAAAAACTCGTAGCGCCGCGTTATGCCTGTGGAAGTATGTTGAGACTTCATATAAGCTGGAGAGGCTGACAGCAAAAGCATCATGGTTTTGGCTACCCCATGACACGCTCTACATCTAGTGTCAGTGACCTGACCTCTATAGCCATTTCGCGACTACGGTAGATTAATGTGTCGAAGGTACCACCTGTATCCCTCGGTTTCCGACTTCAGCCCAGTCAACCTCAGTAATATCAGGTTTCTGGATAAGCCAAGGTCTTCAATTTTCGTGAAGATGACTTCATGCATTGGCTTATTTTAATGTAGCTGTAGGAGTCTCTCACTTTCCGCAGCTTTGACGTGAGCTTTTTTGCTGAACAGGTCTCAACTCGGTGACAGGGTTTGGGTTCGTCCGTTCAGTGGTGAATACGAGACCGAGTTCATAGGCCGCACGGGTTGCTGCCTTGAAAAGAAATACTCCCGTCCCTACTTTTTCGTGAGTTTTCGGTAGTGCGACGGACGATAGCAATAGGGAGATGCTGAAGAGAAAAGGGAGGGAGGAGTGAGGGAGTCTTTCCGAAAAACGCCCCTTCTAAAGAACACCTGCTCTGTTTGGACTCTGACTCAACCAGATGTTATGGTGAAGCGAGTGCTCCAGAGTGGCATCAGCTGTTCAATGCATCTCACTTTTTGATCGAGTATCGCAAGGCATCTGAGCAAATGCAGTATGAGCCGATACGATGTTGTATGAAATGCTTTCTGATAATCGGTCCTGGCCATGGAAAGGTTACGCTTATACTGCACGAAGTCCTGTCGATCAGCAGATTCTCTTCGCAGCCACCAACTCCCTTCTTATACCATACATTATATTATTACTATTATTCATAAGGAATATCCCGGTCAGGCCGTATCTCCCGAATTCATCACATTCAGACGTCTCAGTGGATTACTTCTACAAGCCGACATAATTTTAAATTCAATAGCAGCGTGTCCACAATTTCACCAAGGACCCCCATGACCAGAATCATCATTTATGATCATCATAAAAGTTGTTTACCGGGCGTTTGATATCTGATGTTGCAATCCATATTGTCGATCATTCAAAATGGGCGTTACAGATATTTAGATATTTTATAAACAGCTATCGATAGATGTAGTTGCTAAGTAGAGTACTTATTCTTCCCTTCGTTGTAGCCTGGTTAATTTTTCAGTAGGACGGAAATATATACCTATACTAACTAGGAAATAGAGGCCTATGAGTACGACATATTCGTCAGGTGAAGGAATATAAGTCTAGCTGATTGTAATTTCTTTGGAGTTATGGTAATGGACAAATCCAGAAAAAATGAAAAATAATTACCATTTTATCCCAATTATTAGAAGTAACCCGCTCAGAATATGAAATGAAAATTAATAATGCCCAATTCGTTCTATGAAATTTTCCATAATGTAATTCGCTCGGTCGGCATTAACAACATGGCAACTGCAGGCCGGCAAACTCCATTCTCTTTGGCTCGTCAGCAGTTTTCTGTTAACTTTTCCCTAATATTCACGCGAATGAAACATTTTCTGACACCCATTTATATCCACTCTTTTGTTCGAGATTTATTTCTCTGAACTCATTATTGGATGGAGCTGGATATTTTGTAGGCACGTGTTCCAACCGCATAATAGGAATATTTTGAATTAATTCAGAGAAACAGATTGATTCTGTTTTCAGTATTTTATTTCTGAGGATCTGTTACTGAACTGAGTTGGATATTGTGTTGGCACGTGTTTTTCTTCGAATTGATATGTTATTGACGAATGAGATATTTATTTGAGTAAGATGGCTGCGGGTGAGCGTTATTGGCATCGAGACTAGTATTCCTACTTAGGATCGATTGAAAGAATGAAATGCTCGACACTTAATTTTTGTGAAGTGAATATCGTCTACAACACTATTGATCTGCAATTAATAGTTATTTATGTATCGAGCCTTCATTGCCGATGGCAAAGTTTGCACCCCGAGGATTGCCTGAGGTTTATTGGGGCTCATTTAATTCCGTGGTACATAGATAATTTTATTTCTGACCGATTTCAATGAAATTTTATTCATTTTAAAAACGTTAAAAATGTACCAATTCATTACCTTCCCGCTATATTTGAATCAGGTACCGTTGATTATACAGTGTGGTCCAACGAAAACTTAACACCTCGATTTTCCGGCTTTAAAATGAAAATGTGGAAAATCTCTCGGACCCGTCAATTTCTAATACGGGGGGGAACAACTTTTCCCCTGTTTTCATCCCCGTAACTTCAACCCCCTAACGGGAATGAGCACAACCCCTTGATTTTGAATAGGGATGCGGGGTGTTGCGATACCTCATTTTGAAGATCTCATCGTGTACTATCTGACCGTAAAATTTCACTTCAAAATATCCATCGATAATGAAATAACAGCGAAAATAGTGAAAGAAGCAATATGGAATTTATCTCGAGAATAGTATTCGTATCCGACGCATTTCAAAGGTATAGAGTCGTTAATTTTTTGTCCAAAAAAGTAGACGGACCTTGTTTTTGTACCTTAGTCTATCGTGAATGTTTAAGAACGGTACAAGTGTGTCAAAGCGATTGTAAATTGGTAGTGAAATTAAAATGGTGTATTCCGTAGAAGAAAGGGTGGAAATGATAAAATTATTTTTCCGAAATAACGACTCTGCGCGCACAACAGCGGCTTTATTTAACGAACGACATCCTGGAAAAAATGTATCCGCTGCTTACGTTGTGCAACTGGTTGCCAAATTTGACGCTACTGGTTCAGTTGGAAACAAAAAGAGGGTGCATGAAAGAGACGAAGCGAGGGAAGTGGCTGTCTTAGGTCATATAGCAATGGATCCGACCGTTAGTACTAGGAAATTGTCCGATGTATCTGGTGTTTCACGCACAACAATCATGAGAATCCTGAAACAACATAAATTCCATCCTTATAAGATACGATTGGTTCAGGAACTGAATGAGGATGATCCCGATCGCCGACTCCAGTTCTGTGAAGTGATCAGTGAAATAATTAACGGCAATCAAAACTACATGTTCGATATCTGTATTTCGGACGAGTGTTCATTTTACCTTAACGGCATTGTAAACCGGCATAACTGTCGGTATTGGTCAGATGAAAATCCAAGATTATTTCGTGAGGTGTATACACAGCGCCCCCAAAAATTAAATGTTTGGGCGGGTATATATGGAAATCACATAATCGGCCCTTTTTTTATACCCGGTAATCTCACAGGCCAAATTTATCTCGATCTATTGGAGAACGCTATTTATCCAGCCCTCGTGCAAGTATTGGAGAATGCAGAAGACCATCAAACGATCATTTTCCAACAAGATGGCGCACCACCTCACTTTGTTCAACCGGTGCGTCAGTTCTTAGATGACAATTTTCCTCACGCCTGGATTGGAAGAAGGGGACATATTGAGTGGCCACCCAGATCATCTGATCTGGCTCCACTGGACTTTTTTCTATGGGGTCACCTGAAATCCAAGATTTACGCTACCCAGCCTGAGTCACTGGATGATTTGCGAACTCGGATCATTAATGAATGCCGTTAAATTACACCAGAGTAATGTACGTGAACGTTTTCAGCAAAACTTATATTACTGCATGGAAGTGGATGGTGCCCATTTCGAGCATTTAATAAAGTAATCACAAAAGTACGTACTCTTCCACTACTTCACCTGTCCTTTCGTTATCGATAGATCTTTTGGAGCGAAATTTTACGGTCAGATAGTACACGATGAGATCTTCAAAATGAGGTATCGCAACACCCCGCATCCCTATTCAAAATCAAGGGGTTGTGCTCACCTCCGTTAGGTGGTTGAAGTTACGGGGATGAAAACAGCGGAAAAGTTGTTCCCCCTCGTATTAGAAATTGACGGGTCCGAGCGATTTTCCATATTTTCATTTTAAAGCCGGAAAATCGAGGTGTTAAGTTTTCGTTGGACCACACTGTATGAGTTTTGTTACTTAATTATAAACAGAACTTTGGTATCAAGCGTCAAAAACGTGTTTTCAACTTTTTTGAAACACATGAAAAAAGCTGAAAAAGCAAGATAATCATTAATTCCATCAAAAAGTGAAGCCGTATACCAAAAAGGATACAAGATATGTCTGGAGTGGCTGACACGGAAATATGTTAAAAACAAGATGCCATTGAAACTGTATTTCTGGTATATTTTCAGGAACTGGTAAGGTATTTCCTTTGTTTTTCGGTGAATTTGGTAGTAATTGTGTTTATTGGTTGCAGTCAGAATCGTTTAGTCCGAATTCCTTATGGACTAAATGGTCAATGTTAAAATGGATGGTGACTATACATGAGAAACGAGATATCATAAAATTCAAGACTTTATATGTCTTTGCATCCTGAAGGTACTCAACGATTTTTTTTTTAGCTTCCGACAAAATAAATGTACATGTACACACAAATATATTGTGACGATTTCTCCTCGAGCCGGTCCTGATGGAGCTCGTAAACAGCACAGAAAACAGCGCTATTTATAGCCGATGATGTCACCATTAACTTCGCCGCTGGCGATTGACACAAGATCATTCGAGAAGCGACATCTAGTCGCCAGTAGAAATTCGAGAAGGAAGTGGAGCCATTTCACCACGCTATATAAAAGGAATCTCCTCGGCGAGACGACAGTTTTTTTGGACTCAGCCGGACTGCGATATTTGAATAATAGAGAGTGTCAGTAAAGATAAATTGAAATAGTGACTTGCGCTATAAATTATTGATTAAATAAATTACAAAAATTAGTTTAGTGCAGTTTTACTTCAATATATCAGCATTTCTTATTTCATTTTCACTTGTGTGCAAGAGAGAGGGAATTATAGAATATATAATGCCCTAAGGGAGTTATGACCCTCTTTTTTGATAGCGTAACTATGACGATATAAGCTTTTATTATCCCAGTCAGAAATAAACGTTGTTATTTTTCTGTAAACGAACTCACAAGATATCCAAGTTCAATCTATTCGAAGCATTTGGGATATTCGAACTTGAATACGGAAAACTCCAACCATTTATTCCACGTCATTTTCGTTTTTTGACAAAATAACTTCATACACTTACTCATCAACGCGAATGAGTGAAACATTCTACAACCAAAGCGATTTTGAAAGTCATGAGAAATATAGTGGGGGCCTTGAGGGAAGCAAACACTCATTGTAACTATGTGTGACTTCACTGAGGCTTTAGACAGTCTTTCCCATCATACACAGATTTTCAAGTACTGAAGCAGTGGTTTGACTACAAGCTCCTAAGAGTTAACTTGTCAAAAACAAACTTCCTACCATTCAGCGGTAATATATCCGGTGTCTGTCCGTTCGAAAAACTTGATGTCGGTATGCAAGGAAACACATTGACTATCCATTCTGTGACAGAAATGAAATATCTTGGTATATATATAGATAGTAACATGAAATGGGATTCCCACATTCGTTACACTATGAAAAAGCTCCAAATGGTCCTCTATAGATTCCGTTGCCTGAAAAAGTGCTTGCCACTTAGAGAATTGAAACTCTTATATTTCGCTCTCGTTGAAAGCCATTTGAGATATGGCATCACAGCTTGGGGTGCAGCTTTACGTACACATCTAAACCCTTTAGAAGTACTTCAAAGAAGGTTTCTGAAATTAATTTTATCAAAATGTTCGCGATTCTCGTCTGATAGTTTATATAAAGAAAGTCGAATAATGGATCTCAGACAACTATATTATTTTTGTATAAACGTAAAATACCATTTCAGTGAAAAGAAAGCGAAGTCTAGGAACCATCAATATAACACACGCCACCATACGCAACTTACGTACCCCATTAATTTAAAAAAGTCTATCTCTCAGAGAGCATATTCCTTCTCTGCAGTTAAGTTCTATAACACACTACCTCACAATATGAAAAACATAACTTCGAAACCAATGTTCAAAAATAAATTGAAACTATTTCTCTTTGATAAGGAAAGGCAATTTATAATAGATTTACTTGAATGAATATTCCGTTAGTGTATTGAAAGTTCAACATGGTTCACATTGATTCTCATTGTATTTTGTTGAATTTTTTTATTAAAGTTGACTTTCGATATATCTGTATTACATACATTTTTATTATATTTTATTTATATTTTTATACACTCTAATGTTTCCATACGTTTTTATCTGTATTGAATATGTTTATTGATATTTGTTGTACTTTTTATACGTGTTTATACATTTTTATATATATTCTTATACATCTTCTATAAAAAAAAAAATATTATTATACATTTTGTATCAATGATTTTATAATTTTTTTGTGTTTCCATAAGTTTTTACCTATATTCTTAAGCATTATTTTATCTTTTTTTTATAAATTTTTACCAAGTTTGTTTACTAATTTTTATTATTATTTGAGACATTGTTATTTAATGCTTTATATACATTTTTTATCTGTTCTGATTATTTTCTCTGCGAAACAAATGCAATAGCACTTATCGCTCTTTATCTTTATTCATGCTGTAGTGTTGTATCGATCTTAAAATTTTTATGAATAAAGTTCACTATTATTATTATTATTATATGATATTTTATTGGATAAAATGTGCTATTATGCTGTTAGAGGTACGACTCATCAATTCTTCGAATCTCACTTCACTGAATGATCTCAATATGTTTCAGTCAACGACATGCAATCGTCTTCTGTCGAATATAATTATGGTGTTCCCCAAGTATCCGTTCTGGGGCTATTATTGTTCATATGATATACTAACAATATTTATCGATATAGGCTCCCAGTGTTCACCGTACCTTTGCTGATGATATTACAAGTAGCTGGTAGATCGTTCACAACAAATAAATTGACTCTGAACACAAACAAGAATCAAATATTAATAATATCATCACACTTCAGTATGTCGACTGGACGAAATGTGATATTATTCGGCATCGCAATTGATGATAAACTCAACTGGTCTTCTTATATTGATCAGTTAGAGCTACCCAGTATTATTATTTTGACTCGTCGAATGAAGAACACGGTTACGCTTCACGTACTCGAATCAACTTATATATTTCGGTTTATTTCAAAGCCGTATAACGTATGGGATACTACTCAAAGCAAATCAGGCAAAGCAGGTTTCAAAGACCATTGTCTTTCACTGTTTCATAAATGAGGGATAATGCCCCTAAAACAATTTTCATTTACTTTCACGCACGTTAAAATGTAAGATCTCGTTAATCCTTAGCTCGCAAAAGTTTCGACTTGAGGGCTGTCGTTCGTAGGGGGATGACAGCTTGTTAATGGAAAAAAACAATTATAAAAACCAAAAAAAGGCTATTAGAATGTATCCAATGGAAACCAATATTCAACTCGATCTGAAAAAACGAGACACAGATTGGTAATGTAAGATGGAACTTCCTTTAATTTTGACATGTGCAATGAATTATCAGCCAAAATTAGACATTGTTTTCATGCTTTCATTTATTAAATATTTGTGGTTTAGAAGATACCAATACTATTCCATCAATTTATGGTATAATAGAAAGATATAGACACTTTGATTTTTTTCCGAACTGAATAGGTCCTGAGTTGAAGTAATCATCGATTTAGATGGTCATTACTTTTTTTCTTGTCAATTATACAGACACCTAACGCATTTCACAACAACGCATATTTTCCCACCAGGTTCGAGACTCTTTGACTGATTCAATTGGATGAACTACAGAACAATCAATGAATGAATGAATATTGTACAACAAGAATTATTTATTTATTCAACTGTATTTATAATACAAATAAATTAAATATCACATAGGAAGTTATAAAGTACGTATTATTGACTATTTATTGCCAAAGATATTACCTAGTCTGAATGGTTTTCTTCGTTTTCGTCAATTATATGTTATGAAATATCATTCATAGATATGTTCACTTATTACAAAATATACATTTTTACAAAAGGTGCAATGTTTAACGCCTGATTTGGGTTGAGACGATGATCGATCCGCAATAAGGATGGGTTGACAATTATAATATAAAGTTTATTTTAGGAAAATATTTTTTGGTTAATTTTTCATAACCCTCTTGAATTCTCCATCGAAATTTTGTGAAAACAAAAATAAGTGGGTGGGGTTTTGTGAAATATAGTGACGAATTTTCATCTCTCTCTTTGTATTATACATGATATAATTCAGAGAACTCATCATTGTTTCAAAATTTTCTCGCGATTGATCAACAGTATCATCGACTCAAATGATTTTCAAGACGAACACATAGTTCCATAGGAACATATAAAGATTCAAGTGGAACCTAATATCAGAAGTGATGAGGATCAGATATCAAGTAACATTTTTCAGAATCCAGGGAACAAATTTCGAAATTCTTGTACAAACTCCTGGAAGATTCGCCTCTGCGCATCCGATGCCCCAAGATATAATTCCTGCTAGAAAGTAGCGTCCATCTCTGCCCTTCACCTGCAAAAATCAGTTGAATTGTCGATGAGAGAAACAAATCAAGACATAATATTCAATTAATCATTGAACTAGAACAGTACTCATTATATACATATACAATAACTCTAAAACGACTAAAATAAAACTTAAGATTCAAAATTTCCATACGATCTTCGGATCAAGAGGCGTTTCAGTTGTATTTGCTGAAACAGTGGTAAAAATCCAGTTTCATACTCCCCTCCAACAGAAGTGGAAAACCAAGTAAAATTCGGAAATCTAGACCAAAAAAATTGTGACATGTGAACGTGTACGATTGCCAGTGCTTATCAATTATCTGTTCTCAGAACAATTATGTTTCTCAGTGTAATTATCTGAAGGACTAGGATAATACGATACGATGATTTTTTTTGGTATCTACACCACATTATTTATTTCGCTGTAAAATTGTATGAGTCTTTCAAAATTTGAATCTTTCAGATAAGGGATGTTTCTGACCAACACGCGATGGATATTCGTTGTGCAATATTCGCTAAACAACCAAAATAAATGAAAACCGACCATAACCGACCATAATTGATTTTTCATTTATTCTGGGCGATCGTACCATGAGACAGCACTCATAGGCTGTGTTCAGAAAATTCTATACTTCCTTTGCGTTTTTATGGAGTTGGTCATACGAAAAGTTATTCAAATCTTCACGGATAGCTCTCAAATTTTACAGGTGCTTTCGTACACGAGATATTAGTAGCCCATTGAATTTTCGCTAGGCGGTGGTAATTCACGCTGTATAGATTTGAAATTCGCGAACTTCGTTATCAAAACTGTCATGGAATCTATTCTGGTAGGCAAATGAAATTTAGCTCATACTGAATATTTGCGAGACAAAGTGAGTTAAGATCACTAAATGGAAACACAGTATAGAATCGAAATCGAATTTAGTGGAATTTTTCAATTGCTTGAAAAAAATTATTAAAAATACATTTCATTTATCGCTATTTCAAGACGAACTCAGCAGGCAATTGAAGAGAAGTATTCTATTGACGAAGATGGTTATCGAAATTCATTTCTGGGAATGAAGTTGGAGTTTGTTGGATGGGAACATCATTGTTTTCAAAACTAACTAACTTCGGTATTCCAAATTTTTTTGTTACTCGTACAGAACTCAAATTTTTCCATACCTTCTCATATTACTCGATGATCTGGTCGGCATGCCGATTAAAATAATACACAGGTTATTGTAAAAATGTAGGAAAAATTCGATAGAAACTCATATTTGGAATGAGTAGGTGTCTCCTTCCAATGATATGTTGTGACTTTTGAGAAAACATGATACCTACCTACTGAATATCGATATATTTCCTATATAATAATAATACTCCCTCATAAACACGCATAGAGTGTACCCAAAGGCATAGCCTGTGCGGGTAGAGGATTGCTATTATTATTATTTGCTGTAGCGCTCCGAGGCGACTTACTGATTTTTGATAGCATATTCACTTTTCAGCTGTAGGACCACCCCGGGTGGTCGACGCGAACTCCAAGCAAGCACCAGACGTCGGGATTGGCATCTAGACAAATTACATTGCCTATCGACTCCTATGAAATTGAGAAAAATTTTCTCGTTTTCCAAGATCCGATCCCGTCCAAATGCAAGCGGAAGTTTAGAAGGGCGGCATCTAACCGCCTCGCTACCGAGCACCCTGGATTTTTCACTATACCTCTTATTGAGAATGTGAGTAGCTAATTTCAGTTTGAAATAATAATTTAATAATAATCTGCATCTCTCTATTGCCATAACCCGCGGATGAAACTGAGGCATCCCCAGCAACCGGAGACATAAGGTCACCCATCTGCTTCACTTAGATGACATCAAACTATATGCCTCGGGAGGAAATGATCTTCACCAGTCCTTAAAGGCAGTGAAAGAGTAAACGCATTCCAGCGGGATGAAGTTTGGGTTCATCTCAAAACGATGCGAGGAATTCGGAGAGGACGTTTAGCACGTAGACAGAATAAAAATCCTACAAGAGGCAAATATAAACTCCTACAGATCTGGTCATCAGAACTGTCGGGGAAGAACAAAGTTGCTGCAACTAATATGCTTGTTGTTCCGATTCTACTTATCTCGTGAGTGATGAAGTAGATTCTTATTTTCCAGGGCGCTCTAGGGCGACTTACTGTTTTTTGATGACCTAATCACTTTTCTGTAGTAGAAAATCCCAAAAAACCTACAGCACCACCACCTCGTGTGGTCTGTTTACTTTCCTAGCAAGCATGAAGAGGATAATCGTTGGAATTCTAAACAAATTTTGTTTTCCAATGTATGTGTCCATGAATCTGACGATTACTTTCAAACAGGTAATAACAACAACACCCTTTGAACTCCAGAGCTTAAGAAAGCAGCACTATTCCTATGGTTGTCTGAGATTATCTGCAATGACTTCCACTTCCATTTCATTTTCCAACAACTGAAATATTCCGTTACACCCGGAAGGAATACTCATTGCATGCATATTGCATTTCAACTCACTTGTAAGGGTCCTCCGGAATCCCCCTGACAGGAGTCTTGACCTCCACCGTCGTGTCCGGCACACAGGAAGATCTCGGGAATTGACTCGTGCCTTCCGGCTCTCAGGAACATGCTTTTACAGCGGTCGTTACTGACTATAGGAACTTGGACCTGAAAATGTGGAAAATAACAATATTAGTCGGGGAATTATGGGAAATAATACCCAAATAACTTATATCGAGAAATGCTGCTAGCGGAAATTTAGATATTAATATAAAAAATCAAACTGAGAATAATGTGTACCAGGTGGGATTTGAACACGGTCCATGTCAATTTCCAGTAGTGTGAGTTACCAACAATAACACACATAGTCCCCACTTTGGGAAACAATATTCAAAATTCGGTATTCAAATCAAGGATTTATAATAAACATGAGCAAACATTGCACCGAAACTATCCATTTTGATGTATACGCGAGAGCGGTCCAAGACCCCAATTGAAGGGGGTGGGCATATAAAATATTGAAAGAAATATACAACAAAAATATTATTAAAATAATGAGAATTTTTTAATTTTAGTTCTATAAGTGCTATGAGAAAAAACTAGAAAAATTATAATTTTTTCGTAATTTCAGTCTCATATATAGCTCTTCAGACATTCTGAACGTAATCCACATTTTTAATCGTCTCAGAGTCGAGAAACTTCTTCCTGATATGACGATGCTTATGAGTGAAGTACAGAAAATATTCGCAAATGAATTTATCGGGAATATTGATTGATTGCACAATTTTTATGTTTCCCAACCGTCGGCAGGAAAACCTTCATTAGTGGATATTTAGTAAGAGCTCCATTTCAACTTCCAAATAATAAACTCTCCTAAAAATTTATACCCATCAACATTTTTTCATCTATCATAATTTCTGTTTCAGTTGCTTTAATTACATTCGGTGGCATACAAATATTTAAGTTGAATGAGTTAATTGTTTCTTTTTGATATATTTTCCAATCCAGCAGTGGAATCTATGATAGCCTTCAGGATGTAGGATGGAGGATGGAGACATGCAAAAGTCATGAAGTAATGAAAAAGTATTAACAACGGTAATACCGAGAGTTGCTATTGACATCCTGAAATAAAGTTGGCATCCTCAGAGGCTCAAAAAGAGTACGCATTCTGGAGGAGCTCAAAAATAATACGCTTTTTGAGTTCCTGAGGATGCCAACTTTGTTGGCGAAACGCGCTTCGAGTGATATTGAGTGTTTTGGTATTTTGGGTAGTTTCCATAACTTGAATTTGATCTCCAGGCACTTTCAATTCATTTCAGCACATTTCTGTTCGATGCACTTTGATATTATGTTCTTTCCTCAATGAATTAGCATGAAAATAACATTTTCTACGTGCCCCACCAATATAAGATATCTATGTAATTCCAGGAAAACAACGTGGTCAACGACAGGAACTATGACCAACACCGAAACCACAATAATTCTGATAACACACGATGATTGACGACCAGACGCACTTGATCATGATAATAATAATAATAATAATAATAAAACTCCCTCGTAGCCTGTGCGGGTAGAGGACGGCTCAGAAACCACACGTGATACCGCTACTCTGTATTTCCTGCGAGGCGTCCCATGACTGATCGAAGAACAAAATACATAGGACGACTTCAAGAGAACTAGGAAAAACAGTTGAAGCAATCGTAGAAATAATGCAACTTTGCCTAACATAAGAAGGAGATGGTATTCATTTTTTACATTTAAGTCCTTATCTGTGGACTATTAATTGATATTATTTGATTGACACGGTTCACTTCCTGGTGGAAAGTTCTTGAAATGGGAGGTGTGATTTTCATTTGTATTTCTCATACAATAGGCTGTGTCTGCAGTTACTGCTTTCAATCGGTAGTAATATCACGCCATGGCTAAGTGAAATTGATCTAACTTAGGGTACGATACCGCTAGGTACCACCACATATAAAATTTCAGCTCCTTTGATGAGAGGACTACTTAACCAAAGTGCTGATCACGTCCAAAATGCAGCCATTAATGCTCTGAACTTCTATCTAATCAACTCCAAGACGGTAGGAGGGCCTGAAGAAACTAAATGAACGAGCCAAGAATAACACTGTTACTCTCCAATGGGTAGCATGGAGGGTAATGGAATAGCAGACGTACTTGAACCTGAACCCTTCTGCGGAATACCTACCAGCACAACACTTGATGAAGTTGAAAAAGAAGTATGTAACAAAAGATCCAAATACTGGATGAAGCCACTAAGGATAAAACAGGCGAAGATACTACTGGGAAACCACAACCGGAAGAGATCAAATGACTGCACCAGTAAAAGTAGAAAGGAACTCAGGAAACCAACGGGAATTATAACAGGGCACTGTCGATTTAAAAAGCACCTTAAGAAACTCGGATCAGAAGGGGAAGAAGAATGCAGATAGTGGGAGGAAGATGACATCGTCTCAGAAAGCATTACCCTGCCAAGTCCGAGCAACAGATACCTCGAAGAACATCAAATAGAAAAGGTAAGTCTATCTAATATGAAGCCATCCGACATCCTGAACTTTGTTTAAGTCATAGAACTGGAGAAACTGCTCTTGTCATTGAAACATCCTAAACGGCTGGCAGCAGAAAGGAAGACAATAGACCTTCTGGTCGTAGTTCTTTACAACCCTCTAAATAAAATAAAACTGAATAGATTAGAAGAACAGAGAGCGAAAGAGGAGAGCTCTTGATATCTTTGTCACCCGGTATCTTTACATGGCTATTTATCAGATTTAATTTGAAAGAGCAATCGATAAAACACAACAACAAATTATAGAGCATCCACCATTCAAAATTGTTCTGTGTGCACTTTTTATCAGCGATTGAAATGAAATACTATGATTTATGGTTAATGATTACATTGGGCACAGATGAATGATTGAATTTCAATGTTTGTTCGTGTAAACATCCAAAAAGCTTTTTTATCCCAACATATTTTTAATTCCTCATTTTTCACTAGTTTCAATACCAATGGAAATAACGTTGTAATTGAATGGTAATGCATGAATTTAAAAGGAAAAAAACGCAATGTTCAATTATTACGTTTTCATTCAACAACAACAATGGTTGGTATCTTTTTCCGTTTTTCAAATAGATACTCTTTCAAGGTTATACTGGAGCTAAGTAATCATAACTTGAATGTTGTGCAATTTCAATAACATTCGGATCGCGGCCGTTGTCTGAAATGAACATCAATGTGGATATGATAACCTTCAGCAATTTTTGTTGGTAGATGAGAAAATACTTCGAATGGTGAGACACTGATGGTAGAAACTATCCGAAAAGAACCGCACAAATTCTACAGTCTACGTGGACTAGTTCACATAATTTTCCAGGAATTAGATATTGGCCTTTTAGAGTAAAATTTCGCACAACATCGTTTTCGTGAACTATGTTATGGTCAGTAACAATATGGTTTTCGCAATCAGAAATCAACGAAAGATTGGCTTGCCGATTCCAAAGGTCTAATGGCATGCTCAAATTAGATAATATGGAAAATTATTTACTAGTTTTCAATATATCTAACAATGCTTAAGGATTATCCTATGCGAGGCGGTACTAATTATTCTCGTACACGGTATTCACAATCTATGAACTCCATTTTCCATCCAGGTTTGTGGAATTAATTAAGGTTCCAGTGTAAATCATGTAGTCTTGTTTGGTTGTATATTCAAAAATGTTTTCATTGAAATCAAGGAAAGCTCATCGTTCGTGGACAGTTGTTTCGTAGTTTCCTACTCATCAGCATGGCTTTATAAGGTCCCTCGAAATTGAAACGAATGCACTCCGACATAATACATCCTCGGATGATGAGCTTTCGGAATTTAATCGAAAACACTCTATTCACTTTATCTATTTATGTACTTACTTGTTGTTCCCAAGAAATATTTTTGTTCATCGAGAGATATCCCACACTAGATAATTCACTTCGTAATGGTTTAATTATGTTTAATTGAGGAGCGATTTATACAAAGGTTTAACATTTAAGATTCAGCACCTAAGGACTGTTCGCCTCGACGAAGCAGACTTAGAATGGAAGCAATCTGGGGCTTACCCTAGACTCAAAACTTCTCTGGAACAGACACGTGGAAAAGATCGTTAACAAGGCAAAATCATCAGTGATGGTGTGCAGGAACATTGAAGGAAAAACGTGGGGCTGTATCCCATCAATACTGCGATGGATGTACACCATGATAGTTAGACCTATGATCACCTATGGAGCAATAGGTGTAGGTCCCGGATCTCCCTTGCTCGCACAAGCTCTGCTTTTGAGGGGTTTTCTCCGAAAACCTGGGTGATTCGTAAAAACAAAATTTTACAAATAGTGTAGCACGTCAGAACCGAACTCGCCATAGCAAAGAAAAGCCTGGAGAAAGTGCAAAGACTAGCATGTCTTTGAATAACAGGAGTAATGAGGTCGACTCAGACAGCAGCAATAGAGGTCCATATCATGGTGAGGAGAACTGCTTGGGGAGCAAACCTCAGGTTGGCTAAAGTCGGACTCAAAGGGACAGCACACATCGTAAGGGGCTCAACCCCCACCGAAAGTGCACACCTTGCCGATCTCCCAAATGACGAAATTACCAGGAAATTTAGTTTCGAGAAATTCTTTCGAACGGAATTAAATACCAAGAGTGGATGGAGCATAGAATCCATTCGAGCACTGGGAAAGAATACCACAACATGGTATACGGACGAGTCCAAAACTCCCGACGGAACTGGAGCAGGAGTCTTTGGGCCTCGCACCAACTACTCCGAACCCATGGGCCTGTTCCCCGGTATTTCTCAAGTGGAAATTCACACCTTCACCGGAACAAGGAAATCGCAATCCTCTCCGATAGTCAAGCAGCCATCAAAGCGTTGAGCTCATATAACATCAACTCAAAGATGGATTGGGAATGCCTAGACAAACTTAATGATCTAGGCAGGAACAACAAGGTGATCCTCCTCTGGGTGCCGGGACACGTCGTAGTGGAAGGCAATGAACGAGCAGATACCCTGGCACGACAAGGGGCATCAACGCCACTGATCGGGCCAGAACCATATTGCAGACTTGGAAAATCTTACTTTCAAGACGAACTCAATAAAACTGAAAAAACAATGAGAGCAACATACTGGCAAAGACTTCCAGGGCTAAGGCAGGCCAAAGATCTCCTCGGCAACTTTAACCGAGCAAGATCGAAGATACTGATTAACTTCAGCAAAACTAAAGACAACCACGGGATTCCTTACGGGGCACTACAGACTCAAAGAACACCTAAGGAAGCTAGGCTTAGAGGAGGACAGCACCTGCAGATTCTGTGGGGAACATCCAGAAACACCACACCATATATTGATGGAGTGTTATGCTGTACATCACAAAAGATTGAATATACTGGGATCACACCAGCTGAATGTGAGAAAAATACCACGAATATAGACCCCCTCAAAATCAAAGAACCTTGAAATAGCAGAAGAAGATGGGGCACAATAGATCTAATTAGGTCACAGCACATCAGTCACCATCCATATTTACCATTACCATTAAGATTTAAAAACCTGTGAACGCTGATTGGCCCTTCTGGATAATAATACAACAGAATTCAACCAAAAGACAATGGATTTTGATATGAATATTAGAATTATTATGTCAACGAACTATTTCAATAAAGCGACCATTGAAGCACACCTACCTCCTGTAAAACTGAGGGTAACGTTCCCCCTTCGCTGAGTCTCCCCCATCCGGTGACAGTGGCGTTCTCCCCGATGAGCAGATTATCAGAAGCAGGAAGACAAATCGGAGATATGTGAGGCTGGTACTCGAAGGGCTTGTCCACTCGAACCAGCGCCAGATCGTACTCGTAGGTGAAGTAGTTGTACTTGGGGTGGACTATTTTTTTGGCCACCCCTCTCTCCGTGTAGGGCAGAACTTCTTGAACGCTGGAAAAGTCATATTCGCCAACTCGTATTCGTATTTGTGATGTCAACAGGCTGAAACATATTTGTAATAATAATAATAATAATAATATTTATATCGCTAGTTGACAAAATGTAGAAGCGCAAGTATACAATGACTAGGAAAAGTCACTAAAAGTATTTAAGACTAAAAATTTAAAAATGTATAAGTGAAACCATGCATACAAGAATGTAGCACAAAAGTGAATAAATAAAAATAACATGGAAACAAGATAACCTCAAATATTACAAATCATCTTGAAAGTTCGTCGAATTTTAGTTCATGTGTCACCGATTTGTGGTCCAACTGGAAGTAACAATCCATGCTACTGAATCTTCATTTCATAATTCGTGTAACGTTCGTTTCTAGGTAATCATTTTCTTCTTGTCTTCCACCACCTTTGTTTCAAGACAAAAGGATAAATTTGAGTTTGGTTTTCCGCGGTTTTCACCGCACATCCATGTGACTCAAAAATTAAATGACTACTTTGTGAGACCATTTTGTATTACCCTCGTAATATACCGGCCGTTTCCACCGTGAACCAAAATGTACTTCGCTAGTGATTTAAAAGTGGCTATACTGGAAGTGAAATGGGAAGTATAATTTTTTCATGAAATTTGTCACTGATTACACTAATCTAACGATTAAGTTAATTGAATATTTCTAATTACCAACTTTCAGTTGTCTTCCACAATGACGACTGTTCGTGCAGTTGAAACAATAGAGCGGCTCGTATTTAATTACAATTTGGAGCGTTTGCACCGCTCTTCTGTCCCAGTTCCTGAGTTCCAATAAATGAGACTGACATGAAATCCCGAGTTCTGGCAAATCATGATTATCAACTTGAATTCCCCTGATTGAACCACTGACACAAAGTTGGAAACTTGTTAGACAAAATGGAATCGTTAGCGATGTTTGTCAAACTAGTTTGATGGTTTTGACTGTTTATCCGCATAACTACCACAAGTTAGAATAGGCACTATTATTCATTAAGTTTATTTCAATGAGTTTGACACGAGGGCTCATACATTGTACACCAATGACATTCAAGAGAAAGTCCTCATAACAATTTCTGAAGTAATTACTCCGTTATATGTACCTACATTGTTACGTTTGTGGGTTCTCGTAATTATTGTAACTTCCTCTACTAGCTCTTGCCCAAACTCAGCTCCACAGTTTTTTTCTACCATCTTCTCTTCACGAGTTAGTTCAAGAACACACAAATACGTATAAAAAACAAGGTCAACTTAAACTTCAACTTTCTTCAATTGTTGCTTTAACAATAAAGAAACTACCTTTTATTCCGGTTTTAGAACAACCAATCTTCCATTCATTACATTGCCTTCTTCTTCAAGTTACCTAGTCCCGGATAATACTATAACCAAGTAGGTTGTTCTTCTTGAAACATTTTATTGAATCAGTAAGTAGCCTTGGTACTACGCTAACCTCTCCACGTGAACAATCTTGAGTTTGCTTCTCTAGATGACTTATACCAGTTTGTTGATCTTCTTTATGACGACATAGGCACTTGCCTCACATTTATGTAGCTTGCGGCATTTCCCCAAAATGCCAACTGCTGCCTTCTTGAAAGGTAAACTTTTTAGGTTTTGGGTCCCTTCTTTGAAGAACATCAGTCACGTCTCCTGCACCAGTCTTCAACATCTGGCCGAAAATTTCCCAACAAAATCGTTCAGACAGTTCGAGCTAGGATTGTTTCCAAAGTTTCCACTTGCACTACAACTGGGAAATTGTTTGATATGTGTCTTCGGCAGGACCAGCAGGTACACTTGCTCTCTCTTTTCAAAGCAATGGGCCATCACGATGACAAAGAAAATCCCACTGGGCCGAATGTCCTTTGGCAACTGCACCAAAATTAACGTTCCTTGCCACTTGAGTCTCCATTCTTCCGCCAGCTTCTGACCAACTTTAAACCGTTATCATTTTTTGGCCCTTTATTTCTTCTGTAGTCAGTAAACTGGATTCTTCGGATTCAACGGTGTTAGCTTGTATCATTTCTTGGCGATGCCTGTCATTGTGAGACTTTCTGACCCAATCTGAATTGCTGCTTCAAACATAGTTGTGATTTGAACAACTGCGATGAATAATTTCACTGTGTTCGTCTGATGCAAAACTCTGTGATCAGTAATCACGAGAAGACGTCAGCCACAGAGGTAGAAAATAATAATGGTACTCTCTCATGAACAATCGTAGAGTAGTTCAGTTTGGCTCTGTCTTAACTCTCAGTAGACATTTTGGTTGCCATCCTGATACGGATCCAATGTTCTACTGAAACACAGTCTGTAATGAAAGTTTCTTTTCTATCATGAACAAGCTAAAATAGGTGTAGTCCTTAAGTTTTTTTCCAGTTCAATGAATGACTGTTGATAAATAGCTAGACTAAAATCAACCTTCGTATTTGAAATGAAGAGGCCTTGAGCTGTAGATTGGTAATTTCTAAGCGCAAATTTTCCTCTTTGAAATAATTCGAGTGATCATCGTTATGCAGGTGGACAAGGCAATTTTTTCAACTCAAGCCTTCTAACAGTAATTTTATATATCTCTCGAAGATGGTGAAATCATAACATCAACCAAATTATTATTATTTTATGATTATTATATACTGTGGATAATGCTGGTTACTCCTGTCTCAAGGAAAATCTTCAACTCCGCTTCTTAAATCCAAAGTAAAAACCATTTCGAATCGGATAATATGGTGAGCTTGTATTAATTATTCGCAATGGTTCACTATCTGATCTTGAAGCTCCTGTGCCTTTCTATGGTGGCCGTGCATCTTCGATCTTCAAGGATATTCCACCTACTGTCGATAAGTTCTCATTTTCCTGACTGGATAATGTATTGATATTGTTATCGATTCTTCGCAGTGGTTGACCATCTGATCTTGGAGATCCTGTGTCTATGGTGGAGGTACATTTTCGATCTTCGTGATAGGAATCTTGAGTTATTGAACACTGAAAGTGGACATGCGCTACCTAGTATCAAAACGTCATAAAGATTTCTCTCAGGTTCGAAGTCTTCTTTTTGGTGTGAGCGAACCTTCTAAGGCAAGTTATTCACTTCCTGGGATCGGGGATCTCGATCTCGCTTCTTTGCTTGAAAACGACAACGTGCGTCTTCTTGGACATCTGGATCTTGATCTGACTCCTATGAACATGGCAAATTTTTCTGCAGTAACAGCAGTGTCTTTTTCTGTTTCCTTCAGGAGACAGCTGTATCTTATTCAGTAGCTCCTCGCTCGTAGAAGAATGTTCTCTAAATTCATTCCTCTTTAACTTAGTCATCTCACTTCTTGTTGCATTTTTCCCGCATAAAACGTTAATAATTTAATTACCATAAGGCACATGATTGGAAGACTCCTAGTCGGATATCTGTCAGTATCTTCAAATCTTCTCCATCGGGGTTGTAGGTTGGTCAAATTGATAGGTCGTTCTGTAACTCCTGCATGGTTTATTTTTGTTTTTGGTGTCGACTCTTCAGTTGGATCTGGTAACTTCTTCATCTCTCACTGATTGAATTTATATAATAATGTTCGGTTACTTGGAATCTGAGCCAAAGTATGGAGAATAAAATACCTACTAGAATAAAAATAGGAAGTTATTATAATTCCATTAGAATCCCTTTATTAACTATCATTGTTCACAGAGTCAAATATTCAAGAACGTAACGACTGTTTCATTGGACACTACCCCACTTAATCTTTACAAAAATCATTAATTTATAATATATCACTGGGTTGAAAAGATTTCAGGTGGATGATCATAGCAAAAATGTGTGTAGATGAACGACATGTGTGAATTCGAAATATATTATAAGTAATTAAAATAACTCACTCATCAACACAGTGGCCTGCTGTGGCTATCCAGTTCTCGTTGAGAATAGCTCCTCCACATCTATGGGTGCTGGAAAAACCGAAAAATGACGTCCTTCTAACTGAGACCTGAAAAAAGTCTGCGAAAATATACTGCTCGAGTTACTTGGGGTACTAGCCCATATTTTTGCTAATGTTATATCATGCAGGTTGAAAAAATAATTTTGTCGAGAGCAAACCAAACACTTGTTCTGTGATATTATTCGGAAGTTCTTATCCTATAAGCTACAATAGATTCTGGGTATTTCCAACGATAAAACAGAAAAAAGAGGAGTCGGAGATTCATGAAATTAGCTGCAGAGATAAGTAGGTCAAACTAGAAGGTCAATGGGAGTAAGGCTCAAAGAGCACATTGCTTAATCTGTTTTTCGATGCCAGAAAAATCGAATGTGGCAAACATGCTTCGAATCACTAACACCGATTCGATGACACAAGTTTGAAATCAATTAGGCAGGTTCATGACAAGTGATTGCAAAATGTATAAATAGCATTAATGCGGATAAGGCCCGGTACCATACAGTCTTACTCAAGTTCACTATACGGTAAAGGCTTCTCCTCTGCATATAGAGATTATCAGTTATTTATTTTCAAGAATGTTTGTCACTGAATCGAAAACAAAGTAGGTAAAAGATATCTTATAACAGGTGAATCAGGAAATGCCGTAGATAATTAAAGTAGGTACACAACTTGATGTAGACATGTATAATATAGTGAAACTGTAACTACAGGAAAAGTAATCTAGTGAAAACGTCATTATATCAACACTGCTCCTCGGTATTCGATTCAAAATACATTGCAATAAGTTCATGCTGTTTTCCTGGAGTTGAATTTGACTCTAGACCTGCTTTGGTTTCAGGACCCGGATGATGTGTTACATGGTAGGAGACAACAGTTCTAGAGTATTTTTTTAAAGGTTGTAGACATGATTACTCAAGTTTCGGACGTCCATTATGGAGCGCCGTTAGTGTCAAAAATTGTTGTTCTCATATATTTTATTTACATTCAAATATATTTGTTGATGACCATATGTTTATTAGTTGACACCAATATATATTGAAACAGAGCGAATATCTACATTCATTCATTCATTAATTCATTCTTTTATTTATAAAACTATCGTCAATCCTCATGAGTGGTGAAAATGAGCTTTTGAGTTCCACCACTAGATGACGCCATGTAACCGATTCATGCTATTTCTTTGCAACGCGTCAGCTATGCTGAAAATAATTGAATGATTGTTTGAGGTTTCATCATCGCATGTCTTCAAAAAATATGATTGCAATACCTATCAACATTAACAAATTGGCAAAACACAGTATATTCCAAAACATGAAGTGAGCGCCATCTAGTAGTGGACTCAAAAGCTCATGTACATATATGCATTGGTAACAAGTAATAAATATATTACATTACCATTACTCCTCACTGCTAATATGTATTGACGATATTTGTATGTATGAATGAACGCTTAAATTGGAGTATTCTTTCAGTTTCAATATATATCGGTGTCAACTAATAAATATAGGGTCGTCAACAAATATATTTGAGTAAAAATGAAATATATGAGAACAACTACTTTTGACACTAACGACGCCACATTCACGTTCACGTTCAAAGATGTTTGACTTCAGGTGAATACTGACAAATTCAGATGCTACGAGGTCTTTATGGATCCGATGATGTGGTGTAAGTATGGTGTAATTATGGCGATGTTGTGGCACGTGTAGTTTTTGCCCTTTTTTTCCCTCCAAAACGGTCTATGAACGGTCTCCATCACTTTTCAATTTCCAAGCTCGGCTCAATTTCCAAGTAATATTCTTCTAGCCGTGTTAGGGTTCCAGCTCTAGCATTAAGATTTCCTGAGTATCAGCTTCGAATAAACTTTTTTTTCTATTTCCAAACCTGCTACTGTACTTTCAATAAGTAGTGTTTCATCTTGCTGACATTCTCATTTCCATGACGGTTTGTATTCAATTATTACTTGTCTGACATATTCATTTATTCAACAGTAGAAATAGTATGAGAATGTCCAACGATGAGGGTATGACACCTAATTTTTTCTCCAAAAGCTGGAGTTATTGTTCAATAATTCATCGTTTTCCGCCCTTGAAGTTTGCCAATGTATGACATTACATTCATCTGGCTACAACAGGGTGTACATCTCTGAAGATCTCAGATTATTAATATTTATGCCTTCTTTTTCCGCGAATAACGCTCATGCCAAGCTATTTGCGGAATATTTATTGTGATTTCATGTATATCCTTTGTGTTTCCTCGAAACCAACTGAGAATCGGGTTCAGATGAATAAATTCGGATCCTCCCTTTTAAAATTACGAGGTTTTCGTATGAGGAGTACCGAAGAGAAATTTGTATTTTCATAAATAAGCTCTTTCAGTTTAAGGAAAACGTTCACGATAAATTGCCAGATGAAGTTATTCATATGGATCTACTTCGTTAATGTTGTAATAAAAACTGTCTTCGAACAAGACGTGGAATTCTAGGCACACTTTGTGTTATTATTTTATCGATAAGGAGCAATACTTTGAAATAATTCAATAACATTAACGTTCCTCTTGGCGGAAACGCTTGTAGAAAAGGGAACTCTGTATTCATTTCACTTTGTTGATACCTATCAGGGACAAAATTTCGAACTTGTTCGAAATATTACAGTTTTCTCAGGCTATTGATGTTCCATAAAATGAAAATATATTATAAATAATCCGGCCTTTCGCAAATTTTCTATACTATAGAAATTTTGTTGACAAACATTGAACAGAAAAAAAATCGACAGGTCCATAGGCTTCGCCGATCACAGCGAACGGCTCATGTGAAGCTCACAAGTTTATAGAGATTGGCGATCGCTGGTGCCATCAGCACCACACCGTCAGCAACTATGGAAATCCAACTAGATCTACCTTCTCTCCACATCTTCCATCAAGAGAAGCTAGATGGCCAACCTACAGACTCATGCATATTGCCAATTGTATGTACAACAGACTTACACAGAGCGTAGCAGACTGCTGATTGACACTGAAAGTCACAGCATTCTGGAAATGACCTCTGATATGATGCCTCCGACAGTAATGACCTGTCTTACACCGTTCTAATTCTGAAGAGAGATGACTTGGTCCTCCAAGAATGAAAACTGCTGAGCGCAGATTACTGTTGGTTTACAGTAGGTTCAAAAACACCCTCAAGTTCTGGTGCAAGTGTATACAGTCGTATACCTAGAATATAATAGAAATATCAACCTGTTTAGGATTATTTTTATGCCACAGTACTGCAGGCGAAAATTCACACCATCGATCTTTGTGTAGAGAGATTACCTCGCACCATAAAAGATTAACCCCAATAGGAAGAATCTATCTCTTGGACCTGAAAGCTCTTACACCAAATAAACCAATCAGCTCCGTTGAGAAGCTGGATTTATTTGGTGAAATATGAATTAGTGTTAGCCACAATAGACCCTTACGGGTCGCAGTGGAGGGTCGAGCAGAACACGTGCCAAAGTGTTTTCATAAGAACATACTTTTCAATGCACTCTGTATCAATTAGCAAAGGTTGAGTTTTTGTACTGTATTGTATTGTACTCTAATAATAATAATAATAATAATAATAATAATTTATTAACCACTTTGGTACAATAATGTACATATGGTAGGCCAGATAGTCAGTAAAAATATAGATAAAATGTACAGATAAAAAATACCAGTCAAAGTAAGTAATTGAATAAAAATTCAACGTCACAGCTTATGAAAGTATTCCATAGACACTGACTTCTTAGGGTCTAGGATGAGTCTGTTACGATTACACCAAGATGCAAATGTATCAATGATTTTGGTAACCTTAACAAATAAATTGTCGATATTAGAACTTGTAACTGTGATTGTGGTATCATCAGCAAACATAGTTAAGTTGCAGTCATTTATATATTCAGGCAAGGCATTAACAAATAGCACAAATAATAATGGACCCAGCACCGAACCTTGTGGAATACCCATTTTAACATTTTGTTCGCTCGACATTGCAGTATTATTTTTGATAGTCATACAACGATTCTCCATATATGATCTCAACCAGGTTGAAATATTTTCGGGAAAACCAAGTGCAGCAGTCTTATGGGTTAAAAAATCCGAAGATACCGTATCGAAAGCCTTCGATGTTTTATGATTTTTGGTAACCATCCCGGAAAAAGTTCATGGCAAAAAAACATTCGTAGAGTTTTTCGCTCAGCGATGTTGCATTTGAATCGTTGCCACTTCTTTGAAGATGTCCATTACTTGATAGTTGAGCACTCCGTGTTTGCAGAGCTTCTTATTATCATACTTACTCTATAATGCCAAAGAGGTTATTACTCACAGGACTTTTGGAGGAAAGATAATAAGAGAATTCATATGCAAGTGCCCTTGTAGGAATAAGATAACACGTCGTCGACGCCTTCAGACTCTCACTACTCATCCAGCAATCGAAGCAATTCTTTATGGAGCTATTTCTACTCATGTATTTCGTGGGAAATTTTTTTTTTTCAAAAAGATACTCTAAATGCATGGATGTGACTTTAGGTCCTGTAAAAATAAGTCCACATTTAATATCATCATGAACGGAGCATAGGAAAGATTTGAAAATGCTTCTTAACTGTTGTCCAACTCCTTTCGAATAAATAACGACAGACATGAAATCCAGAAATATTCAAGTTTCACTCTTCATTCTAATACAAATTGTGTTTAGCAACCTGGAGCTTATTGCTGGACAATTACTAAACTTATCATTCAGTCCAATTTAACTAACCTCTCTTTGTTCCGTTCACTATGAGAACTACTCTGTATACTACAAGTACGCTTGTGTTATAGGGTTATGAAAGATGTTGATAAAAATTCGCATAAAGTTTACGATTGCTTCGAAAAAAGGAAATTTTTGTCTAAAAGCCTCTATGATTTATTGATGACAGTAGAACTCATTCACTGTGGGAGCTGGGGTTTACGATCTGTATAAAAACTCCAGAATTCAATGTATACAATCGAAGGTTCAGTAATCAATTTGAAAAGGATAGATTTCGACATATGGATATGAGATGACATGAAGAAACACAGAATTGTTAAAATTATGGAGTATTCAGCAAGGTCGGAGCGGACAATAATTCCAAAAGGTTCAGTAATTATTTGGAAAAAATAGGTTTTGTCATAGCGAAATCAACAAGGCTGGAGAGGGCAGTAATTCCAAACTCCGGAGCCAAAGGGTACCACAGCCTACATGATCAGGTTGAGGATACTTTAATTTTTTAAAGAGCATCGCAAAATATTTCTTTCAGAAGCCTTGGCAACGAACTAACAGATATGGTTCAACGATTTTAGGGGAGAGTAGTTATTTACTATTGGAGATATGCAAACAGACATACTCTATTGAATAGGTTCCTGGAGACGGATTATTTGAAATCTATTTGTCAGTTAATGATTTAATTGTGAAATTGGGCAATTTTGAAAAATCAAGTTCTCTGTCTACAAATTACATTTCAAGATTCTATGAGCGGTAATTAGAAGAACCCAACGGCTTGATTTTTTTTCGTTACGAATTCGCTTCGAAACCACATTAGAAGCACATTGATCAAAGATATTTTAATGGAACCCAAGGGTCCTTGAATTGTGGTCATAAAATCACTAACTATTAATTCGGGTCTCAATAGATTTGGAGTGTATATAAATCAAACAAATTTGCCAATTCTTCACTTACCTGCCAAGGCCATCTTCCGAATGGAGCATTCTTTCCTCCCACTATTCTTGTTTGAGGCTTTGTAAACATTTGCGGAGTACCGCAATCTGTAAATTACAATACAAATACAATAATAATCCAGTGATATTTTTTTCAAATTGTTCAAAAGGTTTGAAAGTTTTTCTAGTAAAATTGCTAAAGGACACAGTTGAGAATTTGAAAAACACAAATTCACCTGATATCAATACAAACATCGAGTGTAATTCGGCAGAACAATTTAATGAATAAGGATTTTAGAAACATATCAGTGCAAACGTTATTTATGAAACATCAAGAATGAACACATTTGAAAGTACAATTATTAACGAAGCAATTATTGAAATTCATACACTAGTGATGTCGCTGCGAGTGTCACAGCTGTAGTAGATGTTGAAGATTTTTTTTTCACACGAATTGATTGAATAATGCTCGAATGGAACTCTTTGTCAACTTGTAAGTATGGTTTTATTGATGATGATTTGCTGTGAATTTTTATTATATTATTCAATTCCGCATTTACTAAATTCGCTAACTGCTGCCGCTTGATTTGTAATATTGACACGTTTGACATCTATTCTGATGCGTTGTGCTGAGCATTTAGTCCATTTGGAAATTCCATTAATTCCAATCGGCACATTCTTATACAAACCTTTGGAATATTTCTTCCAAAAGGGATTTGGTGTAAGAAATATTCTGTCCGATGTTTTAAAAGTGTCGTTTCCATTACCGTTTCAAATGAACGTATTGGGCAACTGTCTTCCTCTTAAATAGTAGGCGGAATCCATTTGCTGTCACATAATTTGTTATTACCGTCTTGTCTCGTTTTCGAAAATGAAGGATTATACACGATACGTCCAATTTCTTTTCCATTATTTTCAATTTCAGATACGAAATAAGTGGTTTTGCAAAAAGCTGCTCCTCCTCCGCGCCAAGCTAATTCAAGCGCCAAAATGTGATATAATTTTTTTGAAATACTTCAGATTTATTGAGAGCTGAAACACTAGACTATTTCTTCTCGGGTTGTGCTTGTAGGATTTTACGTTTAGAATTACGTGCAGAATTAAAGTGAATGTCGCCATCGATAAAGGGATAAATACAATTCTGAATTCGTTATGATATTTACTCTGTAGCATTTCAGCGGTGGTGTTTCAAATCGTTTCAACAACCGCCCCGTTGAAGTCTATCGTTACTTTTTCGCATTTTAACCCTCCAATACCTTAGCCCCTACATATTTAGTAAAACATATTTTCACTCGGTTCTCTATCAGTCATAGCCTAAAATAATACAAAAATAGCAAACTTTCAAATAATTGTGTATAATAGAAAAATTAGGGGGTGTCTAAATATTCATAAGCCAGGCTTTAGTCGAATTATATTCATTGTATATTATTTATTCATTTTGATTTATGAAGAACAGCTACAAATGAGTCATTATGTAATGAACATAATATTCATGGGGTCTGACAGGTTATTAACGCCAGATACCTTCCTAATCAAAAATGAATAATACCGCGCCATTGACAAAATGAATCTAATCCACCTTTCCATCATTTTATTTCTGAATCAATGATGACAGTGAAATTTCCATCTATTATTTTTGAACCCGACGTAACGTCTGCAAACAGCAGCGGAGCCAAAGAGTTAAATCATTAATTTGAACAAAAAAAATTCCTCTGGGACAATCTGATACCACACTTTTTGTAAGTTTCAGTTTTTTTCTTGTTCTTTTCTTTCATCGCGGTTGTGAGCGTTTCAATTTTCTTTTACAGAGTAGTCCAGGATATAGTAGAAGTACACTCTTCACTATATTTCTTCCACAGGAACTTCTCCTTCATCTGTATCTTTATCTGTTTCTCTAAACTAAATTGAGTATATCTATAGATTGGGCTTTGGCGAATACCCTTAAATTATTTGATTCTTTCAAGTAAGCAAACTTTCCGATCATCAAAATATTACTGAAAATTTGTTTTTAAAGTTGCATACGACCATAATAAAAATAACACTAAAATTCACAAAGTCTTATCTTATATGGAGGGTGATTTTTGTTTCGGTCCTTATGAATTCCTATATAGCGTGTGAATATTCATACGACCTACTTGTCCATTAAACAATTTCGTAATTTCAAAGTTTACCAGTACACATTCCATCAACTATTAGAAATCCATATTACTAAAAATCTCTACTGAAACTAAAAGACTCGATTCAATATTTTATCTTATCTAACCCCATCTCTGATTTTGACAAAATTCTCTTGCCACCCATATTTGTATTTGATATTGAAGCCAAGTTCGTGACGCAATGATCTCGACGAATTAACAATAAAACAATAATACATTTTAGGGCCATCTTTTATTGAAATACCTATTTGAAAAGTGAGCAAATTCCGGCGGGTTAAATGCAATATTACATGAAATTTTTTGATGGAAGTATCTGGCTCAAATATATATCTTTTAGCATCCCAAAACGTAGAAAATTGTTGCCAGATATTGCTTTGCAACTGTATTAGTAGGCAGACAGGTATTAACAGTTGGACTAATTTCAACGTTCTTAGACTCACCGAATCGACTCATTGTTTGTGCTTAGAAATTCAATGAGTTGTTGACAAGCACGTCAAACTATTCATTTGCCATTGTCAAAGTGACATTTGCACTGTGGCATATGCGACTTTTTATACATAAGTTGAATTGTCAAAAACAAAAGTACTTGCAGGGAACTCATATTCTTCAAAAAAACTCGTATTTGACTGAAAAATTTGATATCTGATAATGGTTGTGTTTCAGGTTTCAGACTATATAGAGCTTTTTATAAAGAGTCATTCATTTTCGTAAAATTAATAATAAAAAAAAGTTTCCCATCTGCAAATATCGAAGAAAACCATTTCGAATATCAAAAACCTGACTATTGAAAAAATGTATACGAAGAATTAGGCCCAATGTGGCAGACTCTGTTGATGGAATCGAACATGTCTCCTGCCAATAAGAACGGGCCCTCAAAAGGAAATCACAGTAACCGAATGAATAAATACGCACAAAAACTCTCGAGTTCAATCAAACGTTTCGTGTCTCCTATTCAAATCTCATACTTTACCGATATGCTCGTTGACAGCCGACGTCGACGAAGGCATCACGGCGCTTGTGGAAGTTGACGGCTGCAATAAATCGGGCGTCGTGGTGACTTTTTCCGCGGGGATCGGCGTGTACCCTTGAGGCTTCGACGCTTCCGGCGGCCTGAAATCAATACAAGATAGGTCGGTCAATTTGGCACATAATGCTGTTGAATTCGTTTATATTCTGTTTCGAGAATTGTGTCCACAGAACACCAAAATACTTCATTACTATTCTAGACGTTTCACTGAAAAAGTGAGCTTCACTAAGAGGCATGCACCCGAACTGATTATAATAATAAGCTTTATTCATGCAAATTAAATATGCAATAAATATATAGAAAACATTCTTGAATAAAGAGGACAGTGACAAGTGCCATAGCACTTGATTCATGAATATAAAAATAAATGAAAAAAACACAGTAATGTAGCTAAAATAAACATGGATAAAATCAAGCATACAATTATAATATAATTACAAATAGTCATATATCAATAAAATAATCACACATACACAAAAAGATGTAATAAAATATTCATTTCAGAATATAAAATACAACACATCTTAATATATATATATAAATTACGTGTCACGTTGTTTGTCCGCTATAGACTCCCAAACTACTTAACCGATTTCAATCAAATTTGCACACCGTGTGCAGTTCGATATAACTCAACAGATAGCATAGCTCACATTTCAATTTATAGCCGCAATATTATTTTATTGCAAATTATTTGTTGATGGCGAGAGAGTGAGACAGAACACATTACACGTTCTCGGTCTCCTCTTTGTGCGATGCTTCGTAGTTTCCACACTATCGTCTACTAAGCATTATTTGTTTATTATTCGACAGTCACAATTATCTGTCAGTCCCAAACGATTCTAACAGATGGCGGTATCTGCTGACTGGATTGAGTAAGTATTCTAACAGATGGCGCAGTACTAACGTTTCACATAAGTTAAAATTTAATGGCATAACCACCACGTGTTGCTGAGGCTAAAGTATAACTTAAATTTATTTCATAGTAAACGCAATACAGTGAAGTTCAATTGTTCTTACGTTCTTAATTTTTGGTATTACTATAGCCGGCCACGTGTTATTTAGACTGAATTATAAATTGAATTCATATTATAGTAAAAGTAATACAGTTGAATCCTTCTTGCTTTTTAATTATTAGTGCTTCATTATTTAACAATCTTTAATTAAAGTATATACATGTAAGTATTACCACGTAGTTATATTATTATATATTTTATTATTATATATTTGCTATACATCAAATCACGATGTACGATATATGTATTTTGATGATTATGAGGTACTCAAGGCTCCAGAATCAATATCAACGGTAGTAGAAAATCAATGATGGCGGTCGCCATGTATTTTAACAAATGGCATCTGTGTAAAAGAGCATGGTAGTTCTCCTACCATTTCCCTTGAATAATTTACTACTATGTAATATAATAAAAACCTTAGCCACAGCAACGCGTGGCCGGGTCTGCTAGTTTATAATAAAATTGAGGGTAATAAAAAATAAATTATCAAGAAGCACAAAGAGAAAGTATTGTGAATCGATATAAAATATTTGGTCTCATTGATAAAAATAATGGAGTTCATGCTAAGTATAAAAAATTAAAAACAGGTAGAGAACAGGAATATACATATATACATTCCGCTCCATAAAAAATGGAATACACAGAAAGCAGGCAATTACCGACCGATATCTTTGATAACGTACCTCTCGAAAATACTTGAAAAATTTCTGAAAAACAGATTACCTTCTTTCCAGAACAAATTTTAAATTAATTCCAAAAATCAATTTGGATTTAAGGAAAATATATCAACCCAGGATGCAATTCTCGCTTTAACATCAAGACTAACGGAATCTTTGAATGAAAGTAGTCCAAAGCGTTCGACACCGTCAGCCATGACCTATTCTTAGAGTCACTGGAAGATGCTGGTGTTAGAGGCATTTGCTTAAAACTCTTCAAAAGCTACTTAAGCGAAAGAACTCAGGCTGTGAGTGTTGATGGCGTGGTTAGCGATGCCGAACCAATTGACTATGGTGAACCACAAGTAACAGTCCTAGGACCTATCTAATTTAATATTTATATTAATGGACTGTTCTCACTAGACAGTGGCAGAGAAATTTTTGGATTTGCTGATGATACGGCAATTTTCTATAAGGCTGATAACTTGAATGCCGATGGATACTTTCCAGGTTCCATACATAGATTGAAAATGTACGTAATGGTCTGTAAAAGATGTTTCAAGGATTATAGGAATGATTCTTTCTTGATGGTCAACTGCGTATTTCATGAAAATGTGATCAATACAGGAGCGGCTGTTTGCTTGAGATATACCCTTATTCGTTTAGGACATTGAGATATTCAGAACAACCTGGGACCAATAATCAACTTACGATACCGGGAAACGTACCTGTGAACAAAATTACTTCATCTGTTAGTGAGAAATCAGGTATGTACAGTGACCGGCAGAGAGTACGCATCATATGGGAAATTTGCCTGTAGCTTTAAATTTGTTCAAAATACGCAACACAGTAGATCCATGGATATTCTTATTTGGATGTCTAGCATTGAATATATCTGCTGCTTCTCTGGAACTATGAATATTCTCGCCACATATTAAGACGAGCTCAATTTTTTCTTGCAAACTTAGCTTTTCTTGAGGCATGTCTAATTTTTGGTAATTCACAACAAAATTACAAAATAACTTTTACAATGGAAGAAACTATGCAAGAAAGATACTTCTGAATCGTTTGACAACTCTTAATAACATATTAGCATTACAAGTCAATGGTTTCATGGTCGCTTCGATCATGAAAAAATCTGTCGATGCAGGTATCAACAATGACAATACTGTAGGTATGCCTGATTCCAACAATTTGCCAAATATCATTAACTTTTTGTTCTAATAAAAAATTCAAATTGAAATTGTGTAGAAACATGGTTCTTTATTAATAATTTTCTATAACGGGATTATAATGTCTTGAAGATATTTCAGTGACCTCTTATGAAGCAGCTGAACACATGGCAAATTCACAGATTTCAAATTTCCTCTGAATACAATAGATATAGCTTGTGAATCTCTACAAAATATTATTTGAAATATAACTGTTGTCATTACCAATGAGCTTCTATTCCAGAAATCTATTATTTCCAAACAGAAAATTTTTTATCGCATAAAATTAATTGTAATTTTTTTATCTCAGATTTCTCTCAAAACTTGTACATAGCTATAAAATGTCGTTCTGAACAACTTTTCCGATTAACATTTTTCGATATTTTTTTCAAATAAGTGTGTTTTGAGACAAAAATTTTAAATTTTTGGAATTTCTCGCCACATACGAAAGGACGAACGGCACTGTACAACGTCTTCTGGGGTTTCTTTAGATGCAGAAGCGATTGCACGTATCGATATTAGTCAAAATCTATTAACAAAAGAATTTCCCATATGATGCGTACTTTCTGCTGGTCACTGTATAATCTGAGACCAAGAGTACCACTTCAGTGATAGCAGAATACTTACAATCGTAATTTTCTGAAGAAGCCTACTGCACGTGTAGGCGAAACGTCAAAACCCAAAAAAAAATGGATACACGACCGAAAACCAAAAAGCCAAACAGAACATTGAGCGAGGGTCTCAAAAGCCTTAATCATTATATAAACATACAACAACAAACATTCTCGCTCGAGTGGAATTTTCATTAATAATTTCGAGAAACTAATTCATGCTATTAATAAATTCTTTGGGATCTGAATCAGGCGATCTACAGACAGCTGTGACAAGTACACTCCTTCGATCCTTCTATGGCTTCAATTTTTTGTTAGATTTCTGATATTTTATAAGTGTATTTCAGAGATGATTTATATTATGCAACAACGCCATCATTTTGATTAAAGTTACTCTCGTTATATATCATATTATATCCATCAATGTTAAATAAGCTCTGGTCAATAATTTTCTATGTTCAATGATACAGTCAATATTCCCATTCAAATTTTGTAAAACGATCTTGAACTACGTATGTTCATATTTGAGTATTTTAAAATTATTGTGGGTGTATTCAAGATTTCGGTGCATTCTGAATTATGTGCAAGGGAATAGGTTTCAATGTTATTCATTTCAAAATCACGTATGTATTGATACATTTTCGATATTCGAGGACTTAAGTATTCGATTGAGAATATTTTCAAATTTTTGTTACAGCGATCTGTCTGAAAAAATATGAAAAGTTATGTGGTTCATGAGATTGATTTTTGGCTTCTTATAGTGCTCTAGTTTCTGCGGTTTCCTTGGTCTGTTGTCTGTTGCTCGCAGCTCTGATGGTGTAA
Organism: Chrysolina americana; assembly: GCA_958502065.1. Classification (NCBI taxonomy): domain Eukaryota; kingdom Metazoa; phylum Arthropoda; class Insecta; order Coleoptera; family Chrysomelidae; genus Chrysolina; species Chrysolina americana. Next base: position 60,127,599 of record OY293417.1, read on the forward strand.
CTTGCGTTGGATACGGCTTTCGTATCGGTTGTAGTGTTCTTGGTTGTCGAAGTTGAGAAAATTAGTTTATTCTGAGTGTCGGTTCGTGATTCTGCTCCAGTTTGTTTTTTAGTATCGGATTCCTTCCCGGGGTTAAGCTTCTTTTTTACTTTTGTGAAAACTTCTTCCGATTCATCCAAAAGACTTCTGATTGTTGAGGTGGCCGAAGCGCTATTATTTTTCGGAACAGGAATGTGATCGAATTCTATGTCAGAATCGTTTGCAGCTGGGCTCTCTAGTTCTTCGGCAGTATATGATGATATGATCATTATGGCAATTCACATGTGTAGCAGCTATTCAATTTTGTCTTCTGGTGGAATAGGTTCTAGAAAATCATCTGATTTCGTAAAATAGGAACGGGAAGAACTACTCTGTGAGCGTGTTAAGTTCAAAACCATTGGGTATTTCACTCATGAGGTTCTAGAAATACCAGCAAATAATAATGCAGAGTTTTTATCTTCTCGATATTACTTTCCGACGGAGCGTTCAAGAAAAATGTTTTTTTCTGCATCCATCCAGTAAAAGTTGCAAATTTTCAGAGCATTCTTCAGGTATAAAAATATGTAAGTTACTATCAGTTAAATTTTTATTGCAGTAATAAACTGTAAAAATTCATCATAGAGATGTGTCAGACTGACAATTTGGCGAATCAAGATAGTCACCGACCAAAATTTCCAGCAGATTGAAATTTTTAAAGTGGTATTTGAAAACCGGTCAAGTACGATCATTCAGTGTGAGTTGTCCGATAAAAAAACACGTGTTGGAAATATTGGTCGTAGTTGGACGGTCGCGGATGGTCGGTCATGGTTGCAAAAGTGGGCATGTTCGATCTTAGCATTTTGGCGACCAAACCTTCATCCAAGACGGTGTCGAAGGCTTTCTGCATATCCAGAAGCATTATAAATGTGACAAGGCCTCGATGAAAACCTTCTTTCACCTCGTGTGCAATCCGGAACACCAGCGAGGTTGTGTTGCCTCAAGGCTCATCAGCCGTCTCAAAACGATCCCATCGACGATCAGCAGCGAGATGAGTCTGTAACTTTCTAGTTTGTGGCAATCCTTATCAAGTTTATGGTTCGGGACTACCACAGCCACAGTACTGCCACTTGATGATAGCGTTTATAATGTGAATCAACTGAACGAGGACCTTTCTCGGTAGGTTTTCAATCAGAATGGTGTTCTCCGTTAGCTCCTCATGATTGGTCAATAAATTGGCCAATCGGTGAGGGCCACTAGTGGGAGGCAGTGTTTCGCAAAAAATCTCATGTATTTGACAGGGAATTAATTGGTTGAAAGATTCACCGTAGTTAACCGAAATTAGAAATGAAAACAAAACTTTTGCAAGTCCTGCAAAAGAAGTGTGTATCTAGATAATTGGTGCAACGATGGTTACTCCACAGTTATCAACTGCATGTATGGTACAAGTGTGATATATGTCTTCTGCAGATAGAGCAGGTTGCACCACTGTGAGCAGCCCTCTGAAGTCTTCAGGAAAGTTGTGCGAGTTGGGAAAGACGAAAATGTAATTTTTCATCGTGCCATCCAAAGCAAAGTCAAGTCAAAAATGATTACATTCTTTCAAAATTGAAAGGATTCGTCTTTCCTACTTTCTTCATTTTGAAAAAAAAAATAGAGACACAGCTAGAATGGGACCACCTTGTTCTGTGTTGGCTTGTTTTAGAGCTACAAACGCATATCTGCGGGATTTTCCATGAAATTACCTATTCTAAAATTCGCTCTAATCGTGATCCTATAAACCGTACTAGCAAGGTCGGGTCTATGAAAACTGTTGCCAAATATCTTCTTCTTATCCATCCATTTCATGAAACAAATTCTATCATCTGCGATTTCCCAAATCAGAATCACCTCGTCCCATAGTTTTGTCAGTCCTCAGATTATTTGGTATACTGATTTTGTTCTTCATTATGGCACCGCATGCTTAACTTGATTTTGTTCCAGTCTTCTTATCAGTGATAGAGACATGATATAATTATCAAATATGATTGATGATGGGCATTTCCAATAAGTGATTTTGTTAAGTCTGTCATGACTCTTGGTCCCGATAGCAGTAGCTTGAACCCATATTTGGGGAGTTTTTCATCATCTACTAATCATCCGTCCGAACTCCCCATTTCTACTAATCAGAATCAGTTAACTCTTTACCAAGATTAGGAAAAAGGGGCCATTGAAACTTAACTGTTCTCTGGAGGTCATACTACTCCAGTCTGGTCTATAAAAATGGTTGCCAAATATCGTTGTCTTCTTATCCATTCGTGTCATAGAGTAATGGTTTACCAGATCTACACGTCTGATGCCATTGAAATTTTTCAAGAGGAAACCTCAAAAGGATCAAATTTGATCCAGATCTGTGAGAGCAGGGGTAACGAAACCAGAAATTGAACACAAATGTTTCAAAATTTTCAACAATAGAATTAATGCTGTTATTTCATTTCTTCACTTCTGATGCATAGAGACCACTGGTTTGTGGGTCACAATCATTTTCATCGTGTTACCGTAATAATAAAAGTACAAACGCAAAAGTTTATCACTTTCAGACCAACTTAAAGTGAAATGAAACCTCGTACAAACAAATTTTTATTGAATAAAAGTGAAAACACCAAACCCAATTCATCAGCGTTCCATTAACGTCTTACCTCAACTAATCCCGGTCTTTCGACTTTTGTTCGAAAGGTTAATAAGTGCTTTCACGTAATAACTTACTTTCCGTAGCAGCAAGAAAGTAGACACACTGAAAAGGCCTGGGAGATATTATGAATAATTATTAGCCATCTTTCTCGGAAAGTTTTCGGTCTTAATAAATCTCCCCAACATAAAAGAGACGTCAGCTGTCAGCTACATTTTCTGTTAGGTATTTATTTCATGGATAACGAGGATGGATCAAACGCCATTCAATATTCATTGAGAAACAGTTACATGCTTATGAAAAGCGGCTCATTAATTGTTAATTTCTCTTTCAGAAAACAAAGGCATCTACCAGTCATTAACCATATGCTTCTGTAACAAGTCAGCTTGCTTTCATTTTCACTTACCAGTAGCACTTCATCTTATACAAGGTATTGCTGGGAATCACTTTGGTTTTCTCGATCCAGCGTAGAACTCATATGGGAATTTCTCATGCACTTCAGCTACTGGTAGGTAAGTAATGTTTCTCTACGACTATTGTATTCTACGTTCATTACATATTGATTTTTAATTGAAGAATAAAGATGATTCCAAGACACCGTGGATCGTAACTCATTATTCAACGGCACTCGGCCAATCACAGGTTCAGAATTTTCAGAATCCACGGGAACTGGGAGGTTTAACAAACAAATTTCTCAAGAAGGCTTTGCTTGATTGATTTTTTGTCACAGCTTGGCATCTGCGAATGTCAGATTGACTATTTTCTTAGTTTTAACTTTGATATGCGTGATAAGTACCTAATATAAAAATGAATAGAGCGGATTGGGAAAGCAGTGATAGTGAGGAAAAGGAGATCTATTGTACACCACCGGAGTTGTTGGAAACTGCGAAAAGGACAACTATTAACTTATTGCCGGAAAAATCAAGAAACCAATATTCGAAGGCATACGCGGAATTCATGGATTGGCGAAATTCGAACCAGGCACATTCTTTCTCAGAAAATGTCCTTCTTGCCTATTTTACGAAACTCTGAGAAGTATAAGTCATCAACGTTGTGGAAGATATATTCTATGTTGAGAAGCACACTCAACGTGAACAACAATATCAACATAGAGAGTTACTCAAAATTGCATACGATGTTGAAACGAAAATCTGAAGGTTATCAGCCAAAAAAGTCAAAAACATTCGGCCCAGAAGAAGTTAACAAATTTATCAATGAAGCTCCTGATGCAATCTATCTTGTAACAAAGGTATGTCAAACAATTTTTACTTGAACGTTCCACACTCTCTTAGTTCTTGGTCAGAGTTTCTCTAGTAGGTATTTCATTCACAAATTTTCGAGTGCGTGTTATAGCTCAGTTGGTAGAAGCGGTGTACATGGGGTAGTTGTTTGTCGAAGGTAGTTATATAGGGGTGAGTTCGAATTCCCAACTCTTGGAAGTTTTTTTTATATTATTTTCATTTAAGGCATTTATTCATTCATGAATGAACACCGAATATTCATGTATTGACCCGGTTTTTTGCATCAGCCTTTTCCGGGGTAGCACGAAACAACCGCCTCTGATCAAACTAGACGACAATGCAGTATCTACATTGAATGCTACCGACCGACGACATGCATAAGCTTTGCAGGAGGCATGTATCATACGTACTGCAACCACTATCGTTTGGAATACTCGGCCATCCGCTAACACCAGCGGAGATGGACACTAGCGTCTCTGACCGGGACCCTATGTGCCTCTTGGCACAAGCGCTCCCTTGCTCTGCAGCCAGCAATGTCTGTGGAGGAAGGGAGGCGGCTCTCAGTGCGTCCTCCCGACCCTTCCTCTCCCCTGGTCCCTCTTGGGCGAAGAGTTGAGCTTAGGACGGAGTTTCTGTATACCAAATGATGTGTAGACATATTACCAACTATGTAAAAATAAACATTTATTTATTTATTTATTTATTTATTTGTATAATTGTTATTCTACCTTATATTACTTTATAATATATACTTCTTTTCGGTAATAAAGGCAATAATTTCGATAAATACCTTTCATCATAAATTTATAAATTTTGAAGTCCGGATCAATAGTTTCTTTTTTATATTTTCAGGTTGCATTAATTATGGGTATAATGGGTGCTTGCCGTTCCATAGAAATGCACTCTATGAGTATTGAAGATATTCAAGATCTTGGATCTGCTTTAATGATATCTATTCCCAAGACCAAAACAAAAATTGTAAGGAAGTTCACCGTGGCTGGAAAATTTTATCAAATTTGTAAAAAGTACATTGATATACGTGCAACAAATGTTGGGATTTCCAATTTTTTTATGAATTACCAAATAGGAAAATGTACTCTTCAGGAAATTGGAATTAATAAGTTTGCAGCAATGGGGAAACAAATAGCTACATTTTTTAAGCTTCCAAATCCCGAAATGTACACCGGCCATTGCTTCCGACGATCATCTACAACCTTACGTGTTGATGCAGGTGGCGACATAACAGTATTGAAAAGACATGGTGGCTGGAAGAGCACATCAGTAGCAGAAGGATATCTAGAAGATTCCATGTTTAATAAGAAAAAACCCGCAAATTCGATTCTTCAATCAATCGAACAATGTTCATCAAGTAAAAGTACCTTCACACAAAAAAAAACAACTAACAATATGAATAAAAATGTCAGTGTTGATATAAATGCAACACCGACATTAAATTTCACAAATTGTGATAATATCACTATAAATTTAGTCACTAAGTATGACAAGTGAAAAATATAGGAATTCACTGACCTTATAATTATAAGTTGTTTTATTATTCAAGTTCGTTAAGTATTAAATATTTCTGTCAATTGCATTATCATATTATTAAAATCATCGAGACTGCCATTGAAACTGTATTTGTTATAGTCGTAGAGAAAGTATGGTATTCTACTCACGTAAAATATATTTCATTTTATCAAATAAATCTGAAATCCAAAATGAATGAATGAATGAAGTATCTATTATTTTCATAAATAATATTTAGATTTCATTAAAACTCTGACTATCGTATAGTCGTAGAGAAAGTATAGTCTTTTACTCGCGTATAATAGCTATTATTTTCTCGGATAACTCCCAAACTCGCCTTCGCCTCGAAAATAATAGCTATCATTATACGCTCGTTGAAGAATATACTATTATTTGGTGACGAAAGCCGCGGTAAGTACAGCAGTTCACGAAGTTTTGGATGATTTTCCATGTTTTCCATGGTTTGGATTATTTGATTTTGTCTTTTCGAAATTTTCCTCGAAGATCGCTTCATACAGGAACTAAATCCAAATGAATGGATGATATTGGGAATAATGATCACTATAGCTGTAAGTGAAGGTAGAAGGTAGGAAAAGAGATTTTGTCTAAGCTGAAAAAAACCTATCTACGAACGATAATTTCTTTCGCCTGTTGAATATCGGTCATGAACCAATCATAAGTTTGTTTCCTATTTGACGGGACCAATCTCTATCAGCTCTATTAGCGACTATTTGCATGGTACACAATAGTCACCGTCTATTCAGCATGATACCTATATATCAAGGAACCTGTACATCTGACAGTGCTCTGAAAAAATACGTCTTAAACGTGAAATAGAATCAATCGTGTTGAAGCTGTATAAGTATTTGAAAATGAATCGGTTTGGATAAACCAAAAACAAAGTGATAGATAGGGTAATCGACGCTACAATCATCCCTGACAATATAGTGTCATTCATATGACTGATATAAAGAATTGGATTCAAGAAATAATCTTCATAAATATAACACGACCTTGATTAATTGTCGACTATTTTATTGTTGCTGAATTTCTCTTGTATTTATTAATTTCACTCGACATTATCTTGGCGTTAATAATCAGAGATGAAAACCCTAGAGCGAAACTCGGGGGCATCAGATCGGGGGCATCAGATCATTAATGCCAAAATAATGTCTCGTTGAATTATAATAAAATTTAGATGCAATAAAATAGTCGGCTATTTATCAAGGTCTTGTTATTTCTAGAGATTGAAAAAAAAAAATTTCCTTGTTTCGTTTTCTTTTTTATATGTAGAAATTGAAGAGTCGGGAGAGGCAGCAACCTTACCCTTTAATTAGTTATTTTGTTCTGTTCCATTTACTCGAGAAAATATAATGAACAAATGACCACAAACACCCTTTTCATATTGTCATGCGACTATACCAACTGCCCCATATCACCAACAGTCAGGATTGCGATCTACAACAGCTCTCCTCGCAATACTGATATTTCACGAAGAGGGCATTAGAAAAATCATTTGTTTGCTACTTTTGTATCATAGTAAGGCGTTTGAAGCCCTTGAACATGATATACTATGTCAAAAACTTCGTTCTTTCGGATTTTCAAACAGCGCAGTCTCTTTCATTTATGTTTACCTTGGGAATCGAACACAAAAAGTTATCTTGGATGGAAAAATGTCGGAGGCATCATCTGTAACCTTTGGACTACCACAAGAATCAATATTAGGTCCGTTACTGTTCTCTTTGTAAAGTATCACACATAAAGTTCGCAACATAATATGGAAGATTTTTCATCAATAGATATATTGAAAATTTTACTTCGTAGGTAAAAACAACCCCTTTCCTTTTGTCATGTACTATACAGTGTGTTTCACTTCTCATGGAAACACCCTCGTATCTTCCGTAATTTTCAACGTAGAACCATGAAATTTTCAGGATCGATAGATTCACTAGAAATGAACTCGCTGCAAAAAAGGTGCCATCCTACGAAACTGCACGAAAACAGCAATGGAACCACCCATTTTTCCAGAAACTTATATTAGGGAGCAAAATTGGCCAAAAATTCCTTCGGATTCATGTTTAGGATCCCCGAATTACTGCTACTACACCTGTCTCTTGAAAAATTTTCTGTCCTGAAAATTTCAAACTTGTTTCACTTCTCCTGAATCCGCCCCTGTATCTTCCGTAATTTTTGAAGAGAACCATGAAATTTCCAGGATCGATAGATACACTAGAGATGATCTCTCTGCACGAAAGGGGTCATCATCCGTGAAGTATTTAAAAAAAAAATTTAATTTTTCAAAACTGAAATTTTTTCAGGAGACAAGGGTATTAGTAGTAATTTGGGAATCCTGAACACGAACCCGAAGGAATTTTGGGCTAATTTTACTCCCTATATTACTTTCCGCAAAAATGGGTGGTTTCATTGCTGCTGGCGAGCAGTGTATATCACGTAGGATGACCCCTTTCATGCAGAAAGTTCATCTCTAGTGTATCTATCGATCCTAATAATTTCATGATATTTCGTCAAAAATTACAGAAGATACGAGGGTGTTTCCATGAGAAGTGAAACACACTGTATACCTGTCCACATTGTTTTCGAAAATCCTCATATAATTAATTTTTTTGAAAATTCATAAAATTCCAAAGAAAAAATGTGTTGCTCAGTTTCCAATTTTATACCTTCTACCATTTTCCAACTTTTTAAATTTTCGATTCTTTCGTTCTACCGATTTGAACGAAACATGATTCAAATGTCATAATTTTGATCAAAACGAGACAAAATAAATAATAATAATTATTCGATTACTGACATATTGATGTATATACATACATCGAAAATTCGAATGAGGTTTACAATGAAATGAAAAAACTAGATGAACTGTGCAACAACAAAGACGAATCTCTACAGGTGCATTTGTTTTGTTTTCTTTTCTTGTAAGAGGCCGATGTGGGTATTTTCTAGGCAATATATGAGGTTGTAGTCTTGTTTTCATCGACAGTTATGAAATTTGAATCAAGTTTCGTTCGAATTGGTTGAGCAAAAAATTTGAAAAATAAAAAAAAAGTAAAAGTGACAGCATAAATCGAAAATTCGAATGGAAGGTATGAAATTGGTAACCGAGCAACTTTCTTCTTTGGTATTTTTAAAAATTTACAAATCAACCTGATTTTATGGGGATTTTCGCGTAAAATATCAAATTTGACACGTTTAGAGTAGCATATGATGACAGGGGAAAGGGGCTGTGATATATCGATTTTCAAACATAGTTATTCGTACAATGCTTGCAGGGAATTTGGATCTTACACTCTGAACAATATCAAGAAGAGATTAAAGATTATCATCAAAACCCAGATACATTTTTAAAATCCTCAATTTTTGAAACCTATCCTTGCTACCTGACCTGATACAACCTTTTTATGTTATTACTGAAGATTATTTATTTATTTGATATATTTTTATCTGTGGTCATATCATAACGACATCATTATGGCATTGTATTTCAGTGACATAATGAAGTTCATTATGGTCCTAGTAGGAAAATGAAATTCTAACGTACTCAATATCAAACAATTTGATTTAAATTGAAAACTTCATCTTCCAAATCGGAAGGAAACTATCATCAAAATCACCCATTTTCAGTGCCAGTAGATAAAGTCTTGTATGTAATTCGGATCATAAACGATCATTATGGTGCACGCATGCGATGAGCCGAGCTGTTCACGGCTACCACCAACATGATCGTCACTATGATCCTTATTATTTATTATTTAACTATTATTTAAAGTTTCAGCAGTATTGGTCCTCATGATACTGTTTTTAAATCACATTTTATTAATTTTTATATGTTGTACGACTACTGGTTCACCATTTATTTTGGGTATAGATTAAAAACAGCTTTCAACTGATACCCCTCCTATCCACATTTGCAAATAGTATAAAAAAAATTATTCTATATTGTTTTAAATCATTTATGTTATTTTCTACTTATGATAAATGAAAACGAATTATTATTTCTATTTTTTTTTATGAACTCGCAAAATTCAAGAATTTTCTATTGCGTTTGTATTTTATATGTGTATTCTTGTGAGTTTAAGAACATTTCCAACTCTATTCTTATATACGCGATAATCATGCAAGAAGATGATTTCTTCTTTCTGCTTCAAACCTATCCTTATATTTCGAAATATCATTTTCTTTAAACGAATTTCTTTTGTCCACAGCCTTTGCATTTAAAAACTAAATCAACTTACTCCCAGTGCCGGACTGTCCAGGTGAGATAGTGAGAAAAATCTCACGGGGCCCACCCCCCATTTGGGGTCTCGAGGCCCCTAGGAAAACAGACATGGAAACAATAATTTAAAATTAATTGAGAAAGAAGGTCAATTGTCGAAATTGGTTATTGCCAGAAACATGACAAACGCAAATATTCAATTTCGATTTGGTAGGATTTCTTGAGGACCTCTTGCAACGTGGCAACAGTGATGCGCGAGTATGTGGTCGGTGGGCGGTTTTGGTTTTGGTGCGAGACACTGAGACAGCAGAGAGAAAAGCCTGCCTGTGTCCAAAAATAATTTTATTTGGCGTAGTTGCAAACGCGGCCAGGTAAATACAACTCTAAATATCGGTTCGCTCAAAGTTTGTTATGTTTATTTCATTTTTTACTCTAAGACAAGTGTAGAGCTGATCTTGCACCTTAATCATTAATAGTACGAAAACCAATAATTTGTTTAAATTTCCATATGCGACTCATGAAATAGAATGAACCTGGTAATTGGGGGCCCCAATTTTTCAAAATCTCACTAGGCAAAGATAGGCCAGTCCGGCACTGCCTACTCCTCTCCTCCCACGTGTTTTGAGTTAACAGGAGTAATAGAAATCATTACACGCTTTTTGAAAAATATATTATTTCATCAGCGTCATATTTTTCTTGTTTTTTCTTTTTCAATGCGGAGAATAATTTTAATTTTGTATAGCCATACCACTTTCAATGCGAGAATTGAGCATTCGTGACACTATTCTATGACAAAATGAATAGACTACCTCTCGTTTCAGTTCCACCCTCTGTATCAACTAAAGCCATTTAATATACGGAAATATAAAGTAACATTAATGTTGGCTGGTGATTAATGCGTTGTTTTTACGAATATATCACTCGCAGCTATGAACAATGTTCATGTCATAATCACGTCAAGAGTATTTCCGAACAAAGGGTGGATAATGTATAATTACTTTGTTGTTTCACGAAAAAGTGGTGAAAAATGATCACACTGACTTTGTATGTATAATGGCATGGAATAAAATGATACAATGGGTCATCAGTAACGCCTGGGTCTGCAGGATTTTTTTTTTCAATATGTTTATGCCAGAGGTATGTGGGGCAAGTTGGGCTTGTACTCAAAAATATTTTGGGACATACAGAGTGTTCCTTGAAATCGTGATTTTATTGTAAAGTTGTAGCTTGTGTGAAATTGTTTTGGACCATGGTCTAACTAAAGATAGAAATGAATTATCTACGTTTTAACATTCCAGTGGTGGTCTAGGAGACCGAATAACTCTGATAGGATCAGGGTGTGGGGCTCTGCTTGCTGCTTTCTCTCGTATTCTACTTTTTGGAGGCGACAGGCAATCAGTATTATTTTGACTGTGTTTCGGTAAATGGGTTGCCTGTTATGTATTCTTTCATTGCAAGCATATTACTTGCAACAACTTTGCTATTCGTTGACAGTTTTGATTTCTGGATCTGTCTTCATCATGAGTAAACGCCTCTATGGCATCAAATTATTATTAATATTAGTTTATAATAATATTTACTGTTGTACAATAAAATCTATTTTATCCCAAAAAAAAATTATGATGCAGAATTCTTCCAAGATGCGGATACAGGAAACTTCAGGGATGAGCAAGTTTTATGGGTCAAAATAGTTATTTATGTATCAAGGGCGTAAAGTAGGCGTTCATGGCCTGCGGCGTGGATAATGGCCCGAAGGCGTTAGACACTTTCATTTGCATGTTGGTTTGGTAAACCTAGTATTATATATTCAACAGAGGCAGAGTATGATATTTGAGCTATTCTCTGCAGCAGTCCTTCAAAAGGAGTGAAGAATTGAAACCCGACCCTGAAAAGGAAATGAATTTATTGCACAAGGTAACAAAAATATTACGTGAAAAAATATCAGGAAACCTGAAAAATGGTGGTCAAATTCCTGATGATTTTTATAAGTTTATATCTTGGATTCTCGATGAAAAAGTGCTGCTTTCTTAACTACAGTAGAAGCAGCAATAATAAATACAAGAAACAAGCCATTGAATTGTTTTTCTGTTGATGCATGATTTATGCTTTTTTTTGTATTGAATAAAAAAAGCATGCAGACGTCTTCAAGTTTCTGTATAAGATGCTGGATGGTTTTACTTGAGGCATATTCAACAATGTAATTCAATCTATTTTTACTTACTTACCTCTTGGTTGACGTTGCCCATGTGGTCTTCACACCGTACTTCATGGTATACTTATCCGGCATACTTTGCAAAGGCTTTTTCGTAGGCTTATTCTTAGGCTTCGTAGGTTTCTTCCCTCTCGTCACAGCCCCCGACTCCGTCGTGAACTGCCATTGTAGATTCAGCTCGTCCCCGTGGTTTATCGAGTGGTGGTTGGAAGTGATGAAACCCGGCTCCGTCGTCATCTGCCAACCAGGTTTGGTGTAGATCATGATGCTGTTCGATACTGGGAAAGAATCCGTGCTCATAGGTCGCATACTGTGTCTGAAATACGATAGGTATATTAAATATCTGATCAACACATACTTGGGCTCAAAAGAAGAAAATGTGCTTATGAAATAAAAAAAAAAAGTTTTTTATGACAGTACAATGCTATAATTTTCAAAATAACCAAAATTGATATTCGACGAATTAATTTTTGTAGTAGTACCTAGATACAATTCAAAATTCTAGTTAATGAAAATAAAATGAAAAATATCCTTATTGTGAACTGAATTCAAAATAATTGGATTGGGGACAGAAAAATAGTATTAACTGCAAAAAAAATGGATAAATGAATTTGTAAAAAAATTATTTTTTGACTCTGCTCTTAAGAATGTACTCTTGTTCATTTTCCAAACTTTCATTCGGGGGTGAATTGTAAATCACTATGTCAAAGAGATGTATTGATTATTTTCCAAAGTCACTTTTGCTTCTGCTCAGGCTCAAAATTCTTGTATTGTCTTGTAATCATGTATGTTATTACTTCAATAAAATTTAAAGTTGAAGCTTTTTATATGATTCGAATTTAGCGTTGATTCTGAAAACGCTGAATAGGGAATTACACTCTGTGAGAAAGGATAACGTTTTAACTGATGAAAAATGATTTTATCTGTTTATATGATGCGTGTAGAATCAATTCACGAACCCAATTGTTTATTTCATGTCGACTATAACCCACTTCGAAATTGTTCCGAATTGAAAAAGATTTAATACGTCATATTTACGCGGGCTGAAGTCACTTGTATTGTACTAAAAACGTTTGTTCTGTAAGTAGTTTTTACAAGGAAGACTTGTTCCCATTTTGAATCACAGTGTACACTGGAAATTGAGGAGACTGACGTCACTTGTATTTGTCCAATGAAATACCGGTAATATTCAGCGCATATTTGAGGTAGTGTTTGAATTCATCTCTAATCCTTTCGTTTCTGGATCAAACATGATCGAAAAAAATTTGAAAAATCTTTTTTACCCAGTTTGACTTGTAAACCTTTGAAAAAATATGTACAGTGTCCGCCAAAAACTTGGAACCATGTGGGAAACTTTTTAACTAATGGTCTCTCAAAAAATGTCATTCCACATAAAAGTTGGTGCATTCAATTAGACTGAATATGCGCATGGCCGTTTTTATCAGTGGCGTGCGGTTAAGCGGGAATCGGCCGATATTCTAATTTCACTATGGGGTAAAGTGGCATTACTATACAAAATATCGAAAAATGTTATTGGAAAAAGTTGTTTGCAATTGAAAGATATTTTCAGTTATTCAGTTCAGTCTGCCAATTACTAATTTCAATAACGTCTCAATAATTATTAAAAAATCCACAAATCGATTTTGCTTGGCCGACAGCAGGGTTTTCATCTACGAACTATCTTTCAAAAGACAATACAGGTTATTTGCGTCTTTATTTAAGTGTGAAAAAGTGCCTCCATTTTTATTTATTGCTCATTAAGTAATTATTGAAATCAGTAATTGGTGGACTAAAACTGAATAACTCAAAATATCTTTCAATTGCAAACAAATTTTTTCAATAACATTTTTCGATATTTCGTATAGTAATGCCACTTCACTCCATTAGAATTAGAATATCGGCCGATTTCCGCTTAACCGCATACCACTGACAAAAACGGCTATGCGCATATTTGGTTTAATTAAATGCACCAACTTTTATGTAGAATGAAATTTTTTGAGAAACCATTAGTTAAAAAGTTTCCCATATGGTTCCAAGATTTTGGCGGACACTGTATAAAAAATCGCCAGTATAATTTTCTATTGTAAATACATTTCTAGGATTCATCTTGTTGTTTTTCAGAGGTTTCAAAACTGAATTATCAGGAGTTCCCCAGACAGATATCAAATACTTAAGGTTGAGAGGCTTACATTTTAGTAAATATTTTTCAAGTTTTTTAGTATTGCCAAAATTAAAAATTTTCAGTTGTAATATGACAAGAGAGTAAGAATAAAGTGAAAATAATTTGACAGATTTTTCGAAAACTTGTTGCCAGACAATAGACACGAGAGCCCGAAGGGCTCGAGTGGCTATTGCCAAATGGTAACAAGTTTGGTATTCGAAAAATTATTTTTTGATGCCCCAATCATAGACCTATTCTCTATACATGTAACATTTTTATTTCAACAATTTACTTGAATCACTATAACCAGAATGAAGTTTGGAATTTGAAGTTCTCATCATGAAATATACAATTATTATGGATGTTTTGTCCTTGGCTGGAGGATTCCGTAACATTGTTTTATTCTGTTGGATTGAAAGCTATTGCTTTCTCTCTGTCCCTAGGTTATCAATTGAAACTGTTTCCAAATTGACGTTACTCAAAATAGTATTCTGCCTGAACGTACATGAATGAAAAAAATTATCATCAGAATACCAATGACAGGATTTTTTTTTTTATCAATTTATCAATATGATTGTTCCATGATAGTTTTCGTCAATAGTAAGACATAACAATTTAGTAACTTTGGTATATTTTATGGAATCCAATCCTAATAATAGGGAATTAATGGAATTGTTTGTGTTTTGTTTATAAATTAACGTAGTAGTATCATCGGCAATTAGTTCGATTTTTCCTTTCTGTTCTGAATTTGTAATGGAGTTGATACGAATCAAAAATGAAACAGGGCCCAAAATAGATCCTTGTCGTACCCACCCCACATTTGATATCCATCAATCAGCTGCGAACAGCATTAGCTAATACATTCTGATTTCTATGCGTCAGGTAACTGGGAAACCATTCATGTATTTTCCCCCTAATATCTGATTAATTCTTGTGATAAAATTTTGTTGACATCCGTGTCAAAGCACAAATCAAGAGACATTTCTTGTTGCTTTCAATTTGAATCTGTATGTTTGAAACAATATCGAAAACAGCCGCCTCTGTCTCTCAATCTGCGAAAATAGAGCGATAATTATTTATGTCATCTTTTCTACCGATTTCATAAACTTCTGCAACCTCAATTTCTTCTGGGACACAGCCAATTTTTAATGACTTTGATTTTAAATCAAGTGAAATAAGGGACATCTCATGTTAAACAGCTTTCACAATTATTCCACCAATAACTTCATCGAAATTCTCAATAATTTCCTCTGTTCAACAGTTGATGAATCATACAATTTGCTTGTAGTTCATCACTTGTGATCAAATGAGTTTTCTACAGTATATGATAGTATATAAAATAATCGGTTAACTGTCAGTGAATTACGAGGAAACACCGAAAAACAATAAATCGTCATGGACAACTCTTCAAATGATATGTAAACAAAGATGTTACAATGTGTAATAAAACGTTGAATGTGTTCAGATTCTTATTGTATGGTTATGGGCCGAAATGGTCATGATGGTCATGATGGTAGAAGCGCTTGCCTCTCAATCACATGGACATGGGTTAGATTCCCAGCATGATCACTGGTCTCGTGCATAGCCTCACACCTTAAAATTTAAGAGGTACGTCTTCCCTAGCTCGCACAAGTCTCTGACTTCTGAGGGTTGCTCGTAAGAGTGCAGTCGGTTGACGGATATAACAATTTTAAAAATGTTTTAACTTTTTTCTTCATATCTTTTGAGTTGCTCGTAAAGAAAGTATAGTCTCCTACTCAGTTCTGGAATGAACATTCGATGCACCTGTTCCCAGACGTTCTTTGTCTCGCTATCACCCACATACACAGCACATTACATCCAATGGATGTCCATTTTACGTCCAGCTCAAGTCCAAACGTCCATGAATGTTATATGTACATCCACTGGATGTACAGGACACGGACGTAAGATGGATATACCAATCTTGTACATCCATTGTAGGTACGTACATATAATGTACATAAAAATTCGTATAGATATATATTTACAAATCATCTTATTTGTACTAGGTATTACGTTTTCATCTCAAATGGAAATGATGTACCTAATGAGAAACTCATGTATGTTCGTTAGATGATCAGCCAATTGATGTACATATCTGGACATTACCCGTCCAATAGCAAACATCCATGGGATTTTCCGGGCATCTAGTATAATCTCTATTATCTGGATTCATTCCGGACATACAATGGATGTCCATCAAATATCCATAGATGCTCTTTGGATATATTCTGGACGTCCATTAGGGACGTACAATGGATGCCCAAAAGACGC
This sequence comes from Chrysolina americana, assembly GCA_958502065.1. Classification (NCBI taxonomy): domain Eukaryota; kingdom Metazoa; phylum Arthropoda; class Insecta; order Coleoptera; family Chrysomelidae; genus Chrysolina; species Chrysolina americana. Next base: position 60,143,952 of record OY293417.1, read on the forward strand.
ACAATGTTCATCTATTGGACGATTTCTGGACTTTAGTTGTACGTCCATGGTGGTGTCCTGGACGTCCATTGAATGTACATTGTATCAAATCTGGACATCCATTGGATGTCTTCAACTTCCATACTCAACATACGTACATGGGCTGTGTGGGCATAATCCTTAACTTGCAACATAATTTCATCCCTTGTTACAGAATATTTCTTCAAAATATGATTATTAGAAATCTATAGGTATGATCTTTTTCACATTGCGTGATAAAGGAGTCGCCAAGAAAACATGTCTACATCTAGTGAGCAATGTCAAAAGTTCTGATTTCGATCGAATCAACCACAAGAGAATAATGCATTTCGCATAGGAATCTTCTTACCTTGGAGGCTGTGTCGGCAGCCTGGACGAGAACCCCACTTTCTCGTTCGGAGATGGCGCAGCAGTCTGCGAAGACGATCCTAACGGTGATCTCGTTGAATAATTCGTCGCCTGGGGTCGGCTGGAAGAGAGCGAAAGTTGAAAGTGAAAAAAGAATAACAAACACTCCAATGTCACGTTCGTAATAATACAGCTTTGGCTAATTTCTATGGGAATAAAGATCCGCCAGAGGTGCCCGTTTTATTTCCGCTTCGTTTTGCCGTAATTGTAATTACTACTAATATATAGTAGCCGTCAAGAATGCGCCGGTGACATTAAAAATCGACAAGGAAGCTGGCAAGATTGATTGCCTTCTTGATAGGGTATATTTATAGCGCGAATGATTTATTGCAGTGATTGAAATGAATCAGTGTGGAAATGCGCGGAATAACTGAGTAAGTTCGCAACAAATGGAAAACTAATTTCGTGAGTAATGTGGGATAACATGAATTAATGTAATGAAGATATTATACAGTACGTTGTCAGCCAGAGCCTCCACATGACCGTTGCTACCGTTGCTACGGCAATGGGGCCTGTGGGTCTAGGGGGCCTACGTAGGAAAGAAAAAAATATCAAAATCCCACCATCCGCCCTCCGTCCCTACCAGATTTATTTTCAAAAACACTACAATATAACTTTTAATTAATTTACACGTTTTTTTGCTCAGCTGTGAATTTGAGTTGATTTTAGTAGTTCGTTTATGACTATATATTGTTTTTTTTTAATTTTTTACCAATATTCCTTTAATTATAACAAACATAGCGTGTGTTCTGAACGTGTCAGAACAGGTATAATATTGATGACTTAGAACAGGATGGAAAAAAAACTTTTTTTTCACCTACCCAATTGTATTCCATCTTTCCTTTCCCAGTAATCGCTAACATATACATGAAGTGTTTGAGAAATTGGCTATTAGAGAGGCAGAACAGGCTAAGATACGTGGATGACACCTTCATCATATGGTACTACGGAGATCAATGTTCTGAAACCTCCTGTCAAGAAAAAATAACATGAGAAATGATGATGATGAATGATGACACCTTCTTCATATGAAACCACGAAAATTAACATCTTGAGGACTTCCTCTCAAGAACAAATAACATGAGGAACTCAATGAAGTTCTCGATGGAGAAGAATGGTGGAAAGAGCGATGCAACTTTAGATCCAGGAATCACTGGATGCGGAGAAAATCCTAGAAGAAGTACACAAACAACTCGAAGGGGCCAAGACAATCGAAAAACGACCACAAAATCATTTTATCATCCCTCCATACGTCAGAAGTATCATCGGCAGTAGCTTACGAAGCTTCTTCATCAAGATGAAACTAGAAAATTCTACAGAATCCAGCAAAAACTTCATTCACGAGGTCCCATGTGAATGTGGAAATTCTTACATCGGAGAAACCAAGAGATTGTTATCGGTAAGAATAACCGAACACAAAAGGTGGACTCAATTCTTTGGGAAGAGGCTAGTGTTTTTCTTAGAGAGAAACATTGGTTCAAACGAGCTGGGCGTGGAAATCAAAGAGACCGTTCATAGACCGCTTTGGAAGGAAGAAAACGCGCAAAATTACATGCGTGACAACACCGCCATAATTACATTTCAATCACACCACATCAACAGACCTTTATAAAACCTTGTCAGTTACGGAAATTTTAATTTAGTGAAGATTATTCAACGAGCAAGGCACTATTGAATAAAATATTGGACTTCATATCATCATTCAGCCACCGAATGCCTTCTGACGCTGCTCTAAATGTGCAAAAACAGGTCATCTAGAGAGGAGCTGCTAGGAGAGGTCAAGATACAGAAGTCCACGAAGAGAACCGTCAACTATCAACGGAGCGAGATCAAGATTTCCGAGTCCAAGTCGCTTCATTAGAAAGTGCTTCAGGAAGTCTCTAACGCCAGAAGAGAGACTTTGAATACCTTAGAAAAGACTTGCTCACAAATTAATATACCCCCAGGTCAAACAATTAGTTACCTCAACCTACTATGGAAAAACAGCAGAGAAGGGAGCTTAAAGACTTGAGTGTAACAGTGTTTGTGTGGGACAATATGGACGAAATTTCATTGAATGATTCGGCAATCACAAGTTTCTGAATCACGATTCAGAAATTTTTGCACTATGTAAGGCAAAGGTTGAAAACATAATTATTCAGAATTCTCATAAATTCATAAGCATAAGCATATCGGATAAAACCTATTGAATGATCAATGAGATGAAGTGGTACATTCGCCAGTTTTCAACGCAGCATACCCACATTGCTACCAGTACGCAGATTACACGTACAAAAAGAAATTAGATGACTGATTAATTTGTTATGACTGTGAAAATAGACACGTAGTCATTAATTTTACTACTGCATAATATTTGTTTTTTTTTTTCAGGGAGATTTGTATGACCTACTAGAACAAAAAACTCATTTTGTTACCTACTGGAAATCGTCGAACTTACCTCGCTGGTTTTGGTTTACTAGTACTATAATGACTTAGTGGTTTGCTTGGCTTATTGCTGTTATGATGACTATTTTGACTAGGATGTGTATAGAGCACTTGAGGCCTATTGAGGAGATGTGGCATCACTGTGTTGTCCGTTGCATTGTGGGAGCAACAGGAACCAAACATAAATGTGTCGACGCACATTCCTGAAAAATAAAGCTTATTAAGTTCTCAAAAAAAAATCATACGGTAAACAAGTGTTTCCACTTTATGCTAAGTTTTCATGCATACGAATTTTCGGTTTTTCGTAGGAAATTTGAAAGAAATGTCAATTTTTCGTACGAATGATATTTTGAGCGGTTTTCATTAATGCGAAATGTCTTCACGAAATGAATGAAATATTCAACGTCAACCCCCTAATTTACCGTACATTTTCTCGAGTAAATTCATCTGCTTGTTAATTAAGCTGTGGTAATTGCCATGTAATTTTCGTAGTTTGAAAATAGGTCTCGCCTAAAAACGTTTGGGAGCCCTTTTTCTTTTTTTCTTCAATTCAAAATTCCAATACGTCAACAAAATCAGTAGAATATAAAATATTACGGCTTTTCTTATCCTCATATTATCCTTTTATTATTAATTGCTGTCCATATTTAACATTAAAATTTTAAATATGCCTTGAAACAAACAACCGCACTAACCATTGTTTCATTTTGAAATTTCGGACAAGTTGACTTTATTCCAACTTCTTGAATTTATTCGTACCATCATTTAAAATTTGCCGCCACGAAATATATTTGAACAGCTTTTGACAGATTTTGTACGAAAAACGAATAATTCGTGTACATGAAAACTTAACTTTAAGATCGCAGCATATGAGAAACTTCTCAATTATTGATTTTACAAAATGAAGTTATTCTTTATAAAAAGCTCTGCATGATCTAAAACCTGACATACAACGATCAGATGCAAATACGGCAAATAATAATAATAGCCGTCCTCCACCCGCACAGGCTATGCCTTTGGATACACTCTATGAGTGTTTATGAGGGAGTATTATTATTATTATAGATAAGAAAAATGTTCAGTCGTATACAAGGATTCTTGAAAACTATGAATCCCATGCAAGAAAAACCTCTATTTTTGACGTCGAAAACTGTTACGAGAAAAAGTTGTTAAGAATTGAAAACTATGCTCAGATATCCATGCATAATTTTTTATAAAAATTAAATAGAAATAATAAAATCTTTGAAGTTGTCAAAAACAGAGGTAGGTACTTACTTTACTCCTGCATGATAATAGTTTTCAAGAATCCTCTCGTATACTATTGAAAAAAGTTTAATCATAGAGCATTTTTCATAAAGAATAACTTTTTTTTCGTAAAATCAATAATAAAAAAGTTTCCCGTATGCTACAAACTTGAAGTAGACACTATAATAAGGTACTAGCGGTAACGTTGAATTCATTCGCATAATAATTGTACAAAAACTAGTCAGGAAGACATATGAATGGGGTAATTTGGTCATTTTGGCTACACATAGATTCAAGATGTTTGTTCAAGTATTCAACTAATCAACCATACTATAGTCTGGTATAGCAACATAATGATTTGGCTCATTCTGAGGTGTTTTTGTTTTTCAAGGACTGCGATGACGTTGACGTAGTGTTCATAATTTCACGCAAAATATTGTACTATGCGTCTTTTATTGGGAAGTGAAAATTCGAAACTTCAAATAATAAAACATTCAAATCAATAATACAATTACTATGATTTGTCAATTCGAAAACTCACAGTTTACACTCATAGATGAAGCCCCACTTCACGAACTTGTATCATAAATAATAACACTATCAGCTTCATTAATAGCTACCTTCAAGACTATGTGTGTACATAGTGGAGTGAAAGAAAAAATTGAGAAGAACTCAATTAATGTATTTGGATGGTTCAAGTTGAATCTGCTTGAAGTGAATATCAGTAAAAGAGAAATTTTATAATTTTTCTCATATGAGTCACACCTGCCTAAATTCTGCATCAAATTAGGCCATGAAGAGATTGCTTCAGTCAATACAGCTTATATTGATTGAAATTCCATAAAAAAAATTTCAATTATCTTATAAACAACGCATTTGTTTATAACAATTTTTTAAACAATTAGAGATAAAAATTTAAAAAAATTATTTCTATGTAGTTCCTGATAACATAAAAAAGTATTATTGATAATATTTAAAAAAAAAATTTTTTTTCAATGATTAATTTAAGTATTTAATTTTGCAACAACGAAAATTGTTAATAAAAAACTGAAAAATAAAAACTTTTCAATTTTTCCAACGGGGTTCTATTCTGAAGCCTTTCAAGAATTGCTCCAAAAGAGGAAAAAAATCTTAAATTTATAGTTTAACAATTATCACACTTGCAATGTTCATGTTCAAGCAGAAAAAAATTATTAATTAACTATTGATTAACTAATTGAAAAATTGTGATAAAAATTTTTTTCAAGCGGATTATTGTTCATTAATCTATTCAGTTAGTGCCTGAATTTTTCCAATTTTTTATTTTCATATTTAGTATTTTAAAATAATTTTTATTGTTAAAGTGTCCAAAGTGGGTGTGGCTTGCCCGAGCCAGAGTACCCGTTTTCGGCCGTATTTTCATCCCTCTGGGAAAATTATAAATATTGATGCTACAATTCCGGGAATTGAGCTTTTTTTAAGGAAATTTCCTCCTCTTTTTGAATCTTTTTTTAGATTTAAAAAATTTTAATTAGTTTTTGAGATATTTGAAAAATACTAAAGCCATCTTTTTTTTTTTAGTTAATTGTTAATAACTTTTACAATTTTTTCATGCGGAACTTCATTTTTTTCAAAAATCATCTGGATGTCATTCCGAATCGAATGACACCTCAATCATAATTTTCGGAGACTGCTGAAAAAAGTTGGTCTAAATGGCACTTGTTGACTAGACTATTAATACCTCTGGATATACGCCGATAGTTTTGAAAAACTTCCTCGCTCTTTTTAAGTTGAAAATATTTTATTACGCCTTAGTTGAACTCCTTTTCCAAGATGGATAGGGTGGATTGGAATAAAACCATATGAAAACTGTCATCAGTGATTCTACAAAAGAGAATAGATACTGAATATTGGTTGAAAGGACTTTTCGCTATTCGACGAGACCAACATTCATTTTTACCACTGGCTAACAAATCATCAGTTGGACAAAAATACTCTGCCTCTCTTGGTCCAAGACTATTGAACATGATGTCTGAAACTACAAAAAATTCTAAGATTCCTACATATATAGACAAAAAAATCAATCATAGCTTCTGACAATTGAAAAACGCCAAATTCATAACTTTATCCACTCAGAGAAGACAAAATAATATGTGCTACCTAACGAACAGCAACTGCATATTTGCATGCCATTATGAATTATTCGATCTCCCAGTTCAATCCACTGAAGTTGAATGGAATGAAAAGGTGACATTTTTGGATATGCCCAAGGTCTTTAATGTTCTCCGCAGGTTTGATGTGAGCTTTTTGCTGATCGGTTTCCAACTCGATGGTTAGAGTTTGGAACATCTTCTTCAGTGTCGAATGCGACACCAAATTTATCGGCAACACGGGCTGCTGCCTTGGAAAAAATGCTCCGCTTCCTATTTTTCATTGTCGCAAATCAAACAGAGAAGGGGATCTGAAGTTCTGATGACTTTACAGGCTCCATACAGTACCATTCCTTCATGTAGACCCTCCACACTCAACAGTTCACATCCTCTCCGTAGTCTGAGGAAGTATAACCGTAAAGCAGACGAATCAGGATGATGAAGATACATAATTTTGTGAGTTTTAACGTCGAATTTTCGAAGCTATTATTGAGTGGATCCTCAGATCTGATTAATCAATTGGTGGCAAGCAGTATTCAAAAAAAGAATTATACTACTCAGAAAGTGGATGGCAGATCTAACAATTATGACCTTCTACTGTCCAACATAAGTGGATTAAATCAACATAAAATTGATGAACTCATGATAAATTACTGTAATGTCAATTTTTTTTGTTTTACAGAAACATGGTTATCAAGTGATGATATCACAAGTTTTTGCTTTCCAGGTTTTAAACTTATGAATCTTTTTGGCCGATCTAGATTTATCAGAGGAGGCGTTGCAATTTATGCTCAACACGACCTAATCTCTGAACCATTATCATTGAGTACATACTGTGTAGAGAAGGACATAGAGATATGTGGAATTAAATGGAATTTCGAAACATTTCAGTCAGTCATATTAGTATGTTACAGGGCTCCAACAGGTAACTTTAATGTATTCTTTGATAATATACATATTATTTTAGAAAATATTTTCAAACATAATGTATATATCTTCGTAACAGGAGATTTCAATGTAAACTCCATGACTGCCTTCCATTCGTCATAAAATTTTGATCAGCTACTTGTGTCATATGGGTTATTTCCAAGAAACTTCACACCAACTCGCATTAATACTATTCTAGATCAAATATATTCTAACTTTGGAGAATGCAGTAGTACTGTAGACGTTAACACTGAATCTGACCATAATACAGTTCTGTTGAAATTGAATATGGAAACTCAGGCAAATAATAATAATCTGATTACAAGAAGATACACCAGTGACAGCAGAATTGACAACTTAATCTCTTACTTATCTATGGAAACATGACATGATGTCTACTCATCCAAGGATACGGAATCTAAATTCAATTCATTTCATGATACACTGCTACACTATTTCAATATGAGTTGTCCAGTAAAAAAGAGTAAATATTCTGGTAAATCTAATAAACAATGGGTCACTGATGCGGTGAGAGTTTCATCTGAAAATTTGAAAAAAATTCATGCGCTTAAGAAATCCAATTCACAGTTAGAAAATCTCTATAAAGCTGCCAGAACGGAACATAGATCCCTTGTCAAGAATACCAAGAGTCAGTTTTATCACAACAGAATAAATAACTCTACAAATAAAAATATGACTACATGGCAAATTATAAATGAATTAAGAAATAAAGATCAACCGTGCAAAAAAATAAAAATAAAAGATGGTGATGACATTCTGGATGATCCATTAACGTTAGCAAATAAATTCAACGATTATTTTATTAAAATCCCTAAAGAAACTATAAACAAAATATATGACCCAGGCACTTCTTTTCAATATAATCAAATAATATAAGATAAAAAACAAACCATCGTGTGGTTTTGATGGAATTTCTGGAATTGTTTAAAAAAAAATAGGACATTACATAATATCACCCTTGGTACATATAAACACATCTTCTGCAGATGGAAAATTTCCATCCAGACTAAAAACCTCCCTTGTTACTCCAACTTTGAAGAAGGGTTCTTCCGAAAAAATTGAAAACTATAGGCCATTGTCGGGTACCCTCTGTAATATCTAAAATAATAGAATATGCTATGCTTCATCAGTTAAATTTTTTAAATAAAAACCATATAATCAATGAAAATCAACATGGATTTCGTGCACAACATTCTACAATGACTGCAATTCTACGAAGAGATTTTAGATAGCATTGAACAAGCAGAGAGTCCAACGGGAATCTTCTGTGATTTTAGTCGTGCCTTTGACTGTGTTAAATCTGATACACTACTTGACACATTAAATGGTTATGGATGAAGAGGCATTGTTCATGATTGGTTTAAATCCTACCTAAAAGATAGACCACAAATGGTTAAAATTCCTGAATCTGGGAATTTTTTTTCTCAACAACTGATATTAACTTACTAGGGGTACCGCAAGGTTCAATTCTGGGGCCAGTCTTGTTTTTATTATGTATTAATGATTTACCTCTGATTCTATCTGACAGTTTAACCACATTATATGCAGACGACTCCACATTACTCATAAAAGATAAGAATGCTAAATTACTATAAAGAAAAATTACTAGTTCAGTAAATAAATTATCTGCCTGGTGTTCTGATAGATCCTTGTTGCTGAATACTACCAAAACTAACTATACAACCTTCCACTCTTATCAGAATAAATATGTATCGCAATTCAATGTCAGTGTAAATAATAATACTATTGAAACCATAGATAACGTTAAGTTTCTTGGAGTGTGTTTTGATTCTACATTATCATTTAAAACACACTGCAATAAACTATGTGAAACTTTAAATACAAAATGTCATCAAATAAGAAACTTAAAGAGTGCATTAGGCCTGAACCATCTCCTCAAATTTTATTATGCAGAAGTTCATTCAACAATAGCTTATGGTATTCTTGTATGGGGAAACACTTCAGCTGCTCAAAATGTCTTCCTTTCTTAGAAGCGCATTTTAAGGTGTATTGTTGGCTGCCCACCAGATCAGTCATGTCGAAACCTCTTCAAGGAGCATAACATTTTGACAGTCAGTGGAATATTTATTTTTGAGATACTGACGTATACTCATCAGAATCGGGATATATGCTTAAGAAATAGCGATACACATTCATACAATACAAGGAAAAAAGAAAATTATCGTGTACCTTTCAAACATCTAGAAATTTCCAAAAGATCTCCTAATACTTTTGGTGTCCATTTATACAACTTGCTTCCACAGGAGTTGAAAAATATGACGTCTCGGATATTCAAACGTAATTTAAAGAAATTCCTAATAGATCTATGTCCTTACACCATACGAGAATTCATTGATTCAGGTTAAAATTTTATTTGTGGATTGTCCTATAGTGCTTTTTATATTATATGTTCTTTTTAAAAAAAAAACACCAGTTCTGTACATACTATTTATATTTTAGAAATGTTTTTTTTACCTGTCCTATAACTTGTATGTTCCAGAGGATTAATAAAATGATTAATTGATTGATTGAGTACAGGAGTGAAGTAGAATCGCAGCTTTATTCCCATCCGATAATTCTGATGAACAGATCTGTCGGATTTTATGCGGAGAAAGTTTTCAACTTGAAGTACCTCTTGGGAACAGCATTGTTTCACCCCTATTTAGTTAAATGTTCGTCTCTCTGGCATACAGTAACCAAATTTGTTGATAAAGCTTCAGCGATAGAACACATCGAAAATATTGTGTCTAGTTTTGAAATTTTCCGACTTAACGTTCAATATGAATATATTTTTCAACGGTCAAACTTCTACTTGCTGATGTCGATGAAGATATTTGCATACCATGGTTGAAACGATTAAAAATAAGAGATACACATTTTAAAATTGTGCTCAAGGCAAACAGTTTGAAGGAAGGGGGACTGCAGTCCACTTGACGAACTACGAACCAAACGTATTAAGAATGATAAATATGCCGATAATATTATATCAGATCTGTATAAATATCAAGTTAGAAAACTTACTGGAGGAAAGAGTTGGATGCAGGTCACAATCATAACCCTACCTATATGAGTTTTGTTGATTATTCAAATGAATTGACTCGATACGCATGTTTCACATGTACGAGTATTGTTGTAAGGTTTTTTATAAACCTTTTGTATGTGGAAACAAGGGGGAATCAGGGAAGAGGAAATGTCACAACGACATTCTTTAAATTTTTTTGAAGTTAGGTTAATAAAGACTTATTTCGATACAATAGTAACATAGCTCCAATATTTATCTATCAGCAACTGGCAGAGATGGTAATGACGATAAAGTGAAAGTAGCGATATTATTGAATTGAATAGGACCTGAAGGGGTTGAAATCTTCAACACTTCCAAACTGACAGAAGGCGATAGGAATACATTTGAAAGAATTTGAAGTTTACTGTAATCCAAAAAAGGAGCTTATAGTACTTACAGGCTAAATAGGATAAGACCCAAAAAAAAATTGGGCATTTTTGATTTTCTAGATTGTGGGAAGTTTTGGGGTACCGAATAAGTTTAGCAACTCTTCAAAAAAGTACGGGCACGGATTTTCGAAATTTTGGGACTTGAAACTCAAAAATATTTTTAATCGTGAATAACTCGAAAACCATGAGGAATTCGACAAAATTTGCCGTGACAAAAAATGTAAAATACAAAATTTTCTACAAAAAAGGTTTCGAGTCATTTTTTCGTTGGAGCCACTATTTCTGAGTAATTCTCTCTCAAAGCCGAAAGCCGGAGCACCCGCTCGATAATTCCCGCCAGTGTGAATTCAAGCAAATTTACATCCCAAGCGCAAATTAAAATTGCTCTAACTCGTTGAAAACTACTCCGTTTTCAAAGAATCAAAATGCATAATGATGGGTAAGTTCTCTATTTTGTACTCCGGTAAGGTAGCATAATTTTCGACTTAGGAAATTTTCGAAATTCTTGCGAGATGAAGAGGTATATTGGCCACACAAGCACTTGAAGTTTCAATGAATATATTCCATCACTCGCAATATAAACAAGCAAATCCAACGAGAGATTTGTCGTTTGTATTATTATCAATATTTTCATGTATATAAGATACATGAGTTACTTCTTGGTTTAAAATGAACTGACGTTCAAAAAACGCAATCATGAACACGATCTTCGTTCTCGATTGATTATTATTTCGATATTCACAGACTTTTTAATAGTTTCTCTTATCCAAAGATGAGGGTATTCATTTTGAAGCGTAGAATCTCAGCTTCAAGTTCATAAAAAAACATTCTTAGTATGATGTATCCTCATTATGAAGATTTTGAAAATGCATAGAAAGGTCAAAATGTCCTATTTTTCCTTAAATATTTCCCTAATTATCCAACAGTAAGATTCTTCGAAAAATTCATGTTGTATTTGTGAAAACACGTTACAAAGAATCGATTGCGGGTCGTTATATTGTATTCAATTACTTGGTTTAAGAATACGAAAGCTTTCTTTTCGTCTATTTCCCGTGAAGAATTCGGCAACCACAGCCATTATCACCGATAACCACGCACGTGTGCAGACCACAGAACTCATAATTATATCTTATGATACATAATTATATCATAAGATATAATTATGAGTTCTGTGGTGCAGACGACGTGTTTTGTGTAGTAAACATTTATCAAGTGCGTACTGCTTTCTGTAGTCTTCACGGTGTTTTTCACATAAAAAAATTGGATTTTTCTCCTAGAATCTAAAAAATCAAAAGGGCCCAATTTAATTTGAGGTTTTAGCTCAACATCTCCTAATATACCTATACTATTATGAAAGATTTGTATTCAACAACAGATTTCAAGAAGAAGGCGAATCATTTGATCATATCATGAATGATTTGAAATCATATGAATATGGTGATCAGGAAGAATCAATCATTGTTGAATACGAGATAGAGGTTTACAAGAAATATTGTTGAATATATCTGGAATAACACAAACAGTTACTGAAGAAACTTGCCGCACTGTAGAAATAATTGAAAAGCACATGGAAACATTACAAAAAAAAATTAAAAGAATGTCGTTGTGACATTTCCTATTTCCTGATTCACTTTTGTTTCCACATACCATCTCCCTCTTCAAGTAAATAATACAAACATACAAAACTATCATGATAAATATTACAACAATAAATATTTTAACAATTATAATGAAACATGTTTTTAATTTTCTGGATCTTACCTATATGGTAACCTTCAGACCGCATGCACTCGTATACAAACATACAAGTACCTTCTTGGCCATCCACCCAGCAAGGCTTTCGACTGATTTGGAATGCTGAAACAGAAAAACACTTCAAATGAATTTCGGTTGTCGATGAAGATATATTGATGATGAATATGGCCCAAATTTCGTTAAAACAATAGTTGGGTGCAGTTGTGCCTGTCATCTTATATTTATTGCCGAATTTAATAGAAATTCATACCTACTGTGAAAGAGTTTTAAAAATTATAGTCGCCTGGAGGTCATGAGAGATTTAAAAGACCCCAATTTCATTATTCATTTAAAAAACGACAAGGGGATTGGCCAGCATACTGATCATGAGCTGTTATTCAGACATCACGAGTATACTCCCAGAAAAAATCTTTAATAAATCCTTCAATGATCGAAATGTTTGAGTTATCTGACTATATTCATCTTGTAAATAATCGAGAAATAATTCAGTTGAAATGATATCAGGAGCAACTGCGGTGTTGTCAACTGATAAATATTTTCAACACATGCTTTTAACAAAGCATTTTATCTGACTGATGGTGCACATATGAGTAGTTGAAACTATCAAAGGCGAGTCAGATATGAAGAACATTTACTGTGTAGTACCACAAGGTTCTATATTGGGACCTATGCTTTTCTCATATATAAATGTAATATTACTAGTCTTCTTGTTTGATACAAAGTACCCCGCACATTTCTTATGGGAAGTAGCTTTCAGTGAATTTGGCCAAATTTTTTATATTTTGTCCATAGCTGCAAAGCTCAAAATTGGACAGTTCTCGAGATATGGAAATGTATTTTTTAAGTTTTGCAGTATTAGCTCATCAATATGAAAGTTCTCATTTCGGGTTGGGACTGAATTTGGATGTTCGACCTCCAGAACCACATCGGCAAATGGTCCTCCTCAGTTATATTAGGTACCACCTTCGACAATTTTCAATACACTGCTGTACACTAGCCGTGAAATGAGATAAAAATTTCGAGATCTCCCATACACCTGTTCATGGCTAGGGAATAACTCTATAATAATTCTTATTTCATTGAAAATGACATATTTTGGGAATATATTGAAGGTAGATCGAAATAACTAATTCTGAATATATCTCATGTTCAATAATATCGAATATTTTGCTTCCAACGGATCATAACTAGGCTCAACGAACCCTAAAGGGAGGAAACATAAAAATTAAAAATTCTCCTGGCAGGGCCAACTAACGCCTACCCATCTGACACAAGTAATAATAATAATAATAATAAATATGCTTTATTGTTAAAAGTGAGTATAAATAAGCCTTATGCATCTAAATAAGTGTACAAGGTGTACAGTTATATACAGAGCAAAAACAAATAAAAAAAATCACAGTTTTATTTTAGAATCCAACTCATTATACAAAAATACAACATCAAAATTTGACGATAGAAATTATTTTTTAAATGTGTCTTCATAAAACTCTTGCAAACTATAATAGGGTCTTTCACTTAAAAGGTATCCAGTGGCCTTCATTTATATCCTTCATGTAATTTGGTAGGTTGTAAACGATAAAATCTATAATAAGTTGAATGAAGTACATATGGGGAGTTTGAGATCAGCGGTCTGTCGGGTGGAATAGTTAGATGAAACTCCTTAAATGACTTTTAACATATACCGCCAACGAGAAATAAACAGTTTTTACAGCTGAGGATCCAACTTCAGTGGAGGTTACTCTTACTGCGTAACAACTTTATTGAGTGAAGTAATGTGATCATCAAACCTGAGCTTTTTATCTATAGTTACCACTAGAAATTTGGTGTAAGTTCTATTTACTATCACGTAAATATTAGGGACTAGAACTGTGTCAGTACTGCATCTGAAGGATATTATGTTGGTTTTTGAGGCGTTGAATGAACTATGAGAGAATTGAGTCACACCAATCTTTGAGTTGGTGGCCCAAGACACAACAAAGAGGAGCCGCAACGAGACTAAGCAAGGTGCAAAGACTTGCTTGTCTTGGAATCACAGAGGCCATCAAATCAACGTACCAACTGCAGCGATGGAGACAATCATGGGACTGCCACCTCTCCACTTTGTGGTTCAGGGTGAGGCAAGGCTTGGTGCCTCCAGAATGCAGATCGTACCTAACCTGAACGTTGGAACGGGACACATGAGAATCATTAGAACTGTGATCGGGGACGCGCTAGGAACGAGAACGGGCCTCATTCCCAAACAGTACTCCTTTACCGAAGGAACATAGTAAGAGAAACGTTGAAAACGCGCATATCAACATCAGATAGTCAAGAGCAAGGAAGTAACTTCCAAAATGGTATGGGACTGCAAAGGAGAACTGAAAACTCTGCCAGACCGGAATCAAGTCAAACTGATTTGGGTCCTAGGTCATCAAGAAATCGCAGGGAATGAGAAAGCAGACGAACTCGCACGAAGACTATCGTGAATGTGCCCAAACAAAGGGCATATGCTAGGGGTACCGAAGTGTAGAGTAAGAGCGTCTGTAAAAGACTGGATTAGGGACAAGCACAAAAACTACTGGTATAAAGTCCCAAGAAACATATGGAAAATGGAATATGGAAAAGAATATATCAAAGGACCTTGTAACAAAAGAACGGCAGATCTGATAACGATGGACAGGAGCCAGTTGAGAACCATTACGGGACTCCTGACTGGACATGTACCAGTAAAGAAGCACTTCAAAAAAATGGGGCAATACGATGGTTACCTGACCTGCAGACTATGCGGTAAGGATCCAGAAACTGTGAAACACATATTGTGCTATTGCGAAGCTCTAGACCGCAAAAGACAGGCAATTATCGGGCAGCAATCTGGCGACCCAGAGCTATACAGTTCCCACCCAATACGAAACTTGTACAAGGCACAAAATTATTGGATTGGGTACTGTGACATAACAACATAGGTAATGGACCAATAGGCCTAAGTGTCACCGGAGGCAATAGCCTGATGGGACCTACACAGATATTTATTATGCTTGGAGACTCAATATTCCTCCATCCATAAAAGATTTCGTCCATTTCAGCAGAAAAATAATTTTTGAGTTTATTGACATCAGATGATTTAATGAAGATCTTTTATACTTCTTTCCGGCTATAAATAGTTAACCTGTGGTAGAAGTCCATTTTGTGCCTCGGAGTGGAGTGATATAGATCCACGATATAGATCCACGATCCACAAATGTGTGGAGATGATTTTGAGTTTTTCTTCATGAGTATAAAATAGTTGTTTCGTCCGCGACTTTTCCTATGATATCTAGAGATGCCAACAGATGCCAGTAATATGATTAATGTAACAAATATATGTTCAGCTCACACTTTACAATCAATAATAAATATTTCTAAATCTGGCCCTGACATGTTTGCAACATTTCAAATAATTTCTGCGTACTATCACAAATTATTCTTCTATGAACAACTATCAACAATCCATTGTCATACAACCATCAACTCCCTATATTTACCGTTTCTAATACCAAACCAGACCTACTATTGGCACCTGACGATATTCATTCTATGAACAAACATATTACATGGAAATTATTAGTGTAAATAAACAAATGAGTAGGCAGCGCTATAAACATCAACAGTTAACAATGGAACGAGTGTATTTATATTTGCTCAATTTCTCTTCGTTCTGATCCTCTGTTCGGATCGTACGCCGACATTATTTGACACATTAATCGTTTGCACTCCTTTTGTTCGATAATTTTTACAAGCGTTTGAAGTTTGACACGTGTATTATATATACAGGGTTTGAAGTAGATACGTTGACAAATTTTCTGATTCTTTTAAAAGATTTTAAGATGAAACTTCCATGTGAATACCTTTATGCAGTGTCGGATTGTGCCACTGGGTTACCGGGAAATTTCCCTCACGAAGGAGGCCCTAAAAGTTTCATAACATTTTGGAGGGTTAAAAAGTTTGAATATTAAATAATTTGACTTTTTTGCACAAGTAATGTTTTATTTTCATTACAATTTTTTTTAAATATTTCTCTCTAAAGCTGAAAGTCGAGTCAAGCTATTTGGGTTTTTCAAATAATTCCGATGTATTTTTTACTGTATCTTTAATTATTTAAAATAGAACATTTTCTTATTCCTTGCTTGGTCACTTTGTGTTTTTCAGGTATGAATGAATGAATGAATCGGCCTTTGAGTATAAAACAGTTTGAGAAGTGCTCCCCTACTAGAATTACATTTTGAAAGTGTTTAGTAATCCTAAGTATTTTATAAGTAAAAATGATAGAGATTTTCCTATTCAGTGCTCATGTCAGTGCTCGGCACAGCTCTGGCATATAAAAACAATAAAATGTAAAAAATTCCAGAGATAGGAGTAGAAAACCCTATGGAGGAAGATGATTCCTTTCCATTCCAAATGAACTTTTCAACTAGAGAACTGTTAAAGATAGAGCAATTCTGCGAACTCAAATCGATTCGGAACGATGAAATTAAAAAAATCTGTAAATTGGGAGTCACTCAACTTGAAAAAAATTGATCAAATTGTTTGGTACATATATTTTCATGCAAATTCAGAAAAAAATATGATTTGTATATGCTCACACACAAGAGAAATCTGTAAAAATTCCCTGGCTAATACCACGACGGACATTGAACTACATCTGACAAATATTTGTGCAACGTTCTTCCGTGCTTCTCTTGTAATTAAACAGAAGATTATTCTTCATTTGGCTGGGAATGACCACCTGCAGACATGCATGTTTCGAGGTTTATTGCCTCTCATCAGTGACAGGGTAGGTCGGACAACATTATAATTGTCCTGTTCCTGCCAAATGAATAATAAACTGTTTAACTAATATTTCCCCACGGATGATACCACGAACTACCACAAAGTTGAACGCAGCGCCATCCGCACGGAACAAGACAAAACACTCCCAAGTAGCACAGTCTCCGGGAAGAGAAATCTGTAAAAATTCGAACGAGTTCGAATATATTGCGCTGCTTGAGAAGGCTAGAGCAACTAAACTTGCGACTATCTGCTGCGAGGCATTTTAGGTATAATATCATGTTATTTTATTTTTTATAGTTCCAAAGTTATAAAGACAATAAACATATTGAAAAATAAATTACATCTGCTGACGTTAAAATTGAAATCAGGGCCAATTATCAGCAAGTGTGATTGCTGATCACCTACAGTAAATGATAAAAATAGTGAGCGTCCTTTACGCACCCCAATGGTATATGGGGAATATTATCAATTAAGTCGGACAGCAAATGAGGGCGCTATGGCTTGGAGCATTTTTCGTCAGTCACTCTTCAGCTCTGCAATAAATCAGAAAGTTATTGAACGACTCGTAGTTTTTTTCTGTTGTTCTCTAGATCTTTTCGAAAAAAATTGGGCCACGTACATGACTCGACCAAAGGTCAAAATGCTTTTTTCCGGGAGATTGAAATATACGTTGAGCACATCGACTTTTAACTCCTAAATTTGAGTAATTGCATTTTGCAAAGTTTTTTATCAGTAAGTTAGACTTTTGTTCGTCAGATGACACCAGTATCTCGGAATTTGGTGATGCTTGGTCAAGTAATGCATAAAGCAGTTCTACTTTTTCCAGAGTCATTAGATACTTGTTCAACACTTCAGACATTTGTTTAGCTAACACCGAGAGACTATAGTTATATATAATAATATATTTCTGACTTTTGTATGACGATGGTATTACATTAAAACTTCTTCACTATACCTTGTTCTCTTTTACGCGTAGAGTTGATTGCGGCACCCGTGGCTCCTGACCATACCAATATGGCGCCCAGAATGGCCATCCAAAGCATACTTGATCCTGCAATAAAGAAAAATCTATTAGACTCGGTACATATATGTTTCCAAAAGTAATAATGATGAATGGAAATGGCACAAGATCAACATACTGAAAACCATGAGGGTTGTGAGTATGGACAAAAGTTCATAGAATTAAAGAGGTGTGGAATTGGGTAGCATACAAGATGAATCCAGTTGATCAAGATATCAAGATGTAGGACTAGGAGTATTTTTCAATATATCTAATGGATTTGTTCATATTCCCCGAGAACGATTCGAACTGATGCGATCTCTCATGGGCGTTGCTCTTCCCAGCATCAGTCGTTACACCGTCAGCACTTCAGACTCCGTGGAAGTTTGCTACAACTAGCTCGGAAAACAATAGGTATTAGTCTATCTCTTCGTTGGCACATCGCACCGTACTGCACATTGCACCGCACATGGCATGGTGCAGTGTTTCCCGAGCGTAGCAAATATGTTCATTGAAATAAATGGTGGTTGCAAAAATAATTCTAGCCCTAGCTTTGCCCATAGCATATCTCCACACCGGACCAGAGAATAGAGATTTTTTGTCGAACCCCAAGCACAGCGAAAATGAATGTGTGAATCAATTTGAAACAGACGAGGTAAAACCAGCAGGTTTCCAAATTTGGTCTGAAATCATACTCTGTGCGAAACGCTACTGTCGAATCATGCCATAGGCCAAGCTCAGAGCGAAAATGCAGGCCATGCACCACGCTAAGTGCGATGCAATATGCTGTGGTCCGATATGGGCATATGGTGTAGTGCGATGTGTGATGAGATGTGCGCTGCGATGAGCAGCGCGATATGCAGTGCAATACAATGTGCGGATCGATGTGCGAAGCAATGTGCCGTGCGATGTGATGTGCGATGTGATGTGATGTACGGTGCCATGTGCGAGGCGATGTTCGGTGCGATGTATGGTGCGATGTGCGGTGCGATGTAAAGTAAGATTTGAGGTACAATGTGCGGTTTTATATTGGGCGATATGCGGTGTGATGTGCAGTGCGATTGGCGGTGCGATGTGCGGTACGATGTGTGGTGCGATGTGCAGTGCGTTGTGCGGTGCGTTGTGAGATGCGATGTGCGGTGCCATGTGCAGAGCGATGTGTTTTCCCAAGTGCGATGCGATATACAGTTAGATTTGCGGGGAGATGTAATGTAAGGTACGATGTGCGATGCCATGTACAGGACAATATGCGGTGCGATGCGAAGTACAGTGCGATTTGTGGTACAATGTGCAGTGTGATGTGAGGTACAATGTGCGGTTTTATGTGGGGCGATGTGCGGTGCGATGTGTAGTGCGATGTGCGGTGCGTTGTGCGGTACGTTGTGAGGTACGATGTGCGGTTCCATGTGTGGGGCGGTGTGCGGTGTGATGTGTAATGCGATGTGCGTTGTGCCAATGTGGACATACGCTCAAGAAGACAGTAAGTGTAACTCTGCTCATCAAGTTCTTCATTTTAAGATTACGATATCTGTCTAGTTGTAGTCACTCATTATAGTGCGTTGTGTCCTTATATTGAATTATTTTTGATATTCCACATGAAATCACTGATGTATGTACAGAAGAGAGAAAGACTAAATTGCGTTAAAAAATATTAACTGCAACCTCAACGTCATTATTGTTAATATTCAAGAATAAGCTCGATAATGAACAAAAAATAACAGGAACATCCATAAAGTAGAATTGAATCAGACCTGCATTTATATGAAATAATTAATAAATAAATATTTAAATAAATAAATGAATAATCAAATTAATAAAATCGATAAAATGTTATTGAATGTAGTTTCCAATCGTCTAGCATGTGAGAGAAAATAATAAACCACCATTTGTAGTAACATTCCAATTTTTTCAAACATCGAAACCTGTACTAACAGTCAATTAACACGCCTGCTGTAATGAGAGAAATGAGTATGATATTACAACCAGCGTTCAGAAGTAAAAGTACCAAACTAATTATTTTTTAGTTCTCTGTGGTGAATATTCTGGTGTATGCAGATGTAACAGAAGTAACGAGGTCAGTGGGTAAATTACCGTTCAAAAGCGAATTGTCAGTTGTACGGACAACCGAATCATTCAAGAAGTAATCAATGATAATTAAATTTCATTCAAAAAATGACAAATGGTTCGAAACTCATCGACCATTGGAAATGCTGCTTTTCCTCAGCTCCTTCACCCCCATCACCTCATGGGTATTCCAATAATGCGTTCGGAATTTTTGTAACCGGAAATACTTCTAACGATTAATAATAGTGAATAATTATTATTTCACTGAGTGTATAATCACTTTCTTTAAGTATCCAAATGAAATTCCAGTTTTTCAATAAATATTTCATAAATGTCAATTTTGATAAACCAGTTATCTTCACCAGTAGGTTTGCACAGTAGGGAAGTTTTTTACATTCTCCACCACATGATGGGGTGGTGCTGTAGATTTTTTAGTTGAGAAAAATTAATCGCTCCAAACACCACAAATAATAATTATATCAGTCGTATATACGCACAGGCTACGCGTCTGGATACACTCGTGCTGGTTTTCATGAAGGAGTATCATTTTCTGGCTTTGGATCAGGCCATCCCTCTAAATCTCCGAAACATCGAGAGTGAATATTGGAATATCATTCAACCAAACAGTCACTTCACATATCCGTAGGGTGATTGATGACTAGATCCAAAATCATCTGGCCTGAATGAACGAAATCATCTGGCTACTATTTTTATGGGATATGAGTAGTTCCGATCGATTTCGTACTTATTATTATCTACAACGTTCCCAATGTCCCTGAAGAGCTAAGCAACATAGGTGTATCTTCAACACCGTACTAGTATAATCAAATCTTTCTTGGATAGTGGGATATTTATGTATGTATCAGGACAGTAACAAGATACTTGTAAATGCAAGCAAGACCGAGGTCATCAACTTCCAGATAAAATTCCACACGTGATAGATGTGGAAACCCCAGAGAAGTAGTAAAGGACGAACCCATAGAGAGGTTGACCTAGGTGAAATACCTGAGGGTACCAATGGAAAATTGGCAGTGAATATAGCAACATATCAGTCTGGCTATACAGAAAAAAATCAACGGCAGTTTGGTGGTCCCAGCGTCTTATAGCAAACACATTGGAAACAAATTCCAAAAGTATCTGCACGTCCAGTGTTCTGGAACCGGAACATAACTCAACTCACAAGATTGGATACTTGGGTAGGATGCAGAACAAGGTATCGTCTACAAAAGTAACAGGTACTTTCGATTGGATGCATTGCGGGTACTTGCAAGCGTCGACTTCATTGCGGCATACGTTAGGCAGTCATTGTTTACAATCTATGTATCCACGGAAACACTCTGACGAGAGGCCTTACAAGCATCAGGGGAAAATATAACCACGCATACACAGCGACTCATCTGTCAAAACTCAGAACATCTTTCAGAAACTCATTTTGTTAGGCAATAAATTCCCAAAATGGAATTTGATTATCGGTAATGCAGATGAATTATTTTCTGTTCCTCCATCCTTGATATCAATCTCCTCGTTCAAATCTATACAATCGAGCAAGAGATATGTAGGATAATTTTTTAATCCAGCCATCTTTTTCGTCCTGCATATAATAGTATTAGTTAGTTCTTCACAATCTTCCGAATGCTTCATAGTATAGACGCTGTTATCGAACACTGACTATCTGAAATCATTTTCAAATCCAATTTATCTCAAGTTTATTACTCGGTATGTTCTCGGAATCTCAATATTTATGGATTTCCGGAAAATAGGTGAAGACATTAACACAAATCAAGATGTTAAGGATTTCCGCAAAATTCCTAACCAGAATGCCTGCACATGTGTCTTGTATCCTGCTGGCTTGTCAAGTGAAATAAAATGCAATTAATAGAAAAATACGATGGCAGTAGTGCATGATATGATGAAATGTCAATCTATTTTCGAGTATCCATATTTAGGAAGAAACGAATATATTTTTGACAGTGTTTAAGTGGATATAAGCGCCAAATTTTGTATTCGGTAATATTGCAACTCAATTGTTTTCATGATGGGTGATATTCTATATTTTCCCCTGCAATTTCCACAACTTTATTTGTATATCGGAAGCTGAATTTGGTTCAGGACTCTGGATATTATATGCTATATCACTGAGTTTGAATTGGCAAATGGTTCTTGAATGCAAATAATATTATTGGTCAGAGATGATTTCGTATGAAATATTTTTTTGAAAATTCAATGCCACCATTCCATGGCTAGTGCGTACTTGAGATGATATTATATGAAACATCCTACTGAATATTCCACGACTTACGTGATACCATAAAAAAGAATCGGTACGATTATTCAAAAACAAAAAAATCTCTCCACATGCGACTATTTTTTCATTTTCTAAATTTCAAAGATTATATGAACTATATATACAAATGGTCCTGAAAATCGAAAGGATAACTTGCAACTTTCTGCTGTTTCCTGAATAGGAATATTAACATAATTTATCTAAATGAAATGGCTTTGAAAATGAAACTGTGATTACAACAGTTTCAGTAACTATAGTGACAAGTGGTTAAATGTGTGGCGTTATTAACAGTTATTTGAAGATATATGTTTTCAGCCGGGTTTCATGTACTTTCAAATTCGAACAAGAAAGGTTCAATTTAAGTAGGGTTTTCATATTTCCACTTCTTATCGAAATGATAGGCGGACTAGTCAATGACTGAGCAAAATATTAATCAGTTGAATGAATCATGCAAAATTGAGAAATGGCTATCTCTACCTCCTTGAAATAAAACTCTAACTTTCTGAAAGATAGCTTGGAAACGTATAAATTGATTATCATTCAATAGCATTTGTTAGAATTGAAATATCAGAGAATGCGTTCATTCTCAACAGAGATTTGTTGCTCTGTTTTCGACGCAAACTTATAATTAGTTCAGAAAATACTCCATAACTGATTTATTGGATAATTGAATAATCCACCGTTAGCTAAACGTAAATGAAATTCCTTCAATAATATTAAAATGATTCCACAAGCGAATACTATGCACCTGTTTTGTTTAACACCAACAGTAACCTTTGATGAACGAAATATTGATATACTTTACGCCTCAAAAACTAATATTGGTAAAATAGTTGATAAGATAAACTATTTACAAAATATATACAATATAATAATAATAATAACATTTATTTTTCAAGTTTATGACAGGGAAAAATAAACACATTTTCAACTAAACTAAATTAATTACCAACTAGTTATTTCTAATTTTCATATTATTTATAAAATTCATGATAATAAATATTTTTCAAATTTACTTCAAATCTCATTTTACCATAGGATTTCAAAGATTTTGGCAATTCATTTTAATGCATTATTCCTTTAAAGTATATTGATTGTTGACCCACATTTATTCTCACATTGATAACTGATAAATTATCTGATTGCCTCGTCAAGTGGTTATGATTACTGTTAATTAGGTTGAAAGACAAATCAGAATGTTTGAAGTTATTTTTGACTAGGAGAATAAAAGTACAAATCTTTAACATTAAAAGAGAATGGATATATAGAATTTGTTTTGGTTTGTATAAATTTATTGTAGGTTCCTTGTATTCTAGTTTGAATATACATTTGAAGATTTTGTTTTGTATAGTGTTTTCAATGGTTTAAGTACACATTTTGTTGCCGATCCCCATACTGAGATTAAGTACTGAAGTTTGGAAAAGTCTAAAGAATTATAAATGAATTTCAATTATTTCAAGGGCAAAAAAATATGTAAAACCACGCGAAATATTTGAGGAGTCAACCATAGAGGAGCTCCTCAGCTGAAGGCAGAACTAACAGCATTGAATGTAGAACAAGAGGACTGTCGACATGTATCTACTTTAAGAATATAAAAGAAGTCAGGAAAAAGTTAATGTACTGACGCAAAACGACCGAACTGAACATCAATCTAATAGTTACACAATATGTGCCTAGCGGTCCTCCTCTTCTTGCTATGTTGTTAATATGTTTATTGAGTCTACAGTGCCCTGTTAGAAGCCCAACCATAATCCGGGTCGTCTTAGTAGTTCTGACTCAGTAGTTGCTCAGTAAAAAAAGCGATTGTTCTTTAATGAACATTTTTGCCAGTCTCATTCCTGACTCCTTGTTCCACCATTATTGAGATTGACTCTGCATCCATGTGTTCTTGTGAGTTTTTGTCAGAGCTTTCGCTTCACCACAAGCAGGTTTCGGGCCAATAAGAGCACTTAGTGCTCCTTTCGTGCTCTTGAGTTAGCCTCTTCGTTGTCCTTATACCCTGTATTTTTTGGTAGCCACGCTACGGGCAGTTTCTTATGACTGCCCAGTTCTTTCAACAGTGTCAGTCAAGTTTTGAGTTAACTTGTATGGAGCTGATTACTTCAATAGCTGCTTGGCTGTCAGAGTGAATAGCGAAGGTCCTTTCGTTAAACTGTTGCCTCAGTAACACTTCTGCACAATGATGTATTGCTGCAGTTATGAAATAACTGTTTTAATTTTTTTAGATAAATGTAGCATTTGCCCAAATGAGCGAACGAAGTGAGCTAAGTATCAAACAGATATAATACAATGGTCGTAAGGGGAAAAGAAGTTGTTAACTGTGGAATACTTGACAGTTAACAAAAATGTGACATTTCAAAACGTCAAAAATACATTTAAGATTCGACATTCCATGGCTTGGTTAGATAATAGCTGTTAATGTTAATTCTGTGATATCATTTGAAAAATATATAGCATTTCGTCCAGATCATACTCCACATAGAAGATTCTTCGATAATACAGAAACGGAAAATACACCGTTCAGCATTGCGGTATTCATTTCTTTTCTAAAATACGTGAGAAAATTACTACATATCTCCAACTCGAAAATCAAACTATGTATACTGGTTATAGAATCAGAAGATCTTCAGCATCTTTTCTTGTAAATGTACACAGTAAAAAGTAGATGGAAAAATACATGCTGCAAAGTAATATATACAAACTCCTCTTAGTTTTATAACTTGAATGCATAAGTAATTTTAAATTTTAATGGAAAACTGAGTAAATGTCCACCATTTCTCCTTCATTTTACAGTAAACATGTAATTTAATGCTTTATTACATGTAATTTCCGTTGGTTCACATGATGACTGTAAATAACAGTAATAATTAGTAAAACGATGTATTTTTACAGCGGAATAACGCCAATTTACAAAATATTCAAGGTATTTTCAGAATATTCCTTTATTTGAATGTAATTTTCTATGACGCGCACCTATCACCACTTAGTTCGACATCATCCCGCCTATCCTCAATTCGCGGATTCCTATTTTGTATTCATGTTGGTGGTTTAGGGCCGGGAGGTCATTGAAAATAAACAAAGAGGCATATTTTGTAAGTGAGTGAGTGCCATATTGTCATCAGGTCAGTAAATAGGCATTTGAAATAATAGCCACTTGATCGTTCCACAATATTAAAAATTATGAATCAATATTTTCATAGGAAAACGAATCGAAACTTTTATCGCAGGCACAACTCTGAGATGGTTTTGAGTACTTATTCGACATTCAAATCTCATGTGAATATAGATTTGATGTCGCATCATTTCGTTCCATCAGTACAAAACAGTGGCACCTGGATTATGACCCTTTTCTCAAAATCAATTAGTGCAAGTCTTACGATTTATTGTTCACTAAAAGTAGAATAGAGTAGCATGTTTTGATAAATTATTGTTGTTACCATATTTAAATGATTTGGAGTTATGTTAGGTTTTTTTTATGCATCCTGTTTGAAGAATTTTGTTTCAAAGTAGGGGTGAAAAAACTAAGTAAGGATAAAATATGTTTTGGTAATTGCAATTATATCAAGTTGTGATATATGTTTATATCAATGAAGCTTGAAAAGCAGTACCTACTCCCTTTTTTAGAAAAAAACAGCAATAGAGGAAATAATCTCTATACACAGAAGGGTAAAGTTAGGGGAAAAAACGCTGATGACGTAAGCGATGTTACTCTTTATGAGTGATTGACCCTCTATTGTTGAATATTCCATTAGAAAAGTAGATACTATACTTTCAACTTCACTAAGATTAGTTTCTTCACATTTTCCATATATTTTCTACACCACTCTTAAATCTTAAAATAGAGCTTTTTATATGGTTATGTTGAATTTTTCAATTGATTTCAGTCACTTCAACATTATAATTTTCAATTGAAATCACATTGTGCTTTGTAATTTTCTTCCAGATTATTGCAACTGAAGATGTTAATTTGCATATTGCCGAAATATAATTTGTTCGGACTTATCTTTGGGACTACTTCCTACATTCGTTTCAGACAGTTTTTGTTATTTTCCCTCTAATATTATACTATTATAGGAAATATAATATTGTTATGAAATTTTTGTTTTTCTCATAGATACCCCTCCCCCAGTTGATATATCCGCTCAGGAGATACAGAGTAAATAAATCAAATTTATCTAAATAATTGTCTCCTCATCAATATGGGAAAAAACTATCAAATTGTAAGTCTAATGATTTTTTTAATTCATGTGGCTGTACACCATCATTGCTCAGATACCTACGCTATGCAGGGTGTTTTGGTAACTAATTCCCTTTTTAACATGAAATTAAGTGAAAATTATATGAACATAAAACCGCAATAACGTCAAAAGAATTTTTTTAATGAAAATCATCAATTCAACATTGAAAATATAGATATTTTTTGTACGATTTTCAATCATCTGAAGATTTCACATCCATTATTTTTTATGGTTGACTTTAGAAGGACGTTATTGGGGTTTTATATTCTTATAATCAGTATCACTTCAGATTGAAAAAACACTCTATCTACTAGTGGATGATTAATACAATGTTAAACTGATAAAAATACGAAGGAATGTGTAAGAAAACATGTTGGATAAAGTTCAATTTACATCGAGAACTAAATTTTCATCCAAAAAGACTTGAATACTTTTGCACTAATACACAGGCCGTTTATTTTATCATGTGGTAACATTGCTATATTTTAAACCGTAATAGATACAAAGACGATTAAATGGGAAAAAATGTAACTATTGTGGTGGTACAGTGGTATGTAATTTTACATGAATATGCATGGTAACGCATTACCTACATGGGATCATGTAATCTCATGGAAATAATTTTTACAGTGTGGGTGGAGATATATTAGATTTATTAGAACTTGGTGGTTGGGAATCGAGCATTGTTGCAAGAGGGTATTTAGAAGATAAAGGAAGCTTAATTTTCAATGATATGATGAAAAAATTCAACATGATTACGAAACATCCTTTGGTTCGTTCTATGTAATCAAACTATAATATTAAAAATCTCCCTTACAAATACGCGTATAGTCTGTGTAGGAAGGCGACGGATATTATTACCCAACTTGTACACATTATTGCACATATTCTGTTCATTAAGATTCCATTCACCACAACTTCAAGAGATGCTAACCCTAAAATTGCTACATGTAAAATTATGTCAGCAATATCGAATACAAGTTCATCTTGAATCATCCGTTCCAGCGACAAACCAGTTTTAAATGAGAATTACTAAATCAATTTAAAAAACTTTGGAACATTTTTGGGAATTTCATTAGAAGTCAACAAACATTTTATTACTGGCACTTTGGAAGTCAATAAACCTTTTATCCACAAGAAATATCTTGGTCACCTTACTATACTATAAGGCAGACAGCAAAATGCTATTGGTTGAACATGTTGGGAACATTAGAATCAAAACATAGTGAACAGGCTCTTTAAAGTGGCCGGCAGAAAATGAGGCCAACGTGGAAGTAATAGAAATGATCTAGGAAAAAACACCAAACCGCTTATCCTATAGCACACGGCATTGACAAAGAGCCAAAGATACCCGATTAATAAGACAGTGTTGGCCATTATGAAGGCTTTCAAAACAGCCCAACAGACTCGCTACATACAGTCAGGAACAATCCAGCTACAAATTCAAGCAGAAGCAGAATATACGCATAACAACCAATAACAAAATAA
This sequence comes from Chrysolina americana, assembly GCA_958502065.1. Lineage (NCBI taxonomy): Eukaryota > Metazoa > Arthropoda > Insecta > Coleoptera > Chrysomelidae > Chrysolina > Chrysolina americana. The sequence goes on from OY293417.1 coordinate 60,172,191, forward strand.
CACGCGGAAAAAACAGCAAAAATAACATGAAATTGTCAAAACACTATAAGTGCTGGAAAAGTAAAGACAGAAGACGGAGACAACGTACAAGAAGCACAACTGATAGGCAACAAAAAGCGATAGACTGATAAGCATAAAAGACCGAGATAAAAGAATACACAGCGATTCAGAAAAAGCGATTGATGACAAACAGACAGCAAAATTAAAATAGTATTGAGCGCCCAGGAACAAATACAAGATAGGTATGACAGGGGGCAGAAAATTACAGTAAGCTATTCAGAAAGGAATGAAGACGGAATCGAAAGAACAGAAACAACAGCGAAAAACCACATAACCGACAATGACGTAGAAGAGTCGGTCAACACATATAAACAACTCAAGAAAATACAAGAATAAGTGAAAATAGTCATAAGGCAGACACAATGGGAACAGGGAAACAGTCACAGTAAGGAAGAACAACATACAAATCATTTCCAACAGTATCGACAAAAAAAATAGTCATATCAGGGAAAGCGACCACATCTGGTGACCGGGCACGGAAACATGAACAGACATTACAAGAGAGTCAGGCTACAAGAGACAGACAGATGTTTAGATGTAGTGTAGCAGAGCAAATATGAAACCAGTACGAGGTACCAGTAAGAAGGCGAGAAACAGACTAATGAGGCAGCTCAGAGACTATACGTCATGACTTTTCTGCTCAACATTACCGGCAGAAGAAAACTTGGCAGATGATTGCTAATATACCTGAACGATTGTAGAGAAGAAATGATCGAAGAAGACGAATCAAACATAAAAAACAAAGCATCAACAAAACAAATATGGATATATATTAAAGACCATCTAGTAGAAATGTGGGAAAACATGGGAATCCATGTAAGGCAGACAAGCTATTAATTGATCGAGCTCCAAATGATTTTTTAATGTGATAAATCGATACTGCATAAAAAACAACCAACCACAACTCAGTCATTGCATTAGGAAATCTACTAATCGTGTTTTTCCAATTTAACTGATAATTTTCTTTTCAATTTATTTAATAATTCCAGAGTATCAGATGCCAATTGTGTGTACCAACCTAGCCCTATCAATGTCATGAAATTAGCAAACCTCAGCAAGTTTTTTTTCACATCTTTACAATTCTTTAAAATATCAAAACATGACAATTTCAAGCTCCAAAGCTTTCAATTGAAGTATTAATATCGTTGAATGCTTCGTTGACTCTATATAGCGTCACAGATAACTTCTTTCTCTGACTTCACGTTAATATTTTCGAAGTGAAATCGAAACCGTCTTCGTACATAAGTAGCACTTCCAGTAGGTAAAATGACCTCAAAAATCGACCGATAATAATAACTCATATCGAAAATCATGTACCAACTATATTATACACGGACAGCTAACTGCCCCTCCCTCATATACGCCCATGTTACTCATATACGTTATTTGAGACATCACAAAGAGAAACCTTTCAATTATATATTCGGGATTATATCAATTTATTAATTATTGGAGTTAATCGAATCCAAGCATATGTCCTAAGGGGCGTTTTTTTAACATAATTAGATGCCATTTAATTTGGCAGATATCTTCTATATGGTCATCCCTGAAGCGAGAAGAACATGGATAGCTACTTTCCTCGGTAATTGATCATGTAATTGAAGATAGAAAATAATGAAAGTCATTTAGAAATGACAGTTGAATTACTTAAACTAATAAAAGCCTTCTTCAGAAATCGATTGTGTTTTAGTCAGACTTTGAAATCTAAGTAAAAAAAATATGCAATATGTGTCATACTTCAGTTTACTATTCTTGAACCATTAGCTTTACTTTAAATTGAATGTACCCACTGGTGGTTTACAGTTCAGATTGTAATACACAAACGGGTCAATTCTGTTTCTCAGTAGCAAGATTGTTATCATAGCAAGACATTTTTCACAGCAAAATATATCTCAATTTTGTAGAAGGCTTGAAAAATATCGGCAGGAGATGTTGCTGCCACATCGTCTACTACCAATGAGGCAAGATAGATATCAAGCCTTCTACAAAATCGACATATATTTTGCTGTGAAAATTGCCTTGCTATGATAACAATATTGCTAGTGAGAAACAGAATTGACCAGTAAGCAAGAAATTTGATCAGGCTGAGAAATGGACTGATCAGTAGTAATACCACAAGTGATTGAAGTTTCAGTAGTGAGTGACAAGTGATTGAATTTTCTATCGATTCATTTTTAAACGAAACTGAATTGATTCGAAATAACACAGTCCGCAGGAAGATTGGTGTTTTCTAGAAGCAATTCAGATGAGTTCAGAAATAAAAGACAGACTTATGATATAAAGTCATGAGTGGAATTTTGTTAGACTATTTCATAAACAAAGTGTGAAATAAAAATCTGAAATTCGACAGGATTAGAAGAAGTTAGCAAAGGAGTTAAGAAGTTGTCATGAGAAATTCAAAAAGTTAAATAAACAGGAAACATTGACATCGAACGGAAAACATTCAATTGAACCAGGATTCTGTTAATTTCCAAGTGCGTGCATAGCGTTAATACTTATATTTGACGTTTAACTGTCACGTACCCGAATCTGAAACCACCGAACTTAGCAGGCCAATCAGAGTCGAACTTCAAGTGTGGTGTTATCAACAATCCGATCTTGACGAGAGCTTCTGATTGGTTCATTTGACAAGTGCGTGAAATAGTTCCTGAAATATTCAACAATATTTCAGTTTTTTCTAAGAATGTGGAATTTTATAAAAATACATTGTCATCGTATCTTCCAATGTTGATAATTTACCAGTAAAATACCTGATGTTCCACGTCATCTTGTAGATATCATTATTCACAAAATAGTTGAACCAAATTGGTAATTTCAACCCCTGACCAAATAATTATGGGTATAGTTCCTTGGATACCAGCAGACAAGAGTTATATAAACCAAATAAATGAAGATTGGAACCTTAGGTGTGAATAAAATTCAAGAAATGGAAAAACTCAAAAATACCAAAACAACGTTTGCAAAACACAATATTGTTCATTGAAACAACCCTTACTGTATAAGAGAATTACCAAACGATGTGGGGTGTGAACGTGTGATGTTGTTTACAGAATGGACGTTTCATCGACCCTCATTTTTTCTGAGACACTTTGACGGGCCATCGATATTTAAATTTCTTGAAAAATTGTTTTCCTGCACTACTAGAAGATATTCCCATCCAGGAAAGACAAAAAATGTGGTAGCAACAAGATGGTGCTCCCTCAGATATCCATAATATAGTTTAATACTTTCCTCAATGATACCTTTCAAGACCGTTGGATTAGCAAAAGAGGACCTCTTCGTTGGTCTGTATGTTCTCCAGATCTCACGCCATTGGACTTTTTTCATTGGGGATATTTGGAACGAGTTGTCTTCGAAACTCGACCGATAAGTATTGAAAATTCAACCCAGAAAACTTCAGAGGCTTGAAATACCGTTAAGCCGGAAATGATTTTAAAGTTTCCTGTACTGGAGAACTGATTCGGCGACTGAAGCATGAGTGGCAAGTGCTGACCAAAGTTAAGAACCATTTCGGTAGTGTAATGTATTATTCAAAACGCAGATAAGCTTTTAAATCAATACCTAATTTTTTGTCTTTTTATTTTCCATACTTCTGCATGCCATTCTAGCTACTATGATATATCATTGAATGAGATATGAAAAGGACTTTAAGTTGAACAGAAACAAACGTGAGGGTGCAATTTGAAAAACCAAAGTACGGGGTTGTTTGCCAGGGGATGGATTTTGCGATGCTGCATGAAAGAGCTTATGGTTTACTACCACAAACATTTTTTTGAATTTCATTCTTCTGCATATAACTGAAATATCTGCTGACCTAAAAGCCCTGGGACACCCGGTGTACAGAGTCCTGCAACAAGGACGCAGTGTTCCATATCTCCATTATGGTAATAGATAGATGGATGATTTCATCAGCAAAATTATACTTTTTTCTGAGCTCTAAAAAAAAGTAATCAGTTTTTTCTGGGTGGATCCCAAGTTTGTTTTTCAAGTGGCAACCTGTTTTTATCAGATTTTCGGTTTCTATATAATAAATCAAAAGTACTTAATGTGAATCTTTTTTTCGAAAATTATGAAATTTCTAGAATGACATTTTTTTTCCAAAACTCGTCACTCATAATATTCGAAATTATAAATTTGTGCCAAGCCCCATTAAATTTCATTTGAGTTTTTCTTATAATCCCGACGTATTTTTCACTGAATTTTTTATTATTCAAACTATAGAACATATTCCAGGTCCGTCATGCTCCCCCTGCGTTTTTCACGCACGCCGACAGGCACAGTGGTGAATATCGACGGCATGCTTTTCTCATGAAGGGTGGGCACGCACGTATCTAACTCATGTAGTGCTCTCATCGTATTTCTTCAAATATCAATGTGTTTGCATGTTAATAACTGCTCATTCAAGAAATTCTGATTCTTCAATTCGGCTCGTGGAGATGCAAATACACCAGATACATTTTTTCATATTCAACAGGTGTGTTTCGTCCATTCTGCAGTTAATGAATGGAATTAGTCCAATAAAAAATTAAAAAGTCCTATCACTCATTCAGTACCCAACAGGTATTCTCGAAATTTGACATGTGGACATTGTTTAGCACGACAGCAAAATTTTGCAAGTCATCGCAAAAACAAGACGATATTTTCCTCAAGGCATTTTCGAACTGGTTATATTTTGCTGAAACCAGTGGCGTAGAAAGATAATAGAAGACGTTGTATATCATCATTGGAATCATTTCTAACATCAATTTTTTTTATTGAGGACTTTCTTATTTTTCTTTCCCCATACGGTGTGAAATTAAATAAATTGTTTTGTTGCTTGTACCTGTCTTTTCAAAATACTAAGAGTCAAATGAAATTTCAAATGAGTGGTAATAATTTCCAAACCAATCTGCAGTTAATCGCCTGGTTGCTTCAGGAGCATTCCATCAGTTATTCATCCCAATTGGCGCTTTTGATGTCTGTCAACCCTAGCAAAACTGTGATAATCAATACCCTTAACCAGGAAAAGGAATATGGAAGACCTAGCTCCAGTTATTTCATCTGCAGCAGAAGTAAAATATCTAGGGGTTACCCTTGATGAATACTCACATAGAACGTTCATTTGGAAAAGGTTATCCACAAAGCCAAAATGTCCTTATGAACTCGTAGGGGGATTTGTGGAAAATCTTGGGGCCAAGGTCCCACAAATCTACTGGATATATGTGATGGTTGTTAGATCAAAGATGACATACGGTGCCATCGCCTGGTGGCCGATAAGGTCATAGCGAACGGCCCAGGGTAAGCTCTCAAGTTTGCAGAGACAAGCTTGTCTGGCAATCACTGGTGCTATCAGCACCACATTGTCAGCAGCTACTAGGCCTACCTCTTCTTCACATCTTCCTGGAGAGACAGGCTAGATGGACAACCTACAGAATCATGTATAATGCCAATTGCATGCAACAGACTTACAGAGCGCAGCAGACTGCTGATTGATACTGAAAGTCACAGAATTCTGGTAATGACCTCTAATATGATGCCTCCAACAGTAAATTCATTCCGAAGAGAGATAGATGACTGGGCCCTCCAAGAAGAGGAACTACTGAGAGCAGATTACTGTTGGTTCACAGTTGGCTGAAAAACACCTTCAGGTTGTGGTGCAGAGGAATACGGTCGTATACCTAGAACAGGAATATCAACCTGTCTAGGATTATATACGACAGTATTCCAGGCGAAAAGTCACGCCATGGATCTATGTGTGGAGAGACTGGAAGAAACCAATCTCACACATAGAGCAATCAAAATTTTCTCGGACAGTCAAGCGGCTTTGAAAGCATTTGGCTCGTATCGATCAACATCTAAGCTGGTGTCGAACTACCAAAAAAGACTCTCCTCAATAAGAAGAATTAACAGTCTGTCTCTGGTCTGGATTCCTGGGACTCCAGTATGAAGGGCAATGAAACGGCGGACCTTCTTGCAATAGAAGGTGCCGCAAGTAGGTTCATTGGACCAGGTTTTACCAAAAATACATTAAACACCTGGATAGCAAGGAAAGTATTAAACTTCTGGCCAAAAATACGTGGTTTGGTATATTCCTCGAAGGATTTGTCCAAAGCACTGTTGGACTCCAGCAGGGGTGACCTGCGATGTCTGACAGGCCTACTCACAGGCCACTGTCGTTTGAATCATCACAATACAAGACTAGAGGACATGTCGTCTCTGTCTTGAAGATGATGAAACAGCAGAGCACATACTTTGTGCATGCCCCACCACGGACCGAATCAGGTTTTCGATGTTTGGCAGAGTTTCGCTCTGTCCCTCGGACCTGACAGATTATTATTTGGTGTAATATGAATTGGTATGAGCTACGATAGTGGAGGGCCGAGCAAACCCGCCCATTTTGAACCTAATCAAACCTAACCTAACCTAGTTGTACTTCACAATTTTTCATTGCTATCGAATACTAATTTCATTCTGTATCCAGAATAAATATCATGCAACAAAAAATCATTTTGAAAAGCCATTCCGATGTGGGTAATAGTACTATTGATACTTCAGGCAATTATTTTGTAAGTCAAATTTGATAATAGCATAGCATATAGGAATTGGAAGTTCAGGATTCATTCTTGGTGTCTTGAAGGTCACATTCAAAGTTGTCTATTCAAAACCAAAATCATGTGTAAATCAGAATGAGAATTGAAGTATTTGGAACTTTTATTGCCAATCAGTTGGTTTTTAAGGAATATTTTGGGAAAAAATCCATTGGAATGTGTATATTTTGGAAGGCGTGAGTGAGAAGTGACAATATATCCGTTTACATTCTGATGTTCATCAATACGTGATTATTCGTAAGATTCAGTCAAATTGTCCAATAAATATATCGTTATTATAAAACAACACTTATTCAACACTTGCTTTGTCTCAAGCTGGGTTGGAATCAGTTGCTCTTATTCATCTTCAGGGCCCTAAGTTATAAGGGAATCTGTTTTGGCCTAGATAATGTTAAAAATTCTGCTTTGCCATGAATAATTCATGCCAATAATCATCTAACCACAGATCAGAAATAAAATGGCCTAATGACCATCACTTTTATCACCAATCCCTTCCTGCATTTAATCAATCAAACAAACACCTCACCAATAAACGATATTTGAATCAAAATCCGGTTTCATTTCATTTGACTCGAAAATATTGATGTCTCAGAATGATTGATGGTTATTACGATGAGACACACAAAACCATGTATGTTCACACCGGATTTGATCGATCACGATGAATAACAAATTTTCGCGAAATGCGGCCGGTTATTTATTACTCTTTCGCGAATAATTTGCATACATTATACGCAAAAGAAAGTGTGTTCTTACTGAAAGTGAAAATTTGTTGACATTTGTTGGGTAATGTCAGACTGAGTCATGTCTTCCATTATAATCACCCACAATTAGAACTTTATTCAGATAAAAAATATGGCGAATTGAAACTAAACAATAGCTGGACACCTTAGAATTTCTGTTTTGAAATAGAGGTAAATATCCAGATTCCACAAATTATTGCAGGATAAACAGATGTTTGAAACTCTTTTGTTTCGTTTCAACAATACAGAATTTTGTAGTCAGATGGAGAAAACGATATAGATAATTCCGAGGTCGAGGCGCGGCACTAACTTATTACTACCTCTCTCGGAGTCCATTTGGCTCACCGTCAACATCAGAGGGGGGCAGTCAGCAAATGCCTTGTTGTTAAGGAAGGGCACAGCCTAGAATATGTGTATTTGGTGGATTGTCAACGGTCCGACACACACATTTTACTATTCTACACTAGCGAAATTCAATTTGCTATCAACGAAATCAGAACTAATAGCTGTTTTTTATACTAATGTAAACAAGATTTCACTGGTGCCTCATAGAGTGAAGAATTTGCATATTTCACAGTATAGAACCGCAAGGTTTTCCAGCTGGAATTATCATGATATTTGATATGGAAAATGAAGCAGATTTAAGTATCAAAATATATTCTAAGATCCTTAATTCTATCCAATCTCTTGAGTATATCATTACCAAATGAATAATGAACGTCTTTTGGTATACTATTACTGCCATACGAGGTCTAACGTACTATTTCAATTTGTTTCTGTTGGAATATCCTGAAAAATTTTTTAATCATCAACTCATAGAAGAAAATGACAATGTCTGAAGTTGGCTTTGATAGATAGCTAGTTAGTTTAGATCACAATACGCACACTGTCCTCAATAATGTCACAACTCAAAATGAGCCAATTATGACACCATAATATCTTTATTAGCCTCATGTATATTGGAGAGAAATGTGTACATGATAGAACTGGACGTTTCATATTATGTATCTCACCGGTCAACTCCAACTTTTAGTAATTTTTACAATTGTACGGAATTTGTTAATGCAGTGAGCGAATAGGGATATCAGACAAGTCATAAAATACAATTTGTATGAAACATTACTGGGAACATTCAAATCCTAAAAAACATATTGAGATTGAGGTATAAGATCATTCAACATAATAAAATATAATAAAATCACTGTCATTTCGTATCAAGAGATAAATCTGTACCTTGGTAAAAAAAAAGGTCCAATGTTGATTTTGTCAGTGGAAACTGATTTTTGTATAGAGATTTGCCCTTTTTATATTAGGCCCAAATAAGTTCAGAATAAATCTATAAATAGATAAAAATGGACATTAGGCCTTTTCTGATCGGAACGTATCACTCAATAATAGCTGCAACTGATAATAACTGAAAATGATAATTTTCTTCCAAGTTACGGAAATATTCAGTAGTAATATCCCGAAAAACTGCAGAATTTTCGAAAAATACTTTCTCCTTGCTGGCACGAAAACTGTGATGTTTAGAAACACCACGAGAGCTTGCTCGAGTGGTGTTTTTTTCGTACAGCAACACAGTGTGAGTGCCTGGCAAGGTGAAAGTATTTTGGAAATTCTGCATTTTGAAGGGATATTCGATCAGAAAATTTCACGAATACATTATATTATGGACTAAATGCGTATTGCAAGAACGGTTCATCTTGTGTAATCAATGTCAGTTGAAGAGTTGAACCGTCAAACTGAAGATTCTATATTCACCGTGATTGTCGTAACTATGGAAATGTATACACAAGCTAGAAGCGAAACACCGTTTTGAAAATACGACGGGCTGGAGGAAGTGTTTTTAAAAAGTCCTGTTCTCATTTGTTCGAAATGAGAAAATCATGGCATTTGATTGGTTTATATAATGTGAGGGAAATTGTCCTTCGTATACTATAAAAACTTCCTTCAACGAGAAATATTTTCGGTTTTCTTTTGGATGTTAAAAAGTGTTTTTCATCTTCAACATCATTGTTGCTGCTGGGTTTTTTTCATGTAACTTGGATGTGTGCTTTGAAATCTGTAGTAAATTGGACTTTCAAGTAAAATGATCATGATTATCGGAGTTTTTCAAGAAGTCACACAAATTTTCCTTCACATAGACTGTGGTTTGTGAATACTGATTAGAAAGACATTACTCTCATGATTTTTTTCTGAGATATGGAAATTCGGTTTGCGTTTGTGGCGCAACCCCATAGTATTATGCTGAATGAAATATGGGAGTATATGACAGCATAACATACATTCAATAACTGAGAAAATTTTCAGTTAAAGAAGTGCATAGTCGCCACTGTTAATATTTTACATACATGAATAATATGTAGTGACCAGCCCATATCAGAATTGATGTGGGTACATAAAAATTTTGTAGAATCAGACATTTCGATAACATTTCCTTCAACATTGATATGCATTGGAGAAGTATTTTTCAGCCTAGAGTAGAACTGTATGAATAAATTTTTGAAACACCAGTTTGTGAATTCTTGCAATGTTTTTCTTCCAATTCATCAAAGTAATCTGCATTCACTGCAAAATAGAAATCATCGGCTAATATAACAGTGCATTTTGTGCTCATGTATGCTGGCATATCATTGATAAATAACAAAAAGCTTCCGCCTACGATCTGAACGTCCTCTCTGTGTGAATACACACAATAATAATTATCATTTTTATTATATGCACAATATTACGGGACAGACCGAATCCGTACCATCTGTTGAAAGATGCTGGTTTGAAAGTAAAATTATCCAAAAGTGATATCGTCAAGGTGGAAAATACCAAGAGTCAAAGTAATAACTTGAATGTACGAACCAGGAGAATGTACACAAATTATAAAATTATAATAATAATATATAATTAATATTATAATTATTAATTTTATTATATGAACAGTAGTACGGGACAGACCAAATCATTACCATCTTTAAATCAAAATAATATGTATTAAACATTGTGCATTCAAAATTTACAACCAATAAACGTAACTCCAACTTCGATACGACTACACAATTTTGTATCTTTTTCACTTCTTATGCAAATAAGGAGCGCTACCGTGCGTACCAAAGCAGTACCACTTTACGAACTCGCTGTGAGCTGAAACTAATTAGAGACCACAATAACCAGATTACACTCGCTGATAAACACGGCAACATGGATATATTTTGTAATTATGTAGGCTGAACACTAATACTTGTCAATGCGAATTAATTGTTTATTACAATGAAATTATTTACGCGCTGTGAGTAAATAGATCTTACGTTTGTTTCTTCGAAGTTTCTGGAAGGAAAACTAATTGATCACTGACGTTGTTCTGAATACAAGATTGGTGGTGATAATAGTGAAACATCATATTATGTAGAGCTAGTGGATTTTCTTAAGAGCTATGAATCATACTGTCGCAGAGAACAAATTTACGCTTCGGCAGTGTCTACTGAACGTAGGCTGTTATAGGCTAGGCTAGGCTATTATAGTGAAGTAGTTGAGTCAATGTTTTCGGTTTCCATTTCAATAATTATGTGAGTTGTTGCCTGTAAGCGACGCGCAGATATATTCAAGGTCATAGCTCTCAAGAAAATCCACTCTAGTATCTTTCAGAAATGCTCCTTATGCAGTTTTTCCTTAATTTCAAGTGGGAATGTTTCAGGCGAATTAAAAGTAGTACCAAAAGTACAGATCTTTTCACCTAATAGAAGGCTCATTAGGCCCACTATGATAATCATTTTACATTCACCCGCCGTTTCATTTACACTTGGGAGTCTACTTCAAAGAAAGGAATCATTTCTTCAAGGGAACACTACGTCTCCTGGCAATTTCCTGCAGAATCTACAGTGAGAGTTTCCTTCCAACAGTTCAACTTTCCTTATGTGACAGTTGGTTCTGAATAAATAGTGTGTAGATCGAGACTCTCTGTATTGATTCGAAACTGTTTTAGCAGTTGAAATTTTCTTCCACAAAGTTCTGTGATCAGTTCTCCATGCTTTCGTAATGGAAAGTTACTGCAGAAGTGTTTGTGCTCTTTCTGAATACATTTTATTACTGACCTGCTATTTGCATACTTCAGTATGGTGATAACTGTTTCTGGATCTAGAAGAGGTTCGTCAGCATCTTAATTCACTTTGATTTGGTTTTCATATTGGCCTCTAACGGGTCTCGCTCGTTTTGGTCTCCTGCGAAATCTTTGGGAAAAAGTTCGCCTCCAGTTTATTTCCTTGATATTTTTCATATCAATTTTACATTACATTCATCACATGTTATCAAATCTTTCACTAGAGACGATTAAGGAATTAGTAGTTTCAAAAGTGAGCACACCACCAAAAACATCAGTAAGTCGCCCCCGATCGCCACGAAAAATAATAATAATAGCCGTCCTCTACCCGTTCTAAGAGTGTTAACATAAGTTTTTTTTCATAAGGAATGTACCAGTCAGGCCCTGTCTCCGGAGCTCCGATACAACCGGAGGATGCGCTGGTGTGTCATTAACCCTAGTAAAACATTCCCCATGTTCGTGGGATGAGTGATTACTAGGTCCGAGAGTCATGTGCCCTGAGAAGGCGGATTGGACCAAGAATGACGGCCTTATGCATTTTCCGGCTAGGTTTTCTGCCGCATCACGGCAAGCCGGTATGATTTTCAGATTCGAGAGCATCGTGTCTATCATTCCACCAAGTACCCCTATGATCAGAACCACCATTTTGACAGAATGGTTTGGGTAAAGCCTGCGGAATTCAGAGAGTGAATATGGATGTTTGTCCGTTTTTCCCCTCTTTTCGGACGATGTTCGTTTCGCCACGAGCTGAAAACTCTATGAAGAAAATCGTCCTACTTTGATGGTCGAGGAGGACTACATCAGGCTTATTGGTTTCTATTTGCCTGAGGGTGGGGAATGAGTAGTTCGTGATTCACGCAGTCAAATACCTTTGAAAAACCACAAAATACTGCTACAGCCACGTCACTGCTATTGATTTCTTTATACAGTTCATGCAGAAAAGAAAAATTGTGTCATTCGTGCTTTACTTTGAAAACTAAACCGTTCTATACTCAATATATCGTAGGTGCATAAGAAGTTTAACCTATTTTTGACAAGTCTTTCAATTACTCTGATATAGCATTGGAACAAAAGAAATGAGTCTGGAATTTGAGGGAGAGAGCAGAGGTACCACAAAGAACGATTTTGAGAGAGATGAAAAAATGCCGTTACCAGAGTACTTGTTAATTAGTGCCACTAAGCAACAGAGTGCGTTGAGAGGAAGATTTTCGAAAATGACAAAAGTTTTGAGATATCTTCGCAAAATCAAAAGATATAGGAAGAAGACAAATTTATAAATTTTCGATTTCTCCTAACGAGAACCATTTAATTCAGAAATACGCTACTGTGTCCTCATTTAACCATTTTTCTATCTTTCACAAAAAAAATATCGTTCAGTTATAACGATACTCACAACAGTATTCTTTTTGGATATTGCATAAGTAACCAGCTATTTGGTTGAAATGGTAGCAATGATCCTATCATATTCGTTATGGGAAAACGCTTGTGGGAACAGTTTCATAACAATAACAATAATAATAACAACACATCCTTATTGTTTCACACTCGAAGAGTAATTGAATTGAAGCTGAAATGTTCTGCGTAATTCAGCTTGTGTTGATGTGTAATAAAATTAACAATAATAATCAATTGAACGACAATAAGACATTGTTCCTTTCATTTGATATTTTTGTTTCACATTATAATTTTTAAAGTAAAAAATAAGAATGGCCCACGATAGTGAAGAAGAAGCCCTATGAAATAAAACTCTTAAAGAAGGTGTCAAAATGAAAATGTTTTGAGCCAATCGCATACAGATAATACGACAATCATTCCGTACCTACTCATTTGGAACATTAGTACTGGTGAACCGCAAGGATTTATTTTGGAGCCTTTGCTATTCAAGAGTATACATCAAAGTTACTGTAATTTTATTCCAACTGCAAGTCCTATTATTATGCAGACGATACTCAAGTTTACCACTCATTCAGTCCTACAAATATACAGAATGCTTTCTTTGTCATATTTGAAGACCTCAATAAATTATCTAGGGCATCAAAAGATTACTGTTCGATTATAAATCTGAACTACTGATATTCGGCATAAAAACAACAGGGAAAGACTTCGAGAACGAATTAAAATTGGCATTGACTCTGTCGAGTCGGCACGAAACTTTGGATGAAGAATTACAAACTTCAAGATTTATAAGCACATTACAATATCTATAACAGATCTCTGTATCCATAAAGTCTGTTTTTCCAAAATACTAGATACTGAGACAGATAAAACCTTATGTGAGTGGTTGGTTCTGAATCATTTCAACTATGCAAATTTTCTATACTTCTCTTGCTTGACAAAACATGATCAAAATACGTACGTTAAAAATGCGTGGGCGTGGTTCATTATTTATGGAATGAGAAAACGAAATTTTATATCTCACAAATTAAAATATTCAAATTGGCTAACGATGGAGCAAAGGTGGCTATTGAAATTGAGTCTATTTATTATGTGAAATATTAGTTAGAGAAGGCGTCCATCCCATCAATACCACCAGATATCGATTCCGCCTGACCCCACTATACACCATATAACTCTTTTCGAATGCTCGCTCGTAATCGTTTTTGACCTCTGAAATTCAGAACGCGATTCCTGATCAGCTTAAAATTATGAAAAAAAAATCAAGACAAAACGATTTTTGAAGGTGGTTTCGATGTTCCTTCTTTATTTTAGCGATAGATGAATTTACTGATGAGATTCTACAGAATAACATCTTTTTTTATAAGGCTTCCTAGGGCTTCCGATTTCTATTTTATTTTTATATTTTCTCTTTCACTATCTTGATGGAACACAATCGATGATTGTTGTTTTCGTTTCTTTCTTCTTCAACATGTTCATCGTATGTATAAGCTAGTAATTAACGCAGCAAATGTTTTGCCACAAAATATTTATAATTTTTTGTAATGAAGAAATTTATTGAAACATTAAATAGTTATCATAAATTACAGCTCAATAATTAACTAAACTATACTATCAAATTACGTGGAGTGGCCCGTTCTGCTGTACCAGACGAAAATTTCTTCGAATGTCTCTATTGAGATCCTGGACGGAATTCACATTAATTTCTCTCAGTTTTTCGTAAACTCGCCATCTAAATTGTTCTTCATGTTGGTCTTCTCAGCTTCCATGAAAAACTTTCCTCGACAGTAAATCCCAAAAATCCTCTATTTGGCGAGCCTGCGGCAAGTTTGGAGGATAATCTGATTTGGGAACGAACGGTAAGTGGTGCTGTCGAAGCCAGTTTTGGGTATCTCCTGAGTAATGGCATGATGATAGGTCTGGCCAAAACATGATATCGTCATTAGCATGATGTTCGTGGAAAAACTGAAGTAGTTTGGAAGGCAATTATCAATATATCTCTGACTATTCAAAGCTTCACCCCTCATTCTTCCCTCAATATGTCGGGATAGACCTTGTTAGAATTTGCGCCTCCATTGGTGGTGCTGTAGGTTTTCCGGGTTTTCCTACAACTGAAAAGTGAATACATCACCTAAAACATCAGTAAGTCGCCCCGGAGCGCCACGGCAAATAATAATAATAGTCGTCCTCTACCCGCACAGGCTATGCCTTTGGGTACACTCAACGAGTGTTTATGAGGGAGTATTATTATTATTATTATTATTGCCTCGCCTCCGCTATAATGTTCAGATGCAGAGGAGGGAGGTTTACGATCACCTTCAGGCTACTATGTTAGCGAATCATGCCGAGAAATTCAAAATAAAGTTTGTGAAGATAGGATCGTTCCTGCACTGTTGATAACACTCAATATACCTTCACAACCATACCTAACCAAGAGGTCAGGTAGCCGAGTGGTTAGAATCAATGCTTTCAAATCATTCTATCTGCCGGTCGTGGGTTAAAAGTCTAGCGACTTCAGTTTATTGCTAGGAATCGCACGTTGAAAGGTAAGACCCCGTTAATCCTCGGCTCGCACAAGTTTCGACTTCGTAGGGAGACCACAGCTGGTGAACGAAATAAACAACCAATGATCACAACTTCATGAATACAGACATTTTATTATTATTAATATTATTTTTGAACGTACCTATGTTTGTAACGCTCTTGGTGCATAAATAGCTGTTCGAGTATCTCTTATCATCTTTTTGGATCTATTCTCGTGATTATCAGGCATAGTGCATGGTAACTTATCAACGGACAAATAATGAATGATTTCACTAAATCTGAATATCAACTACAGCAATGTTTTTATTGTTACTGTTGAATTATTTGCATTCACTCCAGTTATGTCAATTTGAGTTCGAGCGTAATTTGATTAACAAAAGGAAGTTAGCGATTGTAAGACTATTAGATCTGATTAGATCTCGAATTATATCAAGAAATGAATTTGCTAATTGGAGCAAAAAATCGAGACGAAGTCACACGGAATCAGGTTGTTGTAGTCATGAAAACGAGTTAATCCGCGATTCTTGATTAATTATTCGATGTGAATTGATAATTTTATAGTATTTCTCAATTGCCATTCAACAAATTAGTATTATTTGCATTTCCAGATTACTTTTTCAATCTGAGATTTGAATAAACGTGAAAAAACTTTGATAAAGTTAATCATTCAATGTACGACTGTATCTTATTAGCCATATAAAACACGAAAAAAACTAACACGAGAGGGCAGCTTGAGTGTTGCTGATAATAATGAAAATGATAAGAGAAACTGCTGATCGACAGATGAATCACGCAAGACTCCGTGCAGAATAAGCGTATCCTTTCAATGGCCTGGATCGATTATTGCAGGGCATTTTATACAACATCGTATGAGCTCAGTTGCTCAGATGCTTTGCTGTACCCGATCAAATAGTAAGATGCATTGAGCAGCTGATGCTGCTCTGGAGGACTCACTTAACTTCAAGTCAGAGTTCAAACAGAGCAGGTTATCTTTAGAAGGGGCGTGTTCCAGGGAGAATTCCTCAGCACTCTTCTCTTCTGCATCTCACTATTGTTGTTGTCCGTTGCACTACGGAAAATCCCCAGCAACCGCAGACGTATGGTACCATATCTGTTTTACGTGGATGAACTCGTTGTGGAGACTGAGAAGTACCGAACCTATTGGAAGTACCCATTCCCCTTAGTCAAAAACAAGCCATTGAGCCTGATTTAGTCCTCTCCGACCATCAAAGTAGGACGATTTTCAACATAGAGTTTTCGGCTCCTGGTGAATCGAATATCATCCAAAGAGAGGAAGAAAAATGGACTAAATATCGAGATCTACTCTTTGAACTCTGAAGGCTTCACTCAAACCATTCTGCTAAAATGGTGGTTTTGATAATAGGGGCCTTGGTGGAATGATGGTCACACTGCTCAAAAATCATACCGGCAGTAATATGGCAAAAATCTCAGCCGGACAAATGCAGAAGTCCGTAATTCTTGGTTCACTCCGCCTACTCAAGGCACATGAACCTCGGACCCAGTAGTCACTCACACCACAGACGTGAGGAGTAATTACTGGGGTTAATGACACACCAGCGCGCTCTCTGGATGGATCGGGGCTCCGGGACAGGTCCTGACTAGTAAATTCCGGAAGGAACAATGATACACTCCTACAATAAATAGCAATTTTTGAGTGCATGTGATCCTGATTTTTGCTTCATTTCATTATTTTCAATAACTTGATCGTAAATTGATTTACAAATCATTGGACCCTTTGAACTTTTGAAACAAAGGACAGCTTATTCATTGTAGTAGGTAAATTGGGATATTTCCAAAATGCATATACCTAGACTCGGTAGGTAAATTGTTGGCAATACAAAATTATGGTATCTCGTTCGTTCAAATCAGCTATTACCAACTATTAATGGTGTCCTTACTGCAGCGACTCATATTTTGTTTTATTATTGGTCCAAAATGAGGGTCTCTATGAATCACATTTTCATTGATAATTAAAAAGTTTGCTAAATGAGACATTAATTTCTCCAATTATTCAATAAATTTTTTCAACAAACATCTGACAGTTGATGGACGCAAGGCAATTTATCTGCGTGAAACATTAGCAAGATTTGCTTTCAATATTCCTAATTGATCTCCCAGCAGTTATACCTATTCATCCCAGCCTCGTTCCATATAAGGTGTGATATGAGACTAACGTGTTCAAGTTAAATTTTATGGCCATAATGTAGGACCAAACTTCAGAACTGGTTCTGTAAAAAACATTTTATGGTTTGATTTGTTGTTATATCTTTAAATAATTGACTATTTGGAAAATATTTGTCACCAAATTAGGAACATATGGCTGCCCCGCAAAGTGAGGTGGTCATCGTGAAATAAAACAAACGGTATTTTGATAAAAAATACGTATTTATTAGTTTTCAATATGACAAGATTGCGTAGAATACGACATATTAAATATGTAGTCCATACACAATCTCAATTTCCTTTCTGCTTGATAGGGCCAGAATAATTCTTCGTTTAAACTAGTTGAATGGTCTCATAATGCGTTTTAAAATCTCTTTCTAGTTGAATATGAAGAAATCGATTCAATAATAGAGTCCTCCACAGAAACCAATACAAAAACTATATTCGTCGACAAGTACTGCCCCCTACTATATGTTAGACTTTTGGCAGAGTGTTCTACAAGAGAAACATTGCACGCTCTATCTCTTAGCCAAAACTAAGTTTAGATTTGAACGAAGGAACACCTATGTACCTACTCAATTGAATTGAAAAATTCGTTTCGGTTGAATCAAAAAGAAAAACTAGCTTCAATGTTAAAAAAGCTTGATATCAGTTATCTTTATTTCTTTCTTTGCTATGCGTAAATGCACATTTCAAATATAGTTTCTAATATTCCATTTCAAATTACCATATAGGTAAGCGTGTTTTCTTATTCTTTGAAGTATGACTTTTATGTTTCACTTCTAGTTCAGATTACTATAGAATCGTGTTTCTTTAGTTTTACCAAATATATTTTTTTATCATCGTTTTTATTATTTTATAATTATAAGCATCATGCATTACATTGCTATCAGGTTCTGAGCTATATTCAAAGTTATTCTGAAACCGATTGAAAAATGTATTCTGGACAAAATTTTTGTTTAGGAATATCCCCGTGGTGTTATTTACCCAGATAGTTTCCACGTCTGTGTGGTGAGTGATAACTGGGTCCGAGATTCATGTACCATGCGAGTAGACAAAGTGAACCCGGTATAATTTTCACAGCGTGTTCATCATTCCACCAAGTACCCCTATGATCAGAACCACCATTTCAATAGAATGGTTTGGGTAAATACTACGGAGTTTAAACAGTAAGTCTCGATATTTATCATTATTCTTTTTTGTCATCAGCCTCTCTTATGAATTGATTGATTAACTTCCTCTCGGATTAATACCTTAGATTTCTTAGGAAGGTTTCCAACTGATTTTTTTATATATATGGAACCAACTTGGTAGATTTCTTAAAATACACGTTTTCTTTAACATCAAGTGTAGCTTTTAACATAGAATATATTGCCCATAACGTGGAAGACTCCAACCTTCTCAGACTTCTCTGCAAAATATGCCAACAGCACATTTTCGGATATTTTTCTTGCTTAATTTGCTTCACACCACTCTCTTAATTGCTGATATGCATTTCCTCCGGTAAAAGATTTGAAATTACTAAATTGGCCGCATCAATCAATTTAGGTAGGATACTGCTTAGTTGTCGCTCAAAATTTCCATTATTTTACAGTTGAAAATAGCAGGCACTAGAAGACTGACGCGAACAAAAAGTCACTCTATTGGTCTATTTCATAATGAACTTAAAGAGTCATTCAATTAAAACGGTTATCAGACTGTGGCAAGGTTCAATTAAAGCTCTGTATTAAGTAGTCACAGTCTAACAGATATATAAACTAAATACTACTTCAAGCTCATTATCAAAAATAATTGTCAACACCTGTCACTTTAAAATAATTGTCAACAAATACCATTTTATTTCCATAGTTACAGTACTTACTTGATTTGTAAAACATTTTAAGCCAGTTCAACACAATTTCTTTATTAAGTTAAGCAGCATATTATAATACTTTGGTGTTCTCGACTAATAAAAAAATCAGTTCTTTATCATCAAAGTAAGCATTTTGCGCACAAGATACAAAAGGAACTATTCACTACAAAACAGTTATTTCTGACGTTTTGTAGTCTCAAAATACAATGATCCCAGCCCCTATGACGTTGTAAAATTGAAAAATGAACAATTTTCAGTTTTAAAATGTTATTTCCATGCAACTAAAAGTAGAAATTAAATCGGTTATGGAAAACCGTTGAAATGATCATTTTCGACCACTCTTATAGTAGCTGTAAGTGATTATGAAAAAAATATAATATTTTACGTCCTGAAATAGTGATTTTGTGTTACTACAATAAGTAGAAATTCATAGACTAAGAATCCATTGGTAACGAAACTTAACCTGTTCATGTATAAATAATAAATTTTTTATTTTTCACCACTTGCAATAGCCCCAAGTTGATAACTGCAAAGCACATCAAATCTATGTAATATGTACCTATATTCATTTTGATATCTATACCACTTGTAATACCCAAAAATTGATAAAAAATATTAGAATATACCTGGTGCGAGGTGCAAGTACGAGGTGGTGCTGTAGGTTTTCCGGGTTTTCCTACAGCTGAAAAGTGAATACGCCACCAAAAATCAGTAAGTCGGCCGGAGCGCCACGGCAAATAATAATAATAGCCGTCCTCTACCCGCACAGGCTATGCCTTTGGGTACACTCAACGAGTGTTTATGAGGGAGTATTATTATCATTATTACCTAGTAAGCTACGTTGTAAACCGGTATTTCAATGCAACTACAATAAGAAGAAAATAGGATTTGACAATCTAAGAATCCATTGGTGCCCAAACTGCATCTGTTATAATATGTACCTACCTATAAAAAATGGATGAAATTATAATTATCTACCCAAAGTTTATAAAAAATGGAAGAATATAATACGTTACATTCTCAACTGGTATGTTCATGCAACTATATTAGGTAGAAATGAAACTAAGGCTAGAAATCTGTTGGTACCGAAACTGCGACGCAAACTAAATTTGTTAATGAAAAAAAAAAAACTGTAATTATGGGATTTTTAAACACAAACTGGTGTGGAATTTTCTTACCGAATACCACACGAGCTTAAATTATTACCAGACATATTTATTTTCGAGCTCATGAGTATTTTGATAATTTCTCCGTCGCTCATGAATATTTTTATAAAATTATCTCCTGTCGAAATAACTATTTATGTACCAAGGGCGTTATATAGATCCTAACGCCCGGAGGATAACATTCATCCGAGTGCCTTTGGCCCATAGGATGAATGAATGTTGTCCGATAGGCGCTCGTGGTGCATACAAGATTCTATTTTTTACGAAAAAATTATCTTAAACGACGTTGTTTACTTCATGAATTTTTTATTTTTCACCAAAAAATTATCTTAAACGACATTGTTTACTCCATAAATTTCTTCTCATAGTATTTACTGCGTTGTGGTCGGCAACTGAGCACAAGTGAGCTTCTATGCAATTGCCATGGAAACATTACAGAGGTTGCTAAGGGTTGTTTATTTAATAAAATGACGATTCATTTTTGTAAGAATTGACAAGCTTGTTAGTAGAAGAAACTAAAAACGGTTGTGTTCATAATAATTATGGAGATCCCTCAGAATGTGACGCTCAAAGTTGAAAAAGCGTTAGGAAATATACTGCCTGTGAAATCCAAATACTTATACGAGAAAGAGTATGACCATTTTCTGAAAAGGAAAGATGAAAACAGAATGAATACCATAAATGAAACTATCTTAATGGCTTACTTCCAGAAACGGGTGAGTTTATCCCATGAAAAATATTAATATTTTTTCATTTTACATTATTTTAAAAATATAGTGCAAATAGTCTATGGAGCAAATACTCACAGCTGAAATCAATATGATGGCCTTTCTGAAAGTTAATTGAAAGTGTTGGACAGTGGACTATTACTTCATAAGAAAAGCTCCAGATGATACTTTTCTGCTACATAAAGTTGTTCTGGTAATGGGCGTATTTGGAGGATTAAGACGTAATAAAATGGTCAAGAAGACAATTGATGACATTGAAGACAGAGGAGCCGTTTTACTGATCTACGTACCAGAAACCAAGACCTGCACCTCAAGAAGTTTCACCATTGTTGAAGAAACTTGAACTTAGTTGAAAAGTACATTGCACTACGACAAAAAGGATGTGAACAACGTAGGTTTTTTTCAACCTACAGAAATAATAAATGCATTGAGTTAGTTACCTGTAAAATGTTGGCTTGATAAAAGTAAACTGACTTTAAATTCAGATAAAACATTCTATATTGCATTTTCAATGACTGACTCAAAAAGACCACTTTTCAATACTATCAAAATGAATGATCTCGTAATAAAAGAAACTAATTCCATCAAATATCTAGGTATTACTCTAGACAAAAATCTAAAATGGACAAATCATATTCAAGATTTAACTAACAAAATAAGACGTTTAATTCATAAATTCTATATAATACGCAAAATCCTAACAAAAAAACTACTTTTACAAATCTACAAGTCCTTGGTGGAGTCACTCCTGAATTATGGGATCATAGTGTGGGGGGGGCTCTATGACAATGCATTAGTCCAGTTAAATGTAGTGCAAAACTATATACTACGAATAATATTATTTAAAAATAGACTATATTCCACAAATTGTCTATTTAATGAATCGATTCTGAATGTCCGATGCCTATACTTTCTTAGTAACTGTATTTTCTGTTTTAAATCTAAAAACAAACAATTTGTGAACCACCGTTACCAAACTAGACAGTACACAAACAAAAATATGTTAGTACCGTTTAGAAAATACGATGGGAACCAAAGATTCGTTACAACCGTAGCACCAAAAATTTATAACATCCTATCAAATGAAATTAAATTGATAACCAAATATAAACACTTTGTTAATAAATGCAAATCCTTTATTCATCTAAATAGTGATCGCATATGTAAAATGCTGTGAAAAAGGTTATTTAATTAATTTTATTAACTTAACATTAATCAATTTAACATACTTTAGCTGTAAAACCAATGTATTTACTATTATAATCTATTTATCATTTACTTAGTTAATTTGACATACTCCAGTTATATTGCAGATGTATTCACTACTATAATTTCCATTTCCATTATTAGTATTAGTATTATTACCAAAAACTACTATTTCTTTCTCTATTTTAACTCATTTAATATATATTATTTTTGCACACACAGGTGTTAACTCACCTAGGTGCATTATTGTATTACCAATGTATAACATTCTTATTGTCGAATAAATTGAATTGAATTGAATTGAAAATTGTAGGTAAAAATACTATAGAAAGTGTTCCTTCCAGGATAGCGAAATACCTTAATTTGGAAAACCCGAAAGGTTACACCGTACATTGTCTACGTCGAACGTCAACTCACAGAACTTCAATCTTGGTACTAATTTTTCAGGAACATTTGAAAATTGTAATTACTATTTGAGAGAAAATAGTTAGTTCATTAACGGAAAAACAATAAATTTATTGAACTACAGAAAAAAACATTTAGCGGGCGTTATGATTCATAATGCCCTCCATAACGCCCCGGGCCTCATGGTTATGGGTCTGTTAATAGCAACTGTTGCCAAGGTATTATAAAGCAGTAATGGACAAGTGAAAAATAAACTCATATTCATGAGTTTGAAAAAATTTCCGGAAATAATTTAACCTTTAGTGGTATTACAAGTGAAAAAATCAATATTTCTCATTAACTAGCATACGTTGTATATTGCACCTGTTTGTGAAACTAACCGACGAAAAATCACAACTTTACTGGACATAACAAAAACAATGGAAAGTAATAAACATGTGCAGTTAAGAGAATTTACGAGTGTTCGACCCAGCGCTGATAAGCTGACAACTGGGTCAGGTACATGATGATGTTGGTAAGTGATGTTTTCCTTACAAATTAGATTTTCAGCACCATTAGAATGTTTGCATTCGTTTTATATACCACAGGTTCATATTTATACCTAAAATGGTTCGAGCTTGGAATGTAATGTCGGTCAAGATGAAAGAATAGAAAACGGTTTCATTTGCTAAACTAGCAGATTAGTAAACTAGGAAGAATAATGTTATTTCTTCTCGGTAAGTTGCAATTATTTACTGACACACATCACTGTCGTTATTAACAAGTGGTATTGGGAGACTATTTGCAGTGATTTTTCCTGTGATTTTTTTGCCACTTACTGGTGTCTCTTGAATAACTTTTACAGCTTACTGATTTTCTTGATTCATAATTCCTATTCCATTATATCGAAGTACTTGAATATTGATTTCACTGATAAACTAACGGTATCTGGGACTATACAGCGTATTTGATGTACTATTTTTAATAAAAAATGCGTAGGAAAATGGTATTCTACATGTTTAATCAAGAACTGAATTGAAAAGTAACTCATTCAAAGAAAACATAATCGGGGAATTGGGATAATTACATAAGAAAAACCAAGCGGAGAAAGTGGAAAACTTGGCTCGAAATAATCAACTGATTTGTTACCGACAAATTTATCAGTGCAAGATTGAAAACGACTGTATAATACAAAAATTTTATGGGCCAAAGAATACTAGAATTTTTGTTCATAATACCAATAAATGAGAAAAGTGTTAATACGTAAAACCAATAAAATGGAGAATTATTCATTTATCAGAATATCTTTATATAAAACTTAAATAAGTATAGCAGAATGAAATGTATAGAACTGATTTTTGATCCGAAAATAAATCCATGTAATGAGTTTGTATGGGAACTGATAAAGCATCATACGTGAAAACTGTAAGAGCTATTTTTTATAGATCTGAATTTGTAAATAAACGAAAAAAAAAACTGAAATGATGTCCGATAGTAACTAAGTAATCGCAAATCTCAATAACCTAAGCTATACATATCATATAATCGTCAAATTGAAAAACTAACAAAACATAATTTCATCGAAAAATTATTCAATGTTAAATATCTAAAAAAGTAAAACCAACAAATTATCCGAAAAAAAAATGTGATATAGAAAAATCCAAGAAATCGAAATGTGTAAGATTTAAAACGATTAGAATCGAAATCCAACAGAAATTTTAGCGAATAGCATACCAGTCTGGTAGAAACTTGCTCTATTAGCTCTTAGATGGCGCTAACTTTTAGTTGAACAATTCGAATCGTCTGATGGTTCGGATTCATATTGATCTTTCATTTATTCGTTCCTTCCTCGATTTATTCGAGAATTCAATTGTTGGGTAGTGATTTTCAATAATATCGAAGATAACAGCCAATGTTATTCATTGAATTTCAGTGAACTCATAATCCGATCATGCTACGATCAACCTTAGCAATATTTCAGATCTCAATTATTATCCATATATCGGCATAATACTACCTACTAGCTACCTACCATAAGGACGCTCTCGGAGGATGTAGCGTGTCAATCCACAAAACATTTGGAGGCGGAGTCATATTATTTTCTTTATACCTAATACATACGAAAGAGTAGAAGGGCCACAAATAATTTTTTTTATTTCATAGCTTTTTTTTTTTTTAAATCTCGGAATTCTAAATTAGATCTCGGAATTCCGACTTATATCTCGGAATTCCGACTTGCATCTCGGAATTCCGACTTGCAACTCGGTACAAACATAGACGAGCGACATGGTAAGATGCAAGCAACGCGACTAGAATATTTCAATGCATTTTAGCCGCTTTCCAATTGCCACAGGAAATAGCTCCGAGTAACTCCGGGTAGCTACTGAAGTGATCTGACAGATCACGATAAATCATGTTCCAATTAAACCCCATTTATTAAGTCAGGTGCGGTTCACTTCAGGTTCAGTTCAGGGGTAACAAGCTCCAGTGGGTGCTTCTACCCCTGGCAATTGAAAAGCAGCTTTTGTATAGGTGTGCATATTAAGGCGAAACCATATCCCTGCGAATTTCACGATTTTGCCTGCGAATAAAATGGCTGCCAGACTTGCCGTAAGAAAGTTGAAATATTTAAATTTTTTGCGAATTCGCGCAAACCACGGAACAACAGAATTCATATAAATTATTCCACGCCTTCGCCATATTGATTCAACAAACTTGAAAGATATCTTTAAATAAAATTCAATGTGAGCCTTAGCATTTTAGTAATATCAGGTGGTGAGACAGAACTGAGAAGGAATTTAATGGGGACATGAGAATTTATTTATGTATATTAAGCGCACGCTAAGCCATCTCTGAGAGAATAGATCAACCGTTGTTTCGCTACGCTATAACCTGTCTAATTTATGAAAATTTTCAGTTCTTTACTTTTCGGTATCAGGATTTATTCGTCTGATTACTTTGAATATGCCAATTTTAGGTTTTGTGGTATACTGATGGACGATTTTAATTCCTTTGACTTTCGAATATTACGCTTTGCAGACTCACAATATTCTTTTATTATATTTTAATATTTTTACCAGATAATGTTTTTGTAATTTGATAGTTTAATCGAATATCCTCTTCACACTTTCGTTTATTCTCATTTCAATTTTTAGTTCATCAAATTTTGATTCTTCAAAATACTGGTGTGATCATTTCTGATTCTGGTATAATTCCTTTTTGATGAAAACTGGTTTGGTATAACAAAGTTATTTTTCAATTATTTTCCATTTCTTTGAAATTATTTCCTATCTAGTTCGGTTCTACATAATATCGTTACTGAAGTTTGTTGGTTTGATAGTTTTAAATCGTACAATATTTCAGATCTATATTTTGCTGTTTTTATGGATTATATGTAATCAGAAATTTGAGGACTCCAAGATATAGAACGGACCAGACCCGATAAAAAAAATATAGATTAAAAATTGTTAAGACAAAGAATAAAGAACGAAAAACCAGTATTGTCAAAAAATATTATTCTGTCACTATTTCTATTCTGTCAAAATTTCCGATTAAATTTGCTATTGGGTACCCAAGAGAGAAGAACTTCCACTGAAATACATGAGTTGCCATGGTGATCTGTCCAAAAAACCCAGTTCGATTGTTTAAAAATTACTGGTGTGGAATTTTCTTTATTATTCAAGGGTGGGAAAAAAATAATAATCATGGTGCACTTATAATGCCTTTCTCTTGTGAAATAAATGATTGCATATGGCGAGATGAGCACAGATGATCATACAAGGTATCTACCCTGAACCTGCCCATTGTTTGACAAAACTGACTTTTGTCTAAAATATAGCACGCTTGAAGAAAAAAACTTACTCTCACGCGAAAGTTTCTTCAAGAGCGCTAAATAAGATTTTTTGATACGGAAAACTCTTTGGATTACTTTTCAGAGGCGGAATCCATTCCCAGTTCAATGCAAAGTGATCTTATAGGATTTGTCAGATGATCAACAATATGTACCTATTTATCTCTTCAATTCACATGGATCAATTGACGTTGGTCCAGAGTGTCTACACTATTGGTGATCTATTGTTTGAACATTTTTAGTGAACGGATGAAAGCTATGTTGAAGAAGATGGATAGAGGGAGGGTTCAAAGTCATTCTTCAGAAATTTCATATTGCATATATCCAATAGAATATAGAGGAACTCCCCCTTTCTTAGGGAGGTGAAGAAAGTACGATGTTGGGGGGGCTGAAGTATCTTGGAATCATCATAAATTCTGAGCTTACCTGAAAAAAAAAATTCAAATTCTTACAAATGAATATTTGGAACTTTTGGTGTTAATACTAATTTTAGAAAACCAAGAGCCAAAACCACTTCATACTGCCTTACATGAATTTACGGCTAACTGGTTCTTGTAAAATTTTCATGAGATTACAAATGAATATTCATGTTATTATGCAACAGATGGATTGGCAAATCATATCCACCCAAATACAGCTATTTTCTCATTATTATCATCGATAATTCGCGGTCTTCACCTTAAGAAGAATGAAGAATTTCTGTGGCGAAGAACAAGTTTTTGACTGCGCCAGTAAAAAACCACTTATAACTGCATACTTATTTTTCATTCAGTGGACGTGACATTGTTGGTTAAACTGTAATTGATGAATAAATATTACATGAATTTTTACATATCTATATCCTAATGACTCACTTCAAAGAATTAATTATCTTTGTTCTTATTTTACTGCCCAAAATGCGATTTTAGGTATTGGAATTTTCGAGGAACAATTCTGTTTGTTCATTTTGCTCGTTTTCAAGTTATATTTTAACATCGATGACTCAGGAAAAAATGTAATATTGGTAAACATGGTGTTGTGAAAGAAAGCAGACAATGTCAAAGTTGATTATTTTATTAAAAATCACCTATATAGGTAATTTTATACTTTGAAGATCTCGGATCTGTAAGAGACACGGAGGCGGTAAAATTGGAATAAACTTGCGGTATTTTTTGATGAGTGAAATGGTACAAGAAAATCTGCGATAACTTCTTCCGATTTAGAAATATTTGAAAAGTGTTGACTCTTTGAGTATTCTTCTTGACCCCATTCCTCGAGATATGAAAACGCTTTTTGTAGGTGCCGTCTCTGAATCAGGACGTAGGTTCTCCGCAATATCTTCAAATGTTTACATTTTTCCCAGTCAATATTGCTCGTAAAATTGGCTCAATATTGCTATGCTACTATGCAGCAAAATGTGGGTATACGTTGAACTAGTCCGAGTACAGTGCCTAGTAGTAGAGATCGTAGATTGTAGGGGTGTCGTACAGGTTGTGCAGCCTCACAAGCACCTCGACCTGCAAGGTTTTTGTGCGTGACCCTTCATCCATTTAAGACCCGGGAGTCTGAGACTTCGCGCGAAGTTTATCAGTTTCCTGAAAACTTCCCCTTCTAGGAATTTGAGCCTCTTGCAGAAGAGCGCTGGGCATTAGCAAGGCAGATGTTCTGCAATTTCCGCGAAGTTCTTGCAGTAGCGGCAACTACTACTCTCTGACGTGTCTTTCTTTTTGAGGTGGTACTACTCTGGTAAATAATTAATCAACTTTCATACAGGTAGATTTTAACTTATTGTGATTAACAATTGGCTCTCATACCAATACTTACTTTTCAATGACTTCAAGGGGTGTTCGTAACAGAGAATATACAAAAATATGGACAGCTTTCATTGAGAGCTTCAACTGTTTCTGATGGTAGTGATTAAATTGCTACCTATGCAGTTCTATTCCTGAATGTTTTTTTAGTTATTGTTGTGTTTGTTGATATAGAAAGTAGAGAAGAAGGGTGCTTCTTCGGACATGGTGCAATAGCAGAAATTTCAAAATTCCAGGGTTCTGTTATAACGTATATGGGGCAGGTTTGCTGGTGATGGCTTTTTGCTTAATTTACGTGTTTTTCCAGATATAACCTATGATATATCATTTAGTTATTTCCTAATGTTTGTAGCGAATAATAAAGAATAGTTTAATCTGACAATGATGTG
The DNA here is from genome assembly GCA_958502065.1 of Chrysolina americana. NCBI lineage: Eukaryota > Metazoa > Arthropoda > Insecta > Coleoptera > Chrysomelidae > Chrysolina > Chrysolina americana. The sequence goes on from OY293417.1 coordinate 60,201,156, forward strand.
GATTTGGATCATGTTAGTGACGATGATGAGCTCAGTCATCTTGTAGATATGATGAGAAAATCATAAGATGATTATATATTGGTGAAGTTTACAACGAATATATAGTCAGCTATCGATGAAATAGAAAATGAGGAATTCTAAGTTACATTTTAATGGAAGTCGAGGAAGTGAAGAAATAGAAATTCCCCAAAACACCAAATTAAGGTCAATTTCACTCAACGCCTGTTTCGCCGATAAAATTGACATCTTCAGGAAATCAGGAGCTTTTGAAAAGATTACTAGAATTCATCGACCAGATTATGGACATAAAATTGGGATGAAATAAACTGCAAGGACTGCGGGAATAACTATGTACTATGTACAAGAAGGGCTATGAAAGTACGATTCGAAGAGCATATTGCTTATATCCGTTTTTCGAGACCGGAAAAAGCAATTGGAACTCAAAATGCTTTGGATCACATATGTTTGAAAATGAATAGACAGGTCAAGAGTCTGGTAATAGCAAAATGTAAAAAAAGAATGAATGCGTATAAGGGCTCAATACCATATAGGTCCTTGTTCAAGTTAACAGTACAGTAAAGGCTCCTTATCTTCACAAAGAAATCGATAGTCATTAATTTTCAGGAATGTTGTCACTGAATTTAAAACAAAGTAGGTTGACAGACAGGTATAATAAGGAAGTTGAGTGAGTAAAACGATAATGAGTGCAATTAGGTGGTAACTCGTATAAGTAGTATAAATAGAACTAGAATATCATAAGTGGTTCAGTACGCTGTGAGCTCCTGAGGATGCCAACTCTGTTGGCGAAAGGCGCATGAAGTGAAATTGAAGGATCTAGCAAATATTCATTTATATTTAATTCACTAATATCTATTACTTTCAGAAAACTAGTCGAGATTTGTGAGTATGTGATACAGAAAAGTCATACATCAAGAAGGCTCTTTTTGATGATATTTGAACTCAACTCAATAATATTAATAGGAGACGGCGATTAATCATTCCGTGAAACAATATCCGATCCTACCCATTCACCCCTAATCTATTTTTGAGAACTTTTCACAAATCAATTAGATTGCAGAGTGAGAATGCACAGTTTCCTCACGGAACGTAATGTCCACCGAAGTATAAGCCAGAAAAGTAGTAATCGTTCGTCAGCTATTTAACTCATAGGTATCAGACTTGTATTCATGAAGTAAATCGTGACCATCCAACGATAAACAAGTATCCGTACAAAATGCATGACAAATTCAATTTTCACCGTTTCATCAATCAACAAACGCAACGTATGACCTTGGAAACACTCTAGGAAACTAATCATGAGCCGTAGGCAAACAATTGCGCTAACGGTATACGACCGGTATGTGTACCTACTACAACTCTTGATTAGTGCGATGGTGGTAACAAGACAAGTCTTTCAATTTTATATATACTGTCACGCAAAACTGCAACTAATTAACCTCACTTAAATTGAGGAAATCATAACACGTTCTTTATCCACTTATTCGAGTCTAATTGTTGCGGAGAATTCTATTATCACATCGTATATTGTTTGGCGGTCTTCTAGGGGATTATTGAACTTAGCGTGTGAGGATGAACTGCATGGCATTTCCTAGGAAGTGGTTTAGAAGGATTCGATATTATTGTTATGTCTTAGGTAAAATCAGTGCATGGAGAAAATCGACCATAATGAACCAGAGAGGTCGGTTTGAATATTGCTGTACAAAATCAGTCAATGTTCCTTCAACTATGCACCGTAGTCTCTGAATTGTCTGATATAGATTTTTCTTCGTGATGGTTGGTAGAGATTCTTTCCCTAGAAATTTTGTTGTCTAGCAGGAATTCATCAATCTTCCTCAATTCCTCTTCAATCTCTTTATGTCAAACATATATGGCAACATTCTATTGATAGATATGATGAAATTCTGACCATCGCATCGGATATCTTCAAAGCTGTCAATCGCAGTTTCCATTTCATGGCTTGGCCCCCCTAGTTGTATTTCTTGCCACACAGCTTCCTGTCAGATAGATCTCTCCACCAGTTAGTTGATAGAGGTTCTTTCCACAATCTACTCATGACTGGGTAGTGTGCCCAGGACAGAATAACCATGAATTTTGCGATGCCAAGGGAAATGAGGACTCTTAGAGAGTTGCCGTTGTTAAAAAAGCTAACAGTCGTACGTATCAACTCAACAAACGTTTCTTCCTTCCTGATAAAAGACTTTTCAGTAAACTTTATAAAACATATATTCGCCCCACCTAGAATATGCCGTCCAAATCTAGTCCCCTTACTTGGTAAAAAACATCCAACTCATTCAAAGGAACCAACGCACCGCCACCACGATGGTAAGAGGATTCAATCAACTCTCCTACGACCAACGACTATCTCAGCTCAATCTACTCTATTTGAGAGAGAGACGTATCAGAGTTAATGCGATTTTGACCCACCGAATACTGCACGAAGACTCCTCTGCAGATCTCGCGAGCTTATTTCCACTGATAGTAGATTGCGTGGACATACTTCGAAACTGAGGCAGGAATCCATTCGAACAACTGAACGTCAATTCTCTACAAACAGAATCTTCTCGAAGTGTGGAATACTCTACCTTCAGATGTCGTAACAGCCCCTAGTAAAAACATTTTCAAGAACCGATATGACTCTTTTCTACAAAACGCAAACATGTGATTTAGTTTGTTCATTTTTATTTGTAATTCAGGAGTTGGCGTGATTTTCCTTCTTTTACTGTTCGGCTTGTTTTCAGTATCCTGATGTGATGAATTTACTTCTTCCCCGTACAAAAGAGATTTTTATAGTTAAAGAAGGCAGGGGAAGAACTATTGAATATAGAGCATTATTTTGAACTATCAATAAAACCACAAGACTTTTGTAAATCTTTATTTGTCAAAATTAGTAGACTGGTTTTTGGTATTTTCATTTTCATGAGAGTGACAGTTTCTTAAATTTCTCAAGAAAGTAGTGTGAACATGAACGCCTCAGATGTGGAGTATGTATCAACAAAAACTGATACGCCCACTTGTAAAGTACTTGTAAGTTTCAAAACTTCTCTTCCACCAATTTCCAATTCTGTTGGTGTCTGAACAAAGCTTGATTTAGTAAATTTACGATAGGTTTTGGTTTTCCTCGCATAAAATGTCACATCAAAACTTTTTCATCGAGCGAGGATCTTCCATTTTGCAGACATTCGATCCAACACTAGTTTAACTTCCCAGAACCTACTTTTTGCTCTAGTTTTCTTCGATATAGAATCATCGCCTGCGGGTTTGAGCAGCGTTTGAAGTGTAAACAAATTATTTTGTGACAAGTTTTCTGAAACTATTGTAAAAACTTTGGAAGCCAGACTCAACCTTCCCTAACAATTATGCTCGAACAGTTTTTAATCATTCAATAGGGTAGTATCGAATATGATACAAGGGGTCCGATTACGATAGATAAGTCAATGATGTAGTATAACTCCACTGGATAATCTCTGTGGAATTATCCATATATTGAAGTAATATTCATCCATCGTATTATTTTAATCTATCTCATTTTGGATGACAATAGATAATTTGTTTTCACTGTGGCATTCTACCAGATGTTTTCCTTCTATTGTTATGATCCCCCAGAACCACTGATTTTTGTGTGAATAGTTTAATAAAGTTTTGTTAAGTTCGTAAAAGGATTCTCTCGAAATCTTATTTTTAAGAGAGAAATCCGAAGAAGTTCATGTTTCGCTAAGCCCCGCCCACTCGGTCCGAGCGCTCTGATTGGTCAGACGCATTATCGGCCGAGTGAGCCAAAGTATAAATACGAGCGTGTTGGCTCGAAAAATTGCGCTCTCTGCGTCTTAGGTACTTCCCCAGCAGGTGGAAACATGCCATTGTCGTGATGATTCCGAAGGCCGGTCAAAACCCAATGTTCCCGCAGAACCATCGTCCCATCAGCCTCTTGAGCTCGGTGGCGAAACTAGCGGAACGCGTCGTATTGGAGAGGGTCAATGACGAAGTTATTGACAGAAACATCCTTCCTGACGAGCAATTTGGCTTCAGGCCCCAGCATTCGACAGAGCTGCAGGCCCTGAGGATGGTCGAAGAGACCATCAGTGAGCTCAACAGGAGACACTTTGTCTTCCTGTTGCTGCTTGATGTTGCGAAGGCCTTCGACCGAGTATGGCACGAAGGTCTTCTGTACAAGATGAGTCTCTTGGGCTTTCCTCGAGGCCTGATAAGATGGATAGGCTCTTACCTAAAAGGAAGGACGTTTCAAGTCAAAGCCGAAAATGAGCTCTCGGACACGAGGGCCATTGAGGCAGGAGTGCCTCAGGGCGCCGTGCTTTCTCCGGTGCTATACTCGATATACACTAGTGATATACCGAGGACCGCACACGTGAAGGTTTCCTTGTACGCCGACGACACCGCGTTGCTCGCCAGTTCGGCGAATCCGGAGCAAGGGATCGTCTATCTGCAAGCCGCAGTGGACGGTCTTGAGCAATGGTTCCTGGACTGGAAAATACGAGTCAACCCTGCGATGACGCAGCTAATCTCCTTGGGGAGGAGACGAACCTACCCAGAAAGGAGGGTGACAATCTCGGGAAGGGAGATTGACTGGCTACCGCGGGTCAAGTATCTTGGCCTGACGTTTGACCGTGGACTCACCTGGAAGCCACACATCGACGAATTGAGGGCAAAATTGCACTCTAGATTGTGTTCACTATACCCGCTCCTTAACAGGAGGAGTAAACTCAATTTAAAGAACAAATTGCTTCTTTATAATTCAATGGGCAAGCCTGTAATGATGTATGCCTCAGCCGCCTGGGGTCAAGCCGCCCACACCCATATACAAACTCTGGAACGGGTCCAGAGCAAGTACCTGCGGATGATAGTTGATGCTCCGTGGTTTGTGCGTAACGTGCGAATCCGCGACGATCTGAGGCTGCCTTCCATTCAGCAGTCTATCCGTGAGCGTAATCAGCGTGTATTGGATTGTGCGGAAGCGCATGAAAATCCGCTTATACGGGTTGCAGTCGATTACACCATCGATGACTCTACCCATCACAAAAGGCCACGCCTATCCGTGGCCTAATCCGCCACCACTCCGACAGGGAATTTCGTGAAGGGAAACTTTCACCAAAATTCGAGCAACCCCCGTCACCTGGGGAACACCAACGCGCGAGGGCGGCGGGGAGCTGTTAGCACCCTGGTACTGTCCTGCACCCCATCCCGCCACTTCCGTAGTGGCCGCCAGCAGTTCTTCTCACGGATGGTGAGAAAGCTCGATCAAAGGGCAAGGGAACTAGGTTCCAGCCTAAACGTAAACCATGAAGATCATGATGCGAAAAATTGCGAGAGTCTCTAGCCATTTAGCTAGACTCTTTCCGATGGCCCACGGGGGTCCGGAAAAGATGAGTCCTCGAATAATTTTGATTTTATTTATTATATCAGTGTTTCTGGTGTCTCTTGCTTTAAAACGTGAAATCTACGGCCTGGCTTCTTGTTCCAAGTGCAATTTCGGTGGGAAACACCATACATCAGAAATAATTCGTATTCGCATTGAGATGCAAACAAATCCGAGAGTCCTTTTCAGGGCTTATTCGGAAATTATATCATCGAATAAAAGCAACGCACTTCCAAAGTCCCAAAACAAATATAAATTCTGGCAACTTTGGGCCGTCGGGATGGAAAACCGAGCTACCCGGCCCTTTTCCATCAAAATCCCGTCTTGCCCATTCGTTGACACTATTTCATGCATCAGGAGTAAGGCCATTAAACATTTTGGGAGTTGGATTTCAGATACAAATATATTGAAACATGCTAGTTATTCATTATAAGCACATAACAGAGATTCCAATGATTCAAAAGATCCCTCAAGTAGTTTTCTCCTGAATATTTATCATCCATTAGTTGTTTCTTCGATAACTCTGTTTTTTACTTTCCAAATCGGTAATAAAACGCAATCAGAGCAGTGACAGCGCTGGTATAAATCCTTATATACCCTTATGAAGAGCATGAATATTTTCAATTTATTCACATATTCATGATAATTCAGATCTGCTCTTATTGTATATGTTGATCGTAGTGAGTTTTTTATTCGTAAGGAATTCACATAAAATCATTCATAATGGGTGTTTTATAACGAAATGATTTCGTATATTTCAGTGAAATTGATATCGGTTCTAGTATTTTTCCAGCTGCACCAAATACCTTATTGTCTTTGTTGTCATTGGCAAAATAATGAGCTTTCAAATCCTACTTAGAATTCCACAATCTACTACAGGGTCGAATTTTTCACTGTATACTACTAAACCAGAACATGTCCTAAGTCCGGGCATGCTCACCCTGCGTTTTACATGCACGCCGATAGGCACAAGTGTACCCAAACGCCGACAGGCATGCGTTTCTCAAGTAATGTTAAAAATGCAGGAAGGCACGCATGTATGTGAATCGGCCCTAAAATCCGATGTAACTAACAATTGAAAATTATTCTACGTATTCGAATATCTTGCTCTTTCTGTATTTTTCAAGATTGTCAATTGTTTTGTCTTCTCTATATACCGTCTTGATTTATAATCTCATTTCTTTCTTAATTTTTTTCAATCAACTATTTTTTTTGTAATCAGATGGTCCTGGCTTTGGATTTCTACATCGTGGACTGAACTTTTACTACGCGACCAAACCAAAAGACGTCAAGTCTGGTGGAAGTGCTGGCCAACGAATAGGACCATCTAGTCCAGTTCATATATCCGGATAACTTTTGTCTGAATATTTTCCCACAGTTGATTGATAGTGAGCCAGGCAGCCATCATTTCGTAAAATTATTGAAGGACGCTTTTCCTCTATTTGGAAAGTAAGAAATTCTGGCAGATCTTTCCTCCTTTTATTTCTGGTTCCACGAGCTGAACTTGCTAGTGAATTATTCACCGCTATATTTTCAATTCGTAGACTAAATTAAATGGTGGGTATTTGTACCCTTAGGTTTATTCTATCTACACCACTGATGACTGGGAAGTTATGAGTAGCGCAATTCCTTCAGAAAAACATCGCATGCGTGTTGATTAGTTTTTCACCAAATAGTTTATTTTTTCATTTCATTCGTTTCCTATTTTATTAAAATAATAAACTGTATATCAGTATAGCCATATACTGCGTGTTCTCTAACTGTTTCAAGCATCGCAGTGTCAATTATTCGTAATAACCGGTATTCGGAGATAATGCCATACAATTGCCAGTCGATTTTTCTCGCGTGTCCAATTACTCAGCCTCCGAGGTTATAATAGAGATTTCGCGATGAAAGTGCTCATTTTTGAGGAAAATTTCACTTTTTGTGCGTGCAATAGATCATAAAGGTTGGCTCTAATGGCCAGATCGCTATCTGAACTTTTACTTCCTTCAATGTATTCATGAGATGCATTGTGGTTATGATTTACAGTTAAATTTAATTACAAGTCGGTTTGTTTTTACTCATTGTAATTACGGGCAGCTGTTCAGCAAAAAAGTGTTCTTACAGCATTCATCTCGCACTTACTTTAATAGATCTCAGCTTGGGAGGAATACGTTTTGAATCATTGTTTGGTGAATATCCAGTAATGCTATTAAAAGAAGATGGTCGAATGCTTTCTCGTATTTGTTGAGTTACGAATAGAATCATTATACAGCATATTCCAAATTGAGTCGGCACTATTATTGCCAACTTCGTTATCATTGATGCTACGAATTTGGTTAACACACAGCTCCAGTAATATAAGAAAACAACAACAAAAATTAATTATTGATCTGAGAAAATTATAATTATTCGTAGTAACAAATGGAACAAATTGACTACTTGTGAATGAAAGATATTTTTTTTTGTTACGAGAATTGATTGTTCCGCTAAGATAAATGAAATAAGGAGCAAATATCATTGAAATAACAACAGAAAAAAAAATAAACAAGTAAATGGGTATGGAGATAAGGATCCATTCGAGGAGTGTTATATCCGGTCAACGAGGAAGCTACAGGACCATTTATAGCAATTCATCTAGTTTAAAAACTGCGTCGTAACATTTTTTTAACGCCACCTAAACTATGTGCTAGTGCTCCATCCTGTTGAGAATAGATCATCTGATGAGCCTCCAGATCCAAATCACCAAAAAACTCTTGTTAATAAATTACTTCAATGCGGTTCTGTCAAAGAACCATGGTAGAAAAATGAACCGATAAATCTACACCGAACATTGACACTAAATCGTCTTTGCAAATTTTGGTGATGAACTAATAATGGACTATCTCTACTCCAATAATGAATTTTTTTTTATTATACATTCCACGTTTTGAAAAATTTGCCTCATCGCTCCATATAATATTTCTATGGAAGTGTTGATGTTGCCTACATTTATCAATAAACCACCGACAACACCGCAATCGCCTCTCAGGATCACCAGGTTCTAGTGGTTGCTCTGATCGTTACTTGTGAGGAAAAAATTCACTTTTTTTAGAATTCTTTGAATGACAGTCACTGGGACAGCTATTTCTCTCGATGAGTCTCTCATAGAATGATTTGGATTAGCCTCAAAATAGGCTAAAATGTTGATGTCTGTATCCTCAGATAACACAAAAGGTTTTTTAGTTCTCATCTTTGCAAAAACTTTTTCATTGCTCATTAATCTTCAATCCAGCAAAGTCAAATATCGCCGATCAGGTAATTCACGATCGGGAAACAAATTTGAAGACAACTTGATTGCATCACTCATTGTTACCGATTTTTCTAACCACATCATTATGACGCTTCAGTACTCTCTTTACTGTACAAGTTGTCAAATGCACATATACCTAAAACTCATTTTAAACTGTGGCGAAAATCATTGAAGATATTGATATTCCTGAAAATAGACTTACTGCTGCTAACACTGTAAAATTGGACTTGTTTCTGGATAAATCAAAAATACATTACGAAAAAGAACTTACTTATTTTGCTTATTTTGTAAAACTCTCAAACGAATACCCTCCATCATCTTTAGTAAAGTAAACGACAAGTAAGGCGCTTTGATACGATTTATTGAGGCAAAAAAGTTGATTATAGAGAGAAAAACTCGAAAGTATTCACGGAAGAGGAGGTTAGTGAATTTGTTCGTACTGCCCCAGACGTGAAATTTTTGTTGATGAAAGTAGCATTTTAAATTGGAACTGGGAGAGCTTGCAGAACCAATGACTGAACAAAAATGTCAATGGAAAATGTTGACATTCTAGAGAGTAAGCTAGTTATCACAACTCATGATTGAAAAACCGATAAAGAATTTTTTTTGCGGTGATATCTGACGGAGACGCTAATCCTGTGACATTATTCTATCGTGCAGCTCATACTCAACATTATATATTGTTCGTATCATACAGAAACGAAAAATGCACCTTTCAGCTTTGCGGTATTTATTTCTCTTTTAAAATTCTTGAGAAAATTGCTACATATCTCAAACTCGTAAATCCAACTATGCATACTGGTCATTGTATTGAAAGATCTTCAGCAACTTTCCTTGTTAATGCGGGTTACAAGAGACCGGTGGTTGGGAATCGAGCAATGTTGCAAGAGGGTATTTAGGAGATAACTTGAGTAAGATTTCCTTTGCGCGATGAATTCAAGTTGAAGACGTATCTGTCTCATGTACGAAAGAGACCATCGAATTATATAAGAATGTTGCGGCTCAAAATTCAACGGATATTCCAATCACTATGAACAAAAATGGTGCAGATGTATCCATCAATTTTGAAAACTATCAAACATTCATCTCAGTTTTCATAAGTAGATTTCAAAATAAAATTGATATCTAGGATAGTATACAGTAACTAGTATTTTATTTATAACTAATGTAATATATATGTGTTGTGATGCTATGATGTTAATAATTTGTAATAATGATTAACTTGAAGGGAGCTTAATTTTCAATGATACAATGAAAATTGTAAATCAATATGAAACAAAGTATAACGAATAAACTGATCACTAAGATATACATAAAAAATTCACCCGTGGATCTAAGTACTCAAAAATATCCAATTTAACGCTCAATTCATCTCCGCTCATTGTAAAATAGTCCACTGATTTGTATGTGTAGCATGAAATGATAATAACATTAATAAAAGTATGTTGATAGCTGGTGAATGTGGTGATCGGTCAAACTGAAAATTTTAATAGACCCAGTTTTTAGTACTCGTTTTTCGTGGTCGAAACATCAGTGCGTTGATAAGGTTCAATTAAATTTATAATTGAATTTTTGTGGATGAGCACACATCGAAGTATGTTGTGGGGCATGAATGTATGTTCTCTAACAGTATCGCCGTTTGCATGGGAAAACTTGCGAATGTAAACATCATAAATCAACGTTTTTATCACAGACCTGTCTGACAAAATAGGTTATTATTGAAGCTGTATTACAATTTTGGGCTATTATTTTCGAATAATGAATATGAACAACTTCCTCTTCCTTCTAATTATTTATGTTTAATGTAATGAAAGAGTTTTGTACTATAATTGAAAAGTGAGGCTTCATACCACAATTGGAACATCTTTTCAATTCATTGAAAGAACCAATATTACGTAGATCTATCTCCCTTGCGGATTCAGACGCTTTTCTTTCCAAAATTTTTGGTTTTTAGATTCATTATTTCTGTTGCGTGTAAGGTCTAGCATCTCTTGCTGAAGCCGTACTGCCAGGCTGGCAAGATTCTTGATTTTGAACATTTTTGCAATCGATATTTCAAACAACTCATCATCATGCGGATCGGCCAGATTGATCATTAATTTTATGTCAATTTATGAGCTCATAGAAAAGTTTACCTTTGGGATCTCACATGTTTGAACTCGCCCAGGAAGTTACAGAGTGACGCGTTTTTTCGTTTTCCCATTTTCATTGATAAAAAAATATTGTGTTGCCATAGCAACGATCATTAACTTTTCAGAAGTGTCAGCGTGAGATTCGATTAGATTAGATTAGTTTGGGGCTGTGAGCATCTACACCGCGACCTTTGCAGATCTTGTTTGTGCCCTCGAAATCATTTAGAGTTCTTTGTCTAGCCCTGTCTTCATCACAATACTCCATAGGCTAGTTTTTAGAACTTCCATATATTTGGGAGCTTCTGGTTTTTCTTCTCCCAGCATTAGAAACCTCAGCCTTGACAAGCCCTCGTAGTGGCATAGTATGTGCTGATGTTTCCTCTTCTTCCTGATAGAACCTGCATAGCATTTGTTCTGCCAGACCGAGTATGCTCATATGTTTATTGAGTCTACTATGCCCTTTGAGGAGTCCAACTATTATTCTAGTAGTACTCCTCTGGCTTAGTAGATATTCTGTGAATGTTGGTCAGCGTAAAGTTTCAGGTTAAGTACCTGTATTTAAAATTATTATTCTTCATCTTCCTCTGGCACGGATGGGCTGGTTTTGAAGCTCCAGCGCGTAGGCTCATAGTCTGGACCCTTTGGGTACCCACAAGTTTGGCCTTAGTGTTTGACAGGTGTCTGTGGAGTTTTCTCCAGCCGTAGTTTTGGGGGTCCCTTAGGAGGTTTCCCTGCTAACTTGTGTTTTGGCTTGGCATTCCTCGAATGGGTTCTTCAAAGTCTTTGCTTCAGTTTCTCTCATAGGTGGTTTGGGGGGGTCCCTTGGGAGTTTGGAATTGTTATTTCCGTCAATCAGCTGCACCCTTACGAGCAAAACCCTCAGAAGTCTTTGAAAAACTTCTTCAAACTGGAGAACTAGCCCTTACCTTTTAACGTGTGATGCCATGCATCATGTCAGTGACCATGCTGGGAATCGAACCCATGCCCTTGTGATTGAGAGGCAAGCGCTCTACCATTATGACCACCAAGGCCACCCAAGGTTGCACTGTACAGACAACTTCAGCATTTCTCAGCTCCCTGGGAACGTTTGGCTTGACTTCCCCCGACTGGTTCCCAAAAGTCCATAGGTGGTTTCGGGGGGCCTTTGGGAGGTTCCCCTGCTAACTTGTGTTTAGAATTGGTTCTCTTCTGCCGGGTGCCCACATCCGCACCCGAGGCTGCACTGTAGAGGCACCTTTAGCATTTCTCAGGTAGCCCCCTGGGTATTATTGGCTTGGCTTCCCTCGAATGGATTTCAGAGGTCCCTGTTTTAGTACCTCTTGTTGTTGTAGTCTTTAAGTCGCCTCTTACGACAAGTAGACCCTACCTGGGATCAATTATTTCTAGTCCCGAGTCCCCAGGGCCTACGAATTAAGAGGTGAGCAGGTGAGAAGATGCTCAGTATCCTTGGCGATCGACGTCCTTCGTAATCGACCGTGAGATGTTGGATTGCAATCTCCAAATGAGATGAATTTTCTACTGAAGATGAAGAGTGATCAGTAAAGCCAATTCTAAAAATGAATATCTGAGGATGAAACTTGGGTACATAGGCGCATCAAGTGTAACGCTGTCGGCTCTGATAATATATCCATCAAAATGAATAATTCAATCGACTCTCTCCTACTAGGTCAAATAACATTCATTATTAATTCTGTCATTACCCTTGTCAGTTTCCAAATTGTGCTGGAAAAATGGTTTGTGATACCTGATCTAGGGCCCACCTTAGTTTGCATATCAAAAATCGTTAAAATAACACTGACAGATCAGATCAACTTATCAGGAATAATCACATTGGAACAATCTGGATTCAGAGCACAATGTAGCACTACCCCATCCCTTATGTCTATAACGGATGATATTTTTAGAGTTTCCGATGAAGGTAATGTTACATGCGTGGCTTCACTTGACTGTAGTAAAGCTTTCGATACTCTAGATCACAAACTTATCTGCGATAAACTCAATTGTTTTTTATTCTCAGTAAATGCTGTTAAATTAATAGAAAGCTATCTTTCGAACAAATATCAGAGGGTAATTTTCGATGGCGTCGTCTCACAAGATTTACCTTGAACAAAGGGGTCCCTCAAGGCTTTATTCTCGGACCACTACTTTTCAGTAGGTACGTAAGCAATCGATATGTCAATGAATGCAATATACATCATCATGCCGACGATACCCAACAATTTTTTTGTCAGACCCGACATTCAATCTCTGTTCAGGATGATATCAACTCTGACCTTCCGGTAATTTTTTATATTTCCTCTGGACACAGGTTGAAACTCAACTCAAGAAAGTCTACATTCATGTTCTTCAGACCCAATGATATCAGATCAAACATAAAATTCTATAATACTTCGCATCGATAATGACATCTTACCACTAGTCAAATCAAATCGATTTATTTTCCATTAAACGACAAAAGTACATTTTGTATAGGAATAGTCAGTCTAGGAGAATACATTACAAATTAATAACTCATAATGAAATAAAATATGTTCAGTCACTTATACAGACCTGAATGAATAAAATTCGCTTATTGAGTAAAAACAATGTTCTAACAGAAATGATTTCAACTTATACTTGAATTGTTGGAGATTACAAGATGTTTTAATGTCATGTGGTAAATGATTATGTATTCTGGGACCGATTTAGGGAGAATTTTGCGTTATTTTATATCTGGCAACAAGGGTATGAATTTAATTTTTCCTTCGAGTATTTATATTGTGCAAATCTTTGTTTGTTTTGGAATCATTTCTATCAAGTTCTGAAAATATAAACTGCCGATTCATAGATATATAAACTGACAAGAGTTAAAATTCCATGAGTGGTAAAGATTGGTTTGCATGAAATCATTTCAGAAGCACTAAAAATACAACATGAAATATATATTTTATTTCACGAGCAGATGCCATATCTCAATCTCGATTCAACTTCGCAAAGTATATATTGCCCAGTTATGTTCTGTCTAATACAGTTTTCAAGTTCCTAAACATACAGTGAGGGGCAATATTATGGAATAAATTCATTTTTACGAGAATAGGCAACTTTTGAGACAAATCCCGAAACACGTCGATTTTTATTTCCAAATTATGATTTTGTGGCAGATATGTCATACTAGTGACGTCATCCATCTTTGCGTGATGACGTAATCAATGATTTTTTTAAATGAGAATAGGGGTCGTGTGATAGCTCATTTGAAAGGTTATTCAATTCTCTATGCAGTGATATGAACATTAACATAATTATTTATACAGGGTGGCCAAAAAAATATTTAATTTGTAAATGAAATTAATTGTCACAAAAAGAAGTATTATCATTTATTTAATACAAAATTACATTGTACTACTGTCGGAAAACAGAAAAACAAATTAGTTGACAAATAAAAATTGCTTTTCGCTTAAATTAAATGTTCAAATTGCCACCCACCTGCCTCTTGGCAGTAATTGAACGGACGAATACATTCTTCTTGAACATTGTGGATCATTTCTGGAGTTGAATTACGAATTTCCAATGTAATGCTATTTGTCATATCTTGGAAATGTGTGGTCTATCGGCGATCTGGATCATCCTCATTGATTTTGTCTACTATTGAAACACTTGAAACAGTTTATAAATAAATGTTTAGAACTGCTGTGCTTTCTACTACTATGAAGAAACAAAAATAAATTCCGATATTAGGCAAATAAATAATGAGAACTAAAAAGATAGCAAAAAGTATAGTTTTTACAAATCGAGTTGGCTTGGGTCAAATGTAAGTCAGTTCTTGACATTTTCTCATAAGGACTAGTTTATTTCATGAAATAAATAAATAATGGCCCCATTAACTGAAACACAAAGAATCGAAGTATTAATTATGGTTGGATATGGAGATAGAACCAGAACACAACAAGAAGTATGTAATTTATTTACCATAAAATATCCTAATACGCCTATCACACAATCCACTGTTAGTAAAATTGAGAAGAAATTTAGAGAAACTGGACACGTGAAACATGTTGCAAATGCTGGTCGTCCACCAATGAATGAGGATGTGAAACTGTCTGTATTATTAAGTGTGGCAGAGAATCCTCAAATTAATTCTAGGCAAATTGCAGCTGATACAAACATTTCTAAAAGGTCTGTTTTACGTGTGCTGAAAAAAGAGAAATATCATCCGTATAAAATTCATAATGTCCACGAAATCAATGAGGATGATCCAGATCGCCGAATGCAGTTTTGTGAAGTAATGCAAGATTTATGTAATCAAAATCCACGCTTCATTCGTGAAATCCTTTTTTCTGATGAAGCAACCTTCTGTTTAAATGGAACAGTGAATCGGCAAAACTGCAGATATTGGAGTCAAGATAATCCCCATTGGATGACTGCGGTACACACTCAGCACCCTCAAAAACTAAACGTGTGGGCAGGGATAGTCGAGGATAGAATTATAGGTCCTTTTTTCTTCGATGGGTCTCTTACGGAGCAAATATATCTTGATTTTAAACAAAATGAACTTATACCCGCCCTTACAGACATGTTTCCAAATGAAAATGATCGTAATTCGCCAAATGAAAACATATGGTTTCAGCAAGACGGTGCACCTCCGCACTTTGCACGTCCTGTTCGTGATTTTTTAAACAGATGTTTCCCTAGGAGATGGATTGGTCGACGAGGAACAATAGAGTGGCCCGCAAGATCTCCAGATCTTACACCACTTGATTTTTTCCTATGGGGTTACTTCAAATCAAAAGTTTACATCGATAGACCACAGAATTTACAAGATTTAAGAAATAGAATTAGATTGGAAATTCGTAATATACCTCCAGAAATGATCCACAATGTTCAAGAAGAATGTATTCGTCGGTTCCATTACTGCCAAGAGGCCGGTGGGTGGCAATTTGAACATTTAATTTAAGCGAAAAGCAATTTTTATTTGTCAAATAATTTTTTTTTCTGTTTTCCGACAGTAGTACAATGTAATTTTGTATTAAATAAATGATAATACTATTTTTTGTGACAATTAATTTCATTTACAAATTAAAAATTTTTTTGGCCACCCTGTATAAATAATTATGTTGATGTTCATATCACTGAATAGAGAATTGAATAACCTTTTAAATGAGCTATCACACGACCCCTATTCTCATTTAAAAAAATCATCGATTACGTCATCACGCAAAGATGGATGACGTCACTAGTATGACATATCTGCCACAAAATCATAATTTGGAAATAAAAATCGACGTGTTTCGGGATTTGTCTCAAAAGTTGCCTATTCTCGTAAAAATGAATTTATTCCATAATATTGCCCCTCACTGTATACTGAACAGAATTCAATTGAGAGATCAAATTATCACAATATGCATGCCATGGTATCGATATTTGATTTGTTTTTATCTTTTATATTCACTCCAAAAGTCAGTTTTATTCTGGTAGTTGTGGAAACGTTTAATCTTAGTTTACTCTACATATGAAAATAGGTTGTGATCACTGAAAAAATCAGAGGCATTGGTTAAGACAACCTCACATTCATTTTATAAAGATTCGGTGTTCTTTTGCCGACACTAGTAGATATATATCATCTGCTTAGTGCTTAGGCAATAAATTTAGAATACATCATTTCAAGTTCAAGATTGTTTATGTTGATCAAAAATAAAATATGCCACAATACGGACTCCTGAGGAACCCCCAACTGGAACTGGTCTTTTCAAAAAAAAAATGTTGAAATTTGTTCATTGACTTCGATTTAACAGAAACGCATTGACGACGATTTTTGAGGAAAGAAGTTACCCAGTTATTCGAAATTCCTCTCACACCACACGACTAAAATATTTAATTATTTCACATGGTTGACACAGTCGAATGCCTTACTCAGATCACATAATATCGCAGCAGGGCATTCGCCAGTGTCAATGATCTCTACTAATTCGGTTAAGAGACTCATCAATGCAGTTTGAGTAGATTTACCCCCACGAAATCCATGTTGCATGGGACTCAAAATATTGTGGGCATTCATGAAATTCAGAAGACGATGTGAAAATGCATATTCGAAATTTTTGTACACACTTTGTGGAATGTTTATATGTCTGAAATTATCAAGATTATTTGATTCATTATTTTTCTGAAACGGCAATACTTTCCTACCTGTTGTAAACGAAAGATTAACTAAAAACGTAACAGCTTTCATGATGGAGTTTAAAACTTTTTTTTGGAACAATAGCTGGTACTTCATCCATTCCAGCAGATCTCTTGTTTTTCATCTTTGTATTCAACAAATGCATTATTTCTATTTCACTGAAAGGATCTAGAAAAATTGTGTCAGAATTGAATTTATTTTGGCATATTGGCAATTTGTATCAATATTATTTACCGATGCCCTAGGAGCTTCTAGAAAATACCTATTGAACTCTGACAGAATGACAGATGGTTGTTCAAGTTGGATTTCAGTCTTAGTAATGACTATGTTTTTGTACGTAGTGACTGAAATAATAACCAATCTCGAAATAGGATTGTTTAATAGCGACCTCTTATTTGATATATTACTTTTTATTTTCTTCTTTCCTTGGAGCGCTCGGAGAAATTTTCATTTTCATTTTGAAAGTCCTTCATATTTTTGTTCAGCTTACCAATTCATTCAGTAAAAGTTACACATTTTTCAACACTTCATCTAGCTGTTAATCGAACCAACAATATATACCGAACATAAAATTCTACAGGTTCAACGAAACCGAATCTCAAAGAATCCTGAATCCCGATACCGTTCCCACGTGTTCCGCTAGATATCGATCGTTATCTATCATGACAGCCTTCAAACGCACAAAAGTCCCTCGACAGTCTCCTAGTGACTCGTATAATCTCCTACTCCACCCACGCTCCGTGTTACATCATAATAAAACCGCACTTATCGCGATGACTTACAGACGGTCTTGAAGATGTGCCCCGCTGGGCAAAAACGTCGCCGTATCTGTCAATGTGATCGGCCGCCCGGACGGAGAGTAACACCTGGAACCTTGAGCAGTACCTCGAGGCCGTGCGCGGAAGAAATGTATCGAGTGTAAAAGTCTTAACGGAACGACGAACAGGTCGGTACGACCTCGACAGATATGCTTGTGTTTGATCCAGTTGGCTAGTACTCTCGAGTTTGCGGATGTATCGATGAGCTTGCATCGAGTGACTTGGTACCACCAGTGTTGTCACGTACGGAAGAATAGATGACATGAGGAGAAACGAAAAAATAAATTTTAGACCATGACATTCTTGTACGTGACGTTCTGATTAACAATGTCCATTCATTTCCAGGCCGATATCACTGATAACGCATGTAACAAAAATTTTCGAGAAAATCTTAAACAAACGGTTAGCTTCTTACATATCAAAATATAATTTAATGTCGGATATGCAGTATCGTTTTAGAGAAAATATCTCCACCCAAGATACGCTGTTAGCACTAATTACGAAAATTTCTTCTGCCCTGGATGGGAACATGCCAAGTCTATGTGTATTCATTGATCTGTCTAAAGCATTCGACACTGTGAGCCATCGTCTACTCTTACAAACATTGGAAGATATTGGCATTAGGAACAATTGTTTAAAACTTTTCGAAAGTTATCTCGCTAATAGATTCCAGTCTGTCAGAGTGGACGATGTGCAAAGTGATCAAATGCGAATTGAGTATGGAGTTCCCCAAGGAACAGTTTTGGGCCCAATCCTCTTCAATATATACATCAATGTCATGTTCTCTATTAGAAGCAGAGAAGAAATACTAGGATTTGCTGATGACACCGCAATATTTTATATAAGGCAATCACTTGGCAAGAATTGAAAAACACAGTGGAGACTGACTTTCATTCAATAAAATAATGGTTGGAAAACAAATTACTCACTATCAACCTGTAATCGATCCAACTCACCATCTTTCGATAGCCTAACGATTACCACAATGGGACAACAGTATAAAATCCTGCCTGAAAAGAATGTTAAATATCTGGGAGTAATAATAGACACGAATCTCAAATGGGATTCTAATATTAATTATGTCTGTAATAAGTTACGCACGATTCTTTACAAGTTCAGGAACCTGAAAGATTTATTACCTTTCCATCAGCTCAAAGTGTTGTACCATGCATTAGTTGAGAGCTATCTTCGATATTGAATAGTAGGATGGGGAGGCGCATTGAAAACACATATTCAACGTCTAGAAATATCGCAAAAAAGGTTCCTCAACTGATTATGTCCAAAGCCTATAAATATCCATCTGAAGCACTATTTCGTGAAGCATATGTATTCGATATTCGTCAACGTCTTTACAATAATATCAATATAAAATACCATCGCGAAAAACATATTAATTCAAATTTACCTGATCATAATTACCAAACTCGGAAAAAACACCATCACAAAATGGCCAGCGATCATATCAATATATTATGGCTCCGAAAATGTATAACTCTATTCCTCTCCACATACAAAAAATCGATCATTTGATTTTATATAAGACAGAGTTGAAGATCTCCATCCACAGCCAACCTAGGGACAAAGTTGCCGATCTGATCATGTGATTCTACTTTCAATACTACTATATATAACATATTCCGACATTTTTGGTAATATTTTTAAATGTCTTGTCTAGTCTAGTTTTATATATATTCTTTGATTTGAATTGACTGTTTTTTATGTATCTGATTTCTGTGAATTTTAACTTGTTAGTTTGTATATTGTTACTTATATTATTATTAGGCGATTATAACTCCAATTTGATTTCTAAATTGATAATTCTTTTATTTTCACTTCGAAACAAGTGTGATATACACTTATCGTTGCACTCTATATTTATTCATGATTGATTATGTACCTGTCTTTTTGTAAATTGTGATTTGAATGAATATCTATCATTATTATTATTATTTCTGATAGGAACGTCCTAAAATATAAACTGAAACAAATTTAAACCAGCTTTTATTCCGTTGCAGTAAAACATATTAATAATTGCTTCAGATATTTGACCTAGGTTATCCTGTCAGTAGCAGATTCAACAGTATGTTGCAAATGAATAACTATATTTTTTCATGCAAACTGATAACTCTGTGCCGCAAGCTTTTGAATCTGTCACAGAATAACTTATGTGATACACCAGAAGTTATATTTGTTATTCTTTTCAATGTAAATTCAAATACAACCTTGTCTAAATCATTTTTCCCACATTGATTTTTTTCTTTTTCACTGAATGACTTCTTGTTTAGTTTATTTCCATGCCGGCGTCAGTATTGCAATGTTTTCTGCCACTTTTCTGACACTCCAAAAATTCCCAAACATCAACTTTGCCTTAATGGAAATTAACGAAAAAAATATAAACTCAGACCCCGAAAACCTCCACATACACAAATCTCGTCCGCCATCTTGGAATCGCCATCTTAAATTCATAAATTTTGACAAAAATTCATAATCTCCTAGCTCAAAACCCCCTACATAATGATTCTCACTTGAATCGGGCCATAAAAACGAAAAACAATCTTCTGTTAGACTATCCTGGATTTGCCTTCTTGAATTCAAGAATTTTAACAAAAGGTTCATAAAATCATGTGTAAACCTCAACACACCAGTTCTGAGAAGAATCGGCCCATAATAACCAAAACGCCATTTCTAATTTATGAATTTTCCATAATCTCATATCACGGAAACCCCCCATAACAATTTTGAAATAGAAATGGACTATAATCACAAAACACATCCGCCATCTTCTTAAATAACAATTCTGAATGGAATTGGATCATAATCACTGAAGCACACCGCCACCTTCGAGCCACCATCTCGATATTATGAATTTTGACAAAAATGTTATAACTATGACCTCTAAAATCTAAAAAATTTAACATAATAACCAAAACTAAGCCACCATCTTGGAGGCGCAACCTTGAAATTATGAATTTCCCAATTTTTTCTATTAAATTTCGTAAAATTCAACTATGCTTGATTGTGCACAAAGAATTTGAAGTAAATTTTCAAAGTAAATTTAAGATTTCACAGGATTTTTATGGAACCTCTGAAATTTCTAGTTATTTTTTTTTTTAATTGTTCAATCCCTCATGAAAATTATTGTCTATGGTAAAATCCGAAATCAGGTAGTCGAGATAAGTTTGGAGAATTTTTGAAAAAATCAAAATGAAATGAAAAATTTTGAGTGGATCTGGTGATTTTGTATTTTACATGATTTTAAAGGGTCTACTCCTTAGGACTTCCCTATCTTAAAATATTCCCGAGTTCAAGAGTTCATCCTGAATTTGAGAGCAGTAATTTCTTTCAAAATTTAGTTTCCATAATTCTTGAAATAATTTTCGTGAAATTCAACTTTGTTTGAACAAATATGCAAACTTTTTTGAACCCTGTAATTTAACATTTTCTTTGAATTGTTAATGCGTTATCAAAAATTTTTTTAAATTTGACATCTCAAGGGGATTTTTGACGATTTATCTCTTTATATCTGAGCATATACAAATCATACATTTTCGGAATCAGCATAAAATTTTGCGAATTTTAAGTTATTATTATTATTATCATTATTATTATCATTCTGAATCGAGTGGCGTTCGTAGAATTAGTCTATCTCTAACCGTTCACCACAAGTTCGTTTTAAAGTTGAGAGGGGTCATTCATTTCTAAAATTTAATTTTTAAACATTTTCTGAAAATTTTTGTGAAATTCAACTTTCTTGAATATGCCCACTGAATCTCAGCATATGACATAAAAATTAAATTTTGTGGTATAAGATGTAGTGCAAATTCCACGTCAATCTGATGAATTTAAATATTTCATCACTTTTACCCCTAAGGCAATTCGTTTTTGGATAGATTAATCAAAAATTCGCAAAATATATATATGTACTAAATCCAACATTATAAATCGACTAAAGTTCGCAAAATTGCCCTATATTCAACCGTTCCTAAATTGAAGACTTCATTCTGAAGTTCAGAGAGGTAATTTTTCTCTAAAATTAGTTTTTAAAATTTTCGTCAAATTCAACATTGTGTGAATATGCCCACCGAATCTGAAGTCAATTCTGAGTCAATCGAAGATTTCGTAGACTTTTTTCGACAAAAAAATTATTATTTGTGGTAGGATTTGGAATCAGTGACCACTAGGAAGGAAGTAAATATTCTCATCATGCTCTGATAACATAAAAAGAGAAGTGACATGTCAGAATTGAGATTTATAAGAAAATTACTTGGCCTTTCAAGCATCATCACACAAAGCTTCAAGCAAATTTTGTAGCTCATGCAAAATTTCAACACTCACTGGAGATGATAGAAGTACTCCTTCAACTACATAAGGATAAGCCAATGCAGGGGACTTCTTCAAGAATACCGAAGACCTTGGTTCATCTAAAAGTTTACCTTTGCTCTCCTCAGGTCAAGTGTGCTCAAGTCGGAGTCCGAAGGGTTTAAAATGGCCTGCCACCTTAATCTACCGTAATAGCGTGATGTTAATAGAGGCCCCTGACACTAGATGCATAACATGTAAGGCTTATGGGAGCTTATGGGATAGGGATATGCAGGTGGGAACAAAATATCTTTCACCAGAAAACAAGCTGCTATAAAGGAAGTAGGACATTCGTTCATCACCAATGGGAGACGATATCCCTGCACCCTGCAAATGGTGAATCCAATGGACATTAATGTCCTGACTTCCTGAAACGTGTCGTTTATTATACGCACCCTATATTGTCAAGCCAACAATTGTTATTAACATATATTGTGAACTCACGTTCTTGAGTAACTAAACATTCGTCTGATTGATCTTCCTGATTTGAATCGTCACTTGCCCCAAGTACATTTGAATCAAACCTTCCGATAACATCTGACGATCGTTTGCAGAGTTCGCCTACGGTCACGATTCAGCCGTTATATCTTATTTAGAAAACCAGTAGCTATCTATGAATTATAGGTAAGCCGTTGTTTTGTTTAATGGTAGTGTCGATGGTATTAGTGCCACTAAAGGTACTTATTGATTTATTGCTTTCTTATTGTCAGGGACATGTGATTGATTGGCGCGTTGGGCATCCTTTTTCAGTGTTTCGTTCGGTTTATAATACGAATTCGAAAGTTCATAACGTTCAGTTGATATCTATCACACATACTCACAAGTACAATACCATGCTAATTTTCAGAGGAAGGCATCGAAAAACTTAATCTGCAGTTTTTCGACGAGAAATTCTTGCAAGTAAGAATTATTGTCAAAACTAGCATAAGGGAGACATTAAAATTCTAAACAATATTATAACTACTACTCTCAACTTCAGAATGAACTTTTCAACTCGGGAGTGGTGAAAGATATAGCAATTCTGCAAACACCAATTGGTTCACGATTCAATATATTAAATGTACCGTACATAAAACAATATAGTAAATATGTTTTTGGATAGAAGGCTGATTGTTCCCTTCAAGAATGAAACTAAGTAGGAAGCAGCAGGCACACTGAGCAACCATGACCGACCGTCTTCGACCGTCCAACTACGACCAAAATTTCCAAAACGTGTATTCTTATTAGATACTTAACTCACACTGAATGATCGTCTTTAACCGGTTTTCGAAGACCATGTTTAAAATTGCAATCTGCTGAAAATTTAGGTCGATCAGTGTGAGTTTGAAAGTTTTGATTGATCCCTTTCAATTTTTGGTCGTTGCTGGACCATCGCAGACGGCCGATGCTGGTCGATCAGTGTGATTCCTAGCTTAGACTGACAATTCGTTGAAACACGATTCCAAAAAATATATGCTCGAGACAAATACGAATATACCTACAATTCATGGAGTACGTTATTATTGGAGGAGACTAGATTGATCCCAATAGGAGCATCTGACGTTTTTGTCAGCTTGTCTAATGCATGAGTTACTTCTGTATTCTTACCCGCATGTGTGGTTCTGGTTACATTAATAAATGTCGTCCAAGAGGTATTCACCTATTTTGTAATATATCATTATGTGCATATTGCAGGGAGATATTCTCATTATATCACTTCCTAAGTAGAAACTGGCCGCTTTGATATTATAACATTGAATTATAATGTGACTGGAGATATTTCAAACGACGATAAAGACCATCGTAGGATACAAATTAATCTCCTTCATGTTCGAAAAGGATCGAGATTACACCGTAATTTCTGTCATATGTGAACGAAGTAATTCATTCGTCCTATGCATTTGTAGTTCAGGATTAATTCCTTGTCTTAGAATGAGTATGAATTACTTCGTTGTTTTGCAGTGAATGATATTGCTAATACTTTCACAAAACTGAAATAATCATCGAAAAATTATAGGAATGTGTATACTTATAATTGTTAAACTTGCAGTCTATTCTATTCCCATATGTTCATGGACTTTTATTATAAATGTAGGTAGTTCCGTATAGAAAAAATCTTTATGGGCTAGATCTGTTTTATAATTGAAGATGTGTCAAAATCATTTCACTCTCTGCATAAAAGCTGACCACTTGCGGAAAAGTTTGTGTGTAATATAGAATAGGACAAGTATTCAAAACGGAGAAAAATATAAATTGGATGGAAGCATCTGTGAAAATTCAGAGTTTTCTATGACGTTATTAACGTTAGTGTAAATACACCCACCTAGTTTTGCGCATTACAAGACAATAAACTGAAGACTTTTGGTGTGAAATAGACTTATATCTTGGTCAAAGAAACCAAAAAAAATGTTTACGAGGAGCGTTCGCCTGTTTGATTTGAAGGTGAGTGAACTGAAGCTAGAGGAAATAGAGTTAGAAGCAATCGGAAAGAAGGCCGTACTTCAGAAAATACTCTCAGACGGACTGATTGAAAAAGGACCACGAAAACTTTTTATTCGAAGTTTCTAGAATCGATTTGAGTTCGATAACGAATAAACTAGAAGAAACTACGAAGTCCCTGAAATACGAACTCTAACAAACTTTGATAAATTCGAAAGAAGAACTGCAACAAAATTCGGTTAGTTTGAAAAAACTTCAACAAAATTCGGTGACTCAGAATGAAAAGTTTTTAGAAAATTCGAATAGGTTGAAGGAGGAAGAAACTTCAAAAGAATTCTAAGAGTCTAGAACATGAATTCCTATAGAAAAACTTCACGGAAATTCAAGGAGCCTAGAAGAAAACTTCTAGAAAATTCAACGAGCTTCAAAGAAGAACTCCAACAAAATTCGAAGAAACTAGAAGACAAATAATGAGATAATTCGAATAGATTGAAAGACCAACTTCAAGAAAATGTGGGGAACCCACAAGAGAAACGTGGTTTGGCGAATCGATTCAAAGAAAGAATGGGAAGTGTCGAGATAGAGATCGAGAAAATAAAAGGTGGAATTGAGGTGGAAATCAACAAAGTAAAGGAAAAATTCAGTGAGTTAAAATACAATGTATTCTGCGCATACCCAAGAAATTTCCAACAGAAATTTAATGCTGGATCTGAGTGTGAACTTGGACGAAGTTCAAAATGACAGAAGGTCAATGCTGAGCCAGGAAAGCTTTCATTGAAACCGCCTCAGTTCGATGGAAAAACTCCATGGGCCAACTATCGCAGACAATTTGAAGATGCAGCTAAATCAACCGGATGGATTACCGGGGAAAAAGCTGTTGAATTGACACTGGCATTGCGTAGCGAAGCAACAAACATCTAACAAACCCTCACTGCCCAAGAACAGGAGGACCATGAACAGATAATGAAACATCTAGAATACGTATACCACTCGCAGCTGAAAAGTCGATGCCAGAAATCTAACCCTTACAGGAATTCGAAGATGGCATCATGAGCTTGATTTGCTTTGCATATCCAGCCACATCAGGAAAATGGAGCGATAGGCAGTTCAGACATTCTTGGATGGACTTCGTGACCAAGACAACAGGCAAGCATTAACACTGGCTCGTCCAATACATCTCATAGACGCATTGGCACGAGCTTTAGAATTGGACGAAGCGAAACAATCCTGCAAAAGCCAAAGTAAAGTCCGGATGATTGAGGCAGATCCACAGAAGTCTGCTTATATTGAGGCTGACATGACAAGTAAGGAAGTGCTGCCTGAGAGAAAACAAATAAGGTGCTGAATTGAATTGACATTCAGAGAATAGACACCGACGCAGAAAAACTAAAGAGAGCGATGAGGAGTAGTAGTTTGCTGTCGGCTTGTATCCAGCAAGCCCCAATTAACAATGCATATATCGCTGTCCTTTAACGACAGAAAAAAGGTGTCTCCGTAGACGGTCTTATCAACAACGAGCCTTGCACCATGCTGCTAGATACAGGTGCGACTGTTATATCCGAAAATCCTTGGGCCTACTTATACAGGTCCGGCTCTCGCACTTTATAGTATCAATCACCTTCATTTAGTATTTTAAACTATTGATTTTTTTTCATTAAACTTCACTGAGAGTTTGCCAGCTCATTTTGAACTATTTTCCTTCTTTTTCGTTTCGATCTCTGAAAATTTTAATATGGTTTCTACAATCAGATTATCTAAGGATTTTTATACAAGTCCGATATTCTCGTTGCAGAAAAGTATGTATTATTTGATTTTTTCATGATTTACGATATCATGTTTTTGGTACACAGATATAATCGAACTTCCATTTAACCATTATTTTCATTTGTTTTGTTTGTGGTCTCATTTTTATATATTTTGTGCAGCTTTCCAAATTTGTGTATACGATATTTACAATGCATTCATTTCATGCATAATCCAGATAGTTGCATTGAAGGATACCACTTCACTTAACACCATTTCAGCTACAACCAATTTTTTGGCTATTCTCTTATTTCGAAAAAAAGGAAGAAGAAGAGGAGTAAAAGAAAGAAGAAGAAATAAGTTGGATTGGTAACTAGTACATGATCGATAATTTCGTTGAGATATATGGGAAATATTTAGTGTTAATATTAGCGGGAAACACGAAGGACCTAAACTGAAATAGATTAGCTGCCTGATTTCTTGAAGCATTAGGAGTAATTTTAACATATGTAAAATGGAAAGCTGGTATCCCACAGAGAGAAAAATGTGTGTCTCTCTTCATCCGTATATAGGATTGATATACCACTATAAATAGTGCCTTAGTGCGATAAAGGAAAATATTATTTGTTCTAATATTTGTTATCATTGGTTCCAACAAAGTCTGATCATTGAAGATTCAATAGTTTCTCATCTTCCTAGAATCATGGAAAACTTGCAATTTTAACTACACAAGAAATGAAAGAATAATTGCCTATCGAACAAATAAATCTCTCCATCCCATTTTGGGTCAGAGATCAGGAAGTACCCATTTGTAACTAGTAACATACGTCGACAATGACGCATCATGTTGTTTGTTTAGCAAATGGAATGAGCAGCATGCAGAGGACACAACTTTGAAATACCTCCAGACCATTCATAGATACATCTATTTAACAAATCTCAAGAGACAAACGTGAGGGTATGAGGAATAGATTCGACGATTGCTTCTTTCTCCTGTCTTCCTTTTCGAGATTCATGAGTTTATTGAGCAGTTGTTCGATAGATCGCAAAGACAGGCTCAGCGCATGGTATGATAGACAAATAGAGTTGATTCTGATGGCACCACATTGAATGAATTTGCCGGCGCGACGATATAATAATAGTACAAAGAAACTAGGAAACAAAAGGCGCAACCATTGAAAAATTCCAGAAAAGCTGAACCTCGATATTATGGTTCAAAAGAAAATTTCGCAATTGCCCAAGAAATGAAAGATATTGAGTAGCGTTACAAATATATCCACGTCGATGAACTGACATAATAATCAAAGAAAAAATAATTGCAAATGAAAAAAAATCCTGTTCATAGCCTTGTGGAAAACTGTGTGATTTATATAATAATGTTACGATATTTGCTAAAAAAATACGCAAAGCACAATTCTAATGTGTTTTAATTACCTTCGCTATAAACATACAACTACTTCACTGACAAATAAAACACTTAGATCTCTCCAACTAGCTAAATATTCCAAACACTTATTAACTTCTTCAAAAACTTCCCAACTTCCTTATCACTTCTTCATAAAACTTCGTCTTTCGAGTGAAATGTGTCGCCTTATATACTCGTCTAGGCCAGACTTTTCAGGATGATTTCGAAATTACTCAGTACAGAAAAACATCTACAAACTTCCAGGAACCAATCATCGAGGAAATTAAAACGCTTGCGACATCGGCTCAATCGTTATGTTTATTAATCTCGTAACAATAATGAAAGTTATATTAATTTTTAGCCAAATAGTGATGTGTTAATAGTAATACAATAAAACATTTAAAAATACAACAAATACAGAATAGTGATCTTTTTATAATAATACACTCATTCAAAATAAACATTGATACACACATTATGAAACTATCTGGATAAATCTCTTGAAATTATAATAATTCATTATACCATACACAATATATTATAGGTTTCACAACTTTCCTATCTATGTTTTTAATTTTTGTATTTTTGAATATATTTTTCGCCATGGTGACTGAGTTTATGTAGTTACATTTTATAGTTTTCATGAACTGTATTATAAATTCAACCTACCAAAAAGTTAAAACTACGCTGCACAATGATGGGTTTCTTTGAATTAGTCAAATTGAACCTACTCGGCCCGAACGTCCCTATAATACAAAAAAAAACTACCTGTGATCTAAATACGCATTATTTAGCACCTAATTTGTGCGTATCACGTGTTTTGAAACATCAAATATATCTCTGTATACGGAGAGATGGTATATAACCATCATTATTATCATCACTCGTCAAACTCCTAGTACCTCAGATCATCAGTCAATTTGCTGAACCTTTTTAATATGTCCACTCCATTCAAATTGCCTAAAGCGTTCTTGACAGTGAATTTACATGATAATTTTCTCAAAATACCTCAACATAATTATAGTAATATAACTTGTAGAGAACTTGAGTCATTCCATTGATCTTTTTCAGAACGTACGAGAACATCGAGATTACCACATAAAATATTTGCGGTTTCCTCGAAACGGGTCTTGCATCTTGTTGAGGTTGTCTAACGCAGGATGTCCCACCATTAATAATTAATTGATCAGAATCAAGGCGTGTGCACTAGTTAGTTAGCTAACGGAAGAAAAACGAAGCATATCATTGCCAGTGATTTGTAGGTACTATAAGTGCGAACATTGCAAAACCATAATCCAAAAAAAAAAACAGAAGCTTCAAATTATTTAATACGGTTCCAAAAAACCTCTATGTGACACGCATTCTGCTATCCCCCAAGTTGGCTACTAAACCAATTGCATTGCTATGGGTTACCTCAAAGATCATAAGAGAAGCCAAGAGTTAACCCAGAAATCCATCATGTAGGTTGTAGGGGGGTCATGCAAGCTGTGAAGCCTCACAAGCACCTCGACCTGCTATGTCTTTTGTGTAAGACTCTTTATCTAAAACTGAGTTATTGTGGAATAAGAGGCACCACGATATTATAGATCTACTTTTTTCGTACCTCTCAGACAGATTTCAGTGTGTAGAGTAAAACAATGTCAAATATGACCTAAAAAAAATATAAATGGGGTACCAAAGGGTTCAGTTCACATCAATGACTTGTGTCAATACATAGCACATGTCACCTACAAAATGTGTACTGTTCGCCGACGACCCAACCTCATAAGATGGATAAGTGATAATTCTCATATTATCCTAATAGTTCGACGAATAATGTAGATAACGTAGTTCGAAAATTATCAATTATTCTGTTTTTACTGAAACAACTAAAAACAATTACAAATCCCAATATTTTGAGAATGACACACTACTCTCCATTTCATTCTGTGCTCTTTTTTGGTATTTTACTTTGGGGAAATTCAACAAATAATGCTATAGCAGTTTTTTAGATGTCAGAAAAAAGCTATAAGAATATTGGCAAAATTGGGTTATAGTGATAATTGTCACCAACATTTTATTGGACTTGGTATCATGCCCCTGCCGACATTATACATATTCACAGTTCTTCTAGAAATTCATCAAACGGTGGGCAAAATTTCCAAACAGCTAGAATCGCATTGCAACAACACATGATCGGCCGATCTACTGACTATTCCTCGTCAAAGACTAGCTGTTTGCTGCAAAAACTCGTTGAATCTCAACCTTTACAATATCCTCGATAGCTCCGTCAGAGTATTGGAGTTCAAAACTCTTGCGCGCCATTTTTAATTATCAATATTGATCTTGATGCAATATTGTTCTTATGACTTGCCATATATATTTTTCATGTACATAACATGGTCAAATGAATACTCTACTCTACTGTATTCAAGACACGAGACTTCGTGCGAAGTTTATCAGTTTTCTGGGAGTCAAATTCCTGATGTCGGAGGGTATCACGAATGCTTCTTCCAGGAATTTTCGCCCCTTGCAGAAGAATGCTGGGCATTCGCAAAGCAGGTCTCCGCGAAGTTCTCGCAGTTGCGGCAACTGTGACTCTCTGACTTGCCCATCTTTTTGAGGTAATACCGCAGAGGGCCCTGTGAGTGGTCCCGTTTCCCATTTCAAGTCTATTTTGTCCAACTCGAGAAGCTGTTTAGATTTACTTGGCGATAGACTCACTAGCCATTTTGCATATCTTCTTCCTGGTACTTCATTCCAGTGAGATTTCATTTCATCGAATTCCTTCTCTTCTTTAAAGGTTCTGCGTCGGGAAGTTGTGTATTTGCCCCTTCTTTGGGAAGGCAGTCTGCTTTATTGTTGCCTTTGATTTCCCTATGACCTGGCACTAACATCAGGGTTATCTGATTGTGGTGTAAAAAATGATGTGGTGTAAAAAATGTGTTTGACTTTTCTTTTCAAAATTTATTGACAGACATTACAATCAACAAAATCAGAAACAAAACAAACATGTCTCATAGTTTGGGAAAATAGACAATATTTCA
This sequence comes from Chrysolina americana, assembly GCA_958502065.1. NCBI lineage: Eukaryota > Metazoa > Arthropoda > Insecta > Coleoptera > Chrysomelidae > Chrysolina > Chrysolina americana. Next base: position 60,231,874 of record OY293417.1, read on the forward strand.
AGTAACATTTAATAGTATGGGAACTGAACGATGTTCTAATTAACACTGATTGTTTGCTGGCAGTTATCTCAGGGTTTCTTTACATTCCCAAGTCAGCTGAGACTCCCAAGTGTGTGATTTCAGAGCCGTTAAGAAAACATGGAAGCAGCATGGCCAGTTCATTCTAACGTATCTTCCATTGTTGTCAACCACTTATTCATTCAACACCATCATTGCGGAGCAAAATTTCAATAATGTTTTTGAAGTATCATCTTCTGTCTCCTTTCATGAAAGAGTATGAAAAATGAAAATCAATCAATAATTTCCATGAAATTCAACTAAATTGCAGAAGTTCGTGTACAACATTCACTAATATCATTTGCACAGGCGCTGATGTTATCTCTTCTTTTCAATAGATATTCCTTTCCGTGTTATAAATGCCACTTATCTTTATTACATGGTCATCAACTGCTCCTGTCGATTAGCATTACATTTACCTGATCGCCACTCGATTTTTCAATGCGGAATCAATTTATGGTAATTTGATGTGTTTTCTCGAGATTAGGTGCTATTCAAAGTGCGATTAGCTTTATTGAAAACACGTGTTCCGCCATTCCAATTGATTGTTCAGCAGTTGATAAACAGTTTTATGCGGTTGGTTCGTGCAATAACTTGTTTTGAATTGTTCGCATCGTTCATAAATTCTGATTCTTTCTGGAAATTCGTCATAATCTTTGAGGTCAATGTGACAATTAAAATAAACGTCAAACGGTCTCATAATAGTACATTATATGGAACAAGTACTTTTCTGACTACTTCTTCTACGAATTCATATCAAAACAACCAGATGTTTTATGCCATCAGAAACGAAAAATAACAATTCTTTCAAACCGCTCTTCCGCTGTATTTTGGCATAATCTGAGGCATACTTACAAGAAATCATCAAGATTCAGAATCTTAAGCCGTATCTGAAGCTTACCAACGAACACTATTGAAAAATTCTTGATTGCATAACTTTGAGTTATGATTGATCACAAATCATATCAAAATCTGATGTTTCATTGCAGACTAGAAAAAAGAAGTACAGAAAAAAAAAATTGTCTATCAACTATTTGCCATCAGTTGTTTTGATGATCAGCTAACTCAAGATTTTTTAAGGTCTCAATATAGCAGCAATAGATATGCTGTATTGAAGATAGAGACGAATAATCTGAACCCTTTGGGGAATTAATTGAATCAACAATATGTGAAAGATGGTTCAAAAACCGAGATTAGTCAATATTTAGCCATCAAGAATTCTGGTAAGTATTAATTAATTATAAAAGTGGGTGGAATATAACAACGTTCATACCCGCTTGGCAATTCTAGCATTTCCAGTATCTAGCGTAAAGTCAATTAACATACACCTCTCTCTCTCTATCTGTCTATCTATCTCTCTCTGTTTTATTGGATTTTGCTTCCTATTGGTGCACTTGTCCAGCTCTTCCCCCACTACGTGGGTATCCACCCTATCAAAGCCTTGTTACTGATGTGAGTAGTTGGAAACTTCGTTGACGGAACGATCTTGCTCTGAAAAATCCTCCACCGAAACAAAGTTCCTAACTTTTTTATGATGTTGTTTGCATGTAAAACGGCGGAACTCACAAGCACTTTAAATTTCATTTTGTCTCCTCAAGGCATACTCGAACGACGTTTGTGGACGGACGAAATATCATGTCCGACCACTTCCACTAACGAAACGAAACTCTGTTACACCTAACTTCTGTAATTGTTAACTTATCAAAGTTTTTCTGGGAAGAAACATAATTACAGGTCATGGCTATCTTGATAGTACCCTACAGAAAATTTCAATATAATTTCCAAATTATTCATTGATATAAAATATTCTTTTCAAGTCTCCCTCGTCATTGAATTAAAATTAAGAAACACATTTTGGTGGAGATGTTTTTTCAAAAAAAATTCATTTTGCTGAAGTATCGAAAAGCTTTCCAAAAATTAGAAAAAACACTTTTGGAAATAATTGATGGTCTAGGGAAATAATTAGTAAACAGTATTATTTTATTCGAGATACAACTCGATTAAGTCATTAATGTTAATTCTAATTTATACATGACTGAACGGAAGATGAATATATATTTTGACAAAACTGTAACGTCTTATTAAACTGGGTTCTCATTCCTCAGCGAAAGTAATTCAGTGGTCCAGTAATGATTGAGTAGAAGCGTGTGAACGAGAATAAACCATATCTAACAAAACAGCAATTAGTCTTGTTTAAATGGCCCCGAATTGAACAACTCGAAGGATTTCCGTTACAATTTACCAAATTGATACCAAATATGCACCACGAAGCCACGAAATGAAAATTATTACCTTCATTAGGTGTGCAATGATTTGAAAGAAAGCGAAATAATGGCTTGTCGAATGAAAGTTGATATGCAGATGAGTACGATGTTGACAAGATCAAGGAAATGCTTCAAAAACGGACAATTGGATCATCGGATTTGAACAACTGAATAAATTATTGATTCCTTTCTGTTTCAGAGAACTTGGGGAAAATTAAATTATATTTGTTAAATTCCCGGCCCAGAACCCTTCTGTGGACCCTCCAGAGCCCACTTAAAAAAGAGTTTCAACGCTGGGAAACCAATGGGAATAAAGTGCCAGGACAAAGACAAGCGAAAAGAATAGTGTGTCTATCGCCAAAGAAAGCTAAACAGCTTCTCGAGTTGGACAAGAAAGACTTGAAGATGGTGACGGGACTTCTCACTGAACACTGCCCTCTGGGGTACCACCTCAAAAAGATGGGTGAATCAGAGAGTGATAGTTGCCGCTACTGCGAGAACTTCGCGGAAACTGCAGAACATTTGCTTTGCGAATGCCCAGCGCTTTTCTGCAAGAGGCTTAAGTTCTTGGAAGGGGCCTTCTTAACGCCCTCGAACATCTGGAACTTAGCTCCCAGGAAACTGATAGACTTCGCAAAAAATCTCGGAATCCCGGCCCCCGAATAGATGAAGGTTCACGCACAAAAGAACTTTTAGATCGAAGTGCTTGTGAGGTTGTACAGCCTGTACGACCTCCTCATAATCTACAATCTAAAAGATGAATAATGCCGGAAATGAAATAGAAAGTTTTCTGAAACTTGTTATTTTAATAATGTAATTGAATGAAAATAAATAATTTTATATATAAAACTACGGAATTTTTAAAAATATTCTGAATTTTTGCCTCGATTTGATGGCCAACGAAGATGTATACCATGTATTACCTACTCCTAGCTGATTCGACATCCCGTTTATGCAAATATTGTCTCATTACGAAACTAGCGTTCCAAAAAGCCTTTAAGTTTTAAGTTGTTACGCTAGTTGCTGTAAATGCTAGTAGGTCTCTGCCAGATTTGCCAAGCGTGTATATACATTGTTTTCCATCCACCAATATCAGTACTTACTAGAATTCTTGGTGGCCAAATATTGACCATTTTTCACAGATTGTTATTTTTCGATTCAATTAATTTCCCAAAGGGTTCAGATTACTTATATTTTCAATACGTCATATCTACTGCTGCTATATTGAGACCTTGAATTGGATATACGTATCCACTTTCATCATCTTGTTATCTTCAAATTGTTCAGATTGCTTCAGAGGAGCTTTTTCCATATATGACATTAGTGGTAGACTGACTAACTAGTTCATTGGCACTATATTCCGTGATGAAATTTGTTGGACTTGATCGTCTGGTGATTTTAGTGGCAATATCTCGTATATTTGGGGATATGCTAACAGATTTGGTATAGCTCAAGGATTTTCCCGTTCCTATTGAAATTATCGTAGTATTGCTTTTCGTACAAGGTGACTGTTGTATCCTTTATCCATATTCCATAGATATTTTTGATGTACCAATATACAGCTTGCCACACATGTGGTAGTCCATAACTGGTGAACGTTGTGTTTTTCAAGATGCTTCCATTACATCTGTTACCTCTTGAATTCAAACAACCGTTCGTGGATCAGCCAAATTTTGGTCTGTTAACACATGAATGAGTATTAACACTTTCATCAGCAGATTGTACCACGTTCAATAATTCGCTGGGGATCCCAACTTGACGAAAAATCGCTGAATACCTTTAAGTTGAATGCAATTAATGTATGGTCGACAGAATTTCAACATTATCAACAGAATACTCAAAAATATTGTATCATATAGGAGTTATTGCTATGGAGGTCATACAAAGTCTTGGGCGTATTTCAGTGAATCCTTCGAATTCTAGACAGACCCTAATACTTTTTAATTTTCTCTTCTGAAGTAATGTAATAGCTACTATTCAGTCAATTTACGAATTTGAATTACTATGTTTCCTACTTACACTGAAAAACTTCAAAAGCCAATTATAACTCAAACGATGATAATCTGCCGTGATGGTAGCGAGGAAATTCTATTCATCTTTATCTTCATCTAGTGATTTATCTACGAGTATGCACCTCCAGAGGAATCCAGATGATTTATGTTTATACGTCAATTATTATCAACTAGACGAACACACCTTTTGTGAAAGTGGAGTAAGAGTAAGAACAAGTGTCATCAGTACATTATTTATAATATCCTTGACCATTTGAAAACATTCGATTCCACATGTAAAAGTAGAAATAATTCAATTTAAACTGAGTAATCGCATTCAATAAGTCGTCGATTCGACTTTTTATAGTGCATTAAGTTATATGTGATAGCAAAGAATTGGAGTTTGGTTGAACATGTCAACATTTTATTGCTATAATCAGTGCCAATCATGAAAGTATACCAAGTGTAAATGAACCATGAGTCTATAAATCTTGTTTAGTTGATCATTTCAAAGACCAAAAGATTGTATATAGTTCATTTTGGATTTTATGTCAAGATTTATTCTCGCAACAAGCTTTCATAGCAGACAAAAATTTATAATGTGAGAAAATGATGGGTTTCATTCACTTCCCAGTAGATATGACTCTGTAACTGAATCGGGAGTACTTTCCAGATATCTCGTGTTTATAATTCCTCACGAAATGTGTAAAAGTTCAAATGGTTCAAGAGTCGAATAACTCACTTGAATAGTCGAATAAATAGATGTATGTAGGTCCCGAATCGAGCAGGCGTGGTAAATAGACTGTGATCGCGTCTTGTTTATCCTAGACAAGCACTGGCGCTCGTGACTTACCGCTTCTCCCTGTTTATCGCGGATCTCTTACTCTTCTTACTCGTTTCGCACACCCAATAATTGAGGCGGAATTTATTGTCTATTTGTTTGGCTTCTTGCTCGATTTGAATGTCTGAATTATGCTATGAAATCGAATGAGGTCAAGAAAAAGCGAAACAAGAAATAACAGATATCTATACGGGTTGTTCTACAAAAACTTATTTTCAATTCAATAATTTCCAATGCTGGTCTAGAAATAGGTAACCCTATAAGTCCGTTATGAGCAACAATTGTTATAGAACTGAAGCGAATGACATTTGAAATACATGCAGTGGAAAATAGAATGAGTCCATAAAGTTCCAGTGAAAGGAAATATGTATTTTGGCATGATTTTTTTTCGTTCATATACTCGCGAATAGGGCCGTTAGGAAAGCTATAAGCCCTATCGCTTGGGACGTAGTCAGGAAGAAAAACATGGGAACTTGTTTCCTTTTCGGAACACCCACCTATAAATGAAACAAGTCACAGATTCATTATTTTTCAAAAGGTATATAATGATACCCAATTCACAACAAAGCATACTAGACTTTATCGCCAGTATACCCGAAAAACCGCGCTAGTAGTTTGTTTTTGTTATAAATCACTTCGGCCGAGTTCCAATGTGTTTATGACATAGGACTTTGTTGTCACATGAAATGAGTAAATATTTTTTCAAATCAGCGCCCTTCCTGCCAATATATCTTCTGAATAACTCATGAGAATGTATAAATGTGGATGTACTGTAAAACATTATTTTCTACGCCCATGTCCTTGTGAATGACATTTAACAATAACATGCACTTAATAAGATCTCATAACATACACGTGCGTTTTGAGAAGAAAACTTAAATTTCTTGGTTTAATTAAATTACAATCAAATTTTTATTTACGTAAGACTTTATTTGGTCTATTTACACAAATTTAGTCAATTAAAAAACATAAAAACTTTAAGCATTAGCGAGATATATTTAGGATTGAAAGACTGATGCCCCTAGATGTAGGCAACACGTTATGCAATTTCGTTAGAAATAGGACACGTTTGCTTAAGTAGCATTAAGATGTCTAAAAACCCTGGTGTTTGCACTTATACCTGTAAAACTGTGGGATAAAACAGAAGACACCAGCCTACTTGATTATGCTTGATTTTTGACAATTACGGCTCAGTACCGAATGCACTACCAGAGGGCCAACTCAGTTATGTTCATACACAAGGTGCTCATATTTTCGTGCCAATTTTTCATCCACGACCTGCGGCATGACGATAGAATAGACATCTTGTCGCTAATAATTCTTGACCGATGGTGATCGTTCGTGTTCGATGTTTGGACTGTTAGGAGTGGTTTGATTTGAGTGAGTTGAGGTGAGGTTATTGTTGATAAATTACGGCAATGGTAGGGAATATGGTTAAAAGTCGGATTTGTACGAAATTTTCACAGATGGGTTAAAACATGATAAAAACACTATCAAAGTAAGAATTCAATTCAAGAAATATTTGAAATAGGAATATTTTAGAACAATAATAAAAAAATCAGAAACATAATTTGCGATCATTCTGAAAACAGGTGAAGATGTGAACTTCATGGAATAGGTATATCACGCACACAACCTGCCGATAAACTTACCTTTACCTTGCTTACCGACTAGACCTGACGAAACCGGAACAATCCCATTCTCTTAGGTATGTGGATTAAATTCATCAAGTACGTCCTATTATTAAAAACGTAGTCTTCATTTTTGTGAAGCTGAACGCTGAATTTCTCTCTGCGTTTACAGAATAACATTACTTACGCATGCGTGTGCGCATATTAACGCACATGTGCGCGCATGTGCATACTTGTTCGCGCCCATGCAAAAATAGTTTTCGTGATTCTATCACGTTCTTTAAATTCTGACAGTCTGCATTCATTTGGAAACATTTTGAGTACCAACATTTAAAATGTGCAGTTAATGTTTGAAAAATTTGGTATATCTACTCATTTTTCATAAAATATCTCGTGATAGTGAATTGAATATTTCTGGAATCAAATTGGCAACGTCGCAAAATTTGCTTCGCTGTTACGAGAGAGGAGAGAGCTGTCATTTGCCATTCAAAATGATTGCATGTCTATTGAATACTATTTACTCTTTTTTATTTTTTGTGGATTAATTTACTCATAAATTGCTACAAGTATATGTTTGAAGTATTTTCGCCTTAATACAGTGCATTTCAACCAAAACGATACAATGAAATACGATTCCAATGAATTATCTTTGTGTTTTGAAAATTAGAATGGCATACTTTTAAAAAAGAAAAATGTGAAAATGTCTTTTCCGCGGAAAAATTTCAATGGATATTTCATTTTTATCATGTTTAATTAAGCCATCTGTGGAAATTTCGTATAAATTCGACATTCACTCATATTTCCTACTCTTTCCGAAACTACAATAACTACACGAATTATATCACAACTATATCAGAAACTCAAAATAAAAATGTCAAATGTATGACAGCTTCAATAGTTTTTGAAGAAACTAATAAGATAACAGAATAAAAATGAAAGTCGTGAACGCAAAACGCCGTTATGCGTGAGCTGCCTAACAGTCAGCGATGTAAGCACAGCATAGCGGAGAATCGGGAACTAGGACGTAATGCAACAGGTGGTGCCGTCCGAAAAGATCAAAACAAAATCGAATCATTGCAATCACCAGGGTTTTTAGACATCTGAAGTAGCATGCTATGAAAATAAATGTCATGTCATTTATATTGTTAATTTCTTGAACGAAATATAATTGTATCCGAACATTTTCTCAACTTTATCTACGAATATGTCTGATTGCGATGTTTTTTATTTAATGAAAGAAAATGAATGGGTGTAGAAAAAGTATAGTACGTTACACGAGTTGTAAGCCCATTACGCACTCATGAAATTTATGCATTCGCCGCTGCGCGGCTTCGTGCATAAACTTTTTCATTTCGTGCGTAATGACCTTCAACAAAACCTTCAATAAAAAACGTTAAGGTAAGCTCGGGTAAGTGTGACCGTGATTTTCATTAGTTCGCATTGAATTTAGTCCTTCTGATGAACCTGAACTAATATAACAATGAAATTTTGCAGGTATTTACTTCGAAGATCAGTCTTTGTAATACGCCACAGAAAACTGTTGAAAATCGTATTCTATGAATTTTATTTATATATTCAGATATATACATCTCCATAGGTCACACTTCCCCGGAAATTTGGGGCAAGTGTGATTCTGGCCAAATTTAAATATATTAATGCACGTAAATCTCTCTTTGGGGCAGGTGTGAGAACAGTAAAGGAACTCTTACCACAATTTATTTGTTTCGAGATATCTTCAAACCATAGTTAGGAACTTTTTAATATTGAATTTGATATGCCCCATTAGAAAAAAACAAAAAATAATCGTGAAAGTGAACATTTGTTGAAAAGAAAACTTTACAGATAGAAATCGAATGAGAATTTTATTGATCCCCATCTTCTGACGAGTGGTGATGGAAGCACAGTTGTTATTTCATCCTCAGAAAGTGTATCAATGTCTTCCACATCTGGCCAGGTATATTGTTTGGCTCTCTGAGATTTCCGTATATAATATCGTACTATAGCTGAGAAAATATTACTGTTTAGATTGGCCAAATGAAACTGGTTCACACTTACCCCGACAGATAGGTCACACTATTCCCAATAAAATTTAATTTCGGAGTAAATGTGACATGCAATGGAAAAATGTAAAAAGTGTATAAAATGGATTCTTACCTTAGATTTTAACAATATAACCAAAGCTTGAATTAAACTCGTTATACTCGTTCGGGTTGATGAATTGTAGGTTAGAAAATTGGGGAAAATATTTGGATTTCACAAGATCTCTTTGGTATTTTATATGATGGTTATGGATTCATTATGAGTGTAGGCTTCTCATTTTGGCATTGGGCATTGGGCTGTCGCCCGGTTTAGCGAAGATAGCGAGCAAACTCACACTTGCCCCAAATTCACACTCACCCCAGCTTGCCTTACTTAATACTGGTACAGAGATATGATGAGTCACCAATCCAATTCATGTCAATAAAATTGACTACAGAAAAAATAGCAAATGTTGAGGTGAACACAAGATAGTTCCAATGATGAACACCAATCTTCTTAAAGAACTTCCAAACTCTTATCAATTGATTACATCCTTTCCAAGAAACTATTTGAAAAGGCTAATCACTTCAAAATTCTTCATCAAAATATGACCTGAAAAAACTGCTGATTATGCATACACGGAAAATCGCCGTCACATTTAGTTATATTTCAGACAGTTTTAACAAGAACGATAAAGGTAGTGATGTTTCAAGTGCTACATTGTACAGATAGGTTGAATATATCCAATCATCAGGAATCATGATGATTAGATTAGATTTGATATATTGTGACTTACCGGATCTATTTTGTATGACATCAAAATCACTTAAAGTTCTCTATCTAGCCTTGATTTTGTTAAGACACTGCTTTGGCTAGTTTTTGAAACCGCTATTTATCTGGAAGCTCTTGATTTTTCTTCTCCCAGCCTTAAAAACCTCAGCTTTGACAAGCAAGATATTCTGGTAGTGTTCTTTTAATAGCTTTGTAGATTCCTGTGACTATTTTCTCTGGCCTGTTTCATTCCCGGCAAGTTTCTGTTTTCCATGCTGTGGTCTTCATTTTATTGCAACACTTGCTTTGCTGCAATACGGTTCTGTGTAGTTCAGAGCCTGACCCACCCCTTCTTGGACTAGTTAATCAACCTTTTCATTGCCCTCTTGATTTGAGTGTGTTGGTACCCGAGCTGTCAGTCAGTTGTGTAGACCAAGCTATTTTAGGGCTTTCCAACAGTCTCAAATGAGTTTTAAAGAGACTTGCGTTCAGTCGACTGCTTCCATTGTCGCTTGGCAGTCTAAGAAAATGACAATATCTTTTTCTGAAAACTCTTACCATATCAACTCTTGCGCGCAATAGAGTATGGTGATGATTTCGGCTTAAAGTATTTTGGTATATTTGCCTAATTGAGAAACCTTCATCAGTTCATGGGATATCCATTTAGATAGTGATTCCCGCTTTGACCACCCATCCTTATCCTATAAGTTTTATCGAATCTATATTTTGAAAAGTATTCTAACTGATTGGATTCTTAAACATGGGTCGTTTACAACTTTCCATATATCTTCTTTTAGTCTCTCCCGTGCATATTGCGTACTTATATGTGATCATTCTCTGAACAATGCCTTTGTAACTGACCTGGTTTCTTCTTTAATATATACTTGAAGCAAGACTTTTAGGGCAACTCTTAGATTAGTACTCAAGGGCCCCGGTGGTACTCAGAGAGGGTTGTCTTTGCAATTTTCGGAGCTGACATACCACTCCAGCCTGTTGAGTGTTTGGCCATCATGCCACTGTCCCGTTTGTATATAGGTCTGAAGACTCTGGTAGATTGAAGGCCATGGCTCTTATTTCTCCTCTTTTTTGTGGGTGTTATTCCATATTAACTCATAGTCAAAGATAACTGCCAAGTATTTTGTCGCTTGGGCAATATGAATTTCTATCCCGTTCAGTACAGAGGACATTCCAGTGTTTTTCATCTGCGTACATGCTTTCATGAGGTTTCATGCGTGAATTACATCAAGTGTTATTTCACCAACTGATAATATGATCAGCCTGTTTATCAAGTTGACGTTTATCCACTTGCCAATACTCGGTGAATGCACTATTGAAAACACCCTCGAGATGTTATCATTCTATTTTGTTTATCTTCACACCTTATTAGTTATTATTCGAAGAATAAGTGTTCCCAAATGGGATCAGGAGGAAGTGGTGGTGAGTGTTGGAAGTGTTAAAACTTGTTAGAATACTCGAGAGTTTCGTTAGAAAATCATGCAATGAAAAAATTCGGAGAATATTAGTTCAGTAAAAAAGGTTTGCAAGAAAGATTATTGGAGAGAAGATGACGTTTTCTATATCTGAAAGCAGATGGGGGCAATAAAATGGTGATTCCTGATAAATCAGATAATCAAGAAAGGGTTGAAACCGGTCCATACAAACAGTTGACCAGAATCTACTGCTCAAGATGATTCTAGATGTGAAAGCCACCAACGAATGCAAGACTTTGGTCGAATCGAAGTTGAAGAGAACACTACAACTCTTGAACCGAAATGTTCCAAGAATATATTGTCTTGCCAAGATTCACAAACCTGGAAAGACGGTACAAACAATCGTCTTGTCGATAAGTTTTTCCACATACAAAATAGCAAAGTGGTTCACAAAAGAGTTTGGGAATCTACCAAGCTTGATCGTAAAAAACTCACTAGAATTTATCGATTAGATTAGGAACATAAAACTGAAAGAACGGGAAATCTTGATCAATTTTGATGTAACATCTTTATTTCCAAGTATATCAATACTGAAAACCCTGGAATATTTGGGAGAGTAACTGCTGATCAGCGGTTTCAGTAACGGAATAATCAGAAAGTAATCAAGCCTCGTCAGACTTTACATGAAACAGAGTTGTTCCCCTTTCTAGCCAATTTGTTCATGAGTAGGTTTGGGATGGATGCAAGAGAGCTTCAAGTATTTTCCTAGGGTTTGGGTAAGGTATGTGGACTACACGTTAGCTATCTTTGATACAAAACAAGTCAATGTAGACAGTTTTATTTAAGAAACGTCGGTTACAGACCATTTCGATCACGTATGAAACTGAAAACAAAAAAAACTGCTGCCAGTTTAAAATGTTTTAATGGTAGTAGTAATGAGAGAATTGATGGGTTGGAATGATTTTTAACGAAATTATAAAGAGAATGGAATTTTGTGCTTGTTTTATATTCATCGTTCCATCTTGTATCCTAGTAAACGAAGAAAGTGCCCTATGTACTGATCCGTATCAGAAATGCTATCGTCAACAATGGTGATAATCGTCTCAAACCGTATAATAATAGAAAATAGCTCTGATTTAACTGAAATTTATTCCGGTCATGTACCAGTGAAGAAATCGAGATCATACATGCCCACAATCACAGCCTCTTTTTATCTCCAAACAATACAGTCATAATTCATCATTAAACGTACAAAAACCCTAAAGGTATTTCCCATGACATACATTGAGGTTTCAATTCAATTTCTAGTGCAATTGTTAATGACAGGAATTATTACAAATCATTCGGTTCGCGGATTCAACAAAATTTCAAAGGGAAGCCAAGTATTCTAAAAATGAATGAGAGACATAAAAAGCTCTCAAATGACTGACATTAACTCTGAAATTTTTCAACAGATTGACTGAAAGAAATAGAGAATGACAACTTTTAACAATCTGTAACTGAGTAGAGACAAAAAAGCGGCCAATTATGGATACCTCAACATAAATGAAAATTAGAAATTGCGGTTTTTTTAATTTAGCGAAATATCGTATATTTCTTTACAAAAAAGGAAAAGCAACTAATAAGCGAAAAGAACGACAAATTATGGAATAAAAATAATAATAATAATGATGTTTATTCATGAATTTTCAACTATGTGACATATGTGTTTTTTCTCAATGAATAAACAGTGTAATCACTGAAGCTGTATTGAGTACAGCTTGTGCGTGATAGAATGTGAAATGTTATTCATATACATGAAATTTGTCTCTGTTGAGTGAAAAGATAACATGAACAGTAATCAGTTGCTTTGGTTAATACGCAAATAAAATTATACTCATGAATAAATTCTTACAAGTAGACTAGAAGTTAATACAATGTAAATAAATAATAGTATAAGATGGGATATAATATTCATAAAACGTTCAAATGAAAATGTAAAAATGTAAGAAAACAGATTAAAATATGAATCTAAAAATTTTACGAATATACAATAATAAAATGAAACATTAAGTTAGAGTTAAAGGTGGGTAAACAAGAAGATTTTGTATAGTACAGAAATACAAGTAACACAATATATATATATATATAATAAAGTTCAGAAAATAGTTAGCTTATATTCATCATTCTTATCTGTTATTAACTATATCGTGTAGTATATATCTTTTCATATGTAGTAACCAAAATTTTATTTTAGTTTTGAATTGGTACAATTTTTCAATCGATTTCAAGTGATCTGGTATATAACTTTGGAGTCAGAAATTCCATACTACGTTGTCTTGGGCTTTTTTTACATTTTGGCACTAAACTATTCTCTTCCCTGTTCCGATATAATTCTGATTATCCATTTTTGTAGAGTGATAATATTTTTCAATGTCAGTCATTTATACCTCCCCAACGTAGTATCCCGTATGAAAGATGAGACTGTATCAGGGAAAAATAAATGGTTTTCAAATAGGCTATACCCAGAATTTTTCCCAGCTTATTATAAATGTTTTGCTTGTTAGTCCCATCGTCGGTACCTATCAATAATCATTTCCACATATTTCATCGACATCTCTTCAGGTATTCTGGTTTCTAGATCAATAATAAGATTTCCTAGATTTGAACTGAGAACATAGCCTTCTGTATCCATTGATAATGAGCTATTGATATACAGTATGAATAGTAGTGGCCCAAGAACAGTTCCTTGTCGTAGGCCATGTGTAATATTTCTCAATTCGCTGACGGCACCATCTATACATACTTGCTGTTGACGATTTGACAGATAACCCTTCAGTAAATTGTATGCATTTCCTCAAATCCCATATTTTTGTAGTTTTTGTAACTTACTGTGTCGAAAGCTTTGGAAAGGTTAACAAATACACAGAGTGATGGGTTTTTGAATCAATTGCTCTATATATCTTTGACGTTAATGCACAAATTCCATCTTCAGTTGACTTTCCTTCTCTAAAGCCATACTGACTCTCTGAAATTTCCTTGTGTTTATCTAGGAATTTCACGAGTGTCATTTTTAGTATTTCTTCAATTATTTTGACAATATTCGAATTCAACGAAATTGGACGATAATTACCGAGTTGTTATTTATCGCCTGTTTTGAATGAGTGTTTCACAATGCCTATTTTCGATAGCTTGGGAAATAGTCCTGTGTTGAAACAGTTTTTAAGGGAACGTTATTGGAATTTGATTCGATATTTATTTCAATGTTTCTGACGGTATATTATCTCTTCCTGGGGATTTTTTATTTTTTGTTGATTATTTTCATCACTTGTGATTCGTTAATTGGAAAAAGATACATTGTGTTTTCCACAATGTTGATTTTTTCTTCAATATTGTTAGGTATATTGATTTGGTCGGCAAAAGTTTTTCCCAAATCAAAGAAATAATCGTTGAATTCATTCGAAATTTGATTTTTATCACTGATTATTTCGTATTTTTGGTTTATTATTTGCTCTACTTCAGTTTCAGTTCTTGCCTTACCACATATTTCATTTCATTAATGGGGTATTATATTTTTTAAACTTGTCTCGCTGACTTTATATAAGTGGAAAATTCTCCTGGTCATTATTCTGATATTACTCATGCAATGTCAATTAGGAAAGATCAGCTTTCTGACAATTTTTTTGTGAGGATAGAAATACTCTATTGTAAATATATGAAGTAACATTTCGTCAAACTCCATTTCATTCAGGAAAATACAACTACACTCTTGTGACAAGCTTTATAAAAGCTTTTTAAATTTCTTCTTCGAGAATGTTGTTTCACACATCCATTCCATACGAAACCGTAGTATTTTTACAACCAATATCATTAACGATTATTTTTTAATGGGCATAACGCTGTCAGGTCACGTTATTCCGATATTTTATGGTCCTGCAATGAAAAATATTTATTCCCCAAAACGTTTCAAAAACATACAGGCCACCGCGAATTCCATGGAAAAGTAATTATTTAGGCTTTATATGGCCGTGATACTTCGGATGACTTGAAATAACTGCATAACCTTTCTCTCGTGCTGTTTCGATTTTATAAATTATCGCGATAGTACCTACAAGACTGCTACAGTACCATTTTCGATATGTTCTTCCAATATACAGTTCGGCTTCAAATAGTCTCCCCACTGGTTAACTTTTGTTTGACGTACAAACTATTAAAAAAATGGTTGGAGAGTATAACCGATACTACGTTTTGAAATAAAACACATTGTAATTGCTTCATAGATGGCGCGAAGAGGCACATCAACTGAAAGTTTGAAAAATAATGGGGGTCAAGTGTCACGGAATTCTAAAAACTGTTGATGGTTGAAAAAATAATTGAATTATCTTTTCAACGATGTGACACATGACCCCCCCATGCCATTTAAAATTTTTAAGTTGATGTGCCCCCCCGCGCCATCTATCAAGCAATCACAATATGTTTCATTTCAAAAAGTAGTATCGGTGATATCCTTTTTGAAGTTTTACTCAGAATACGAATGCAAATGCGTAAACGAGTTATAATTCCATTGTATTATTATAACACATAATTTTTGGTTAAATATCAATAAAAAATAAGGGCAATCAAAAAACGTAGGTCGATAAAACTCTCCTTTAAGTAAGAAAACATTACAAATTCAAGAATATATCGTTCGAGGTAATAATAGTAAATGAATGAACTTCATTCGGCTTAGCGGTCTAATGCACAGGCCGTTCGAAACTCCAGCATGGCGATAGTCGGTTCGAGCCCGATGTAGTACAAGAGAATTTTTCCCTTGTTGCAAGTGTATTGTGAGTTGTCTAGATGCCAATCTCGTCTAGTGCTAGCTTGGAGTGCACACCGACCACCCGAGGTGGTGCTGTAGGTTTTCCGGGTTTTCCTACAGCTGAAAAGTAAATACATCACCTAAAATATCGCCCGGAGGGCCACGGTTAATAATATTAATAGCCGTCCTCTACCCGCACAGGCTATGCCTTTGGGAGGGAGTGTTATTATTATTATTATTCACTTATTCGATGAAATATGGTCTATACATTACATTACGAGCGAAGTGGTCGTGGTGTTAGAGTGTTTGCTTCCCACCAAGGCGGCGTGGGTTTAATCCTACTGCCTTCCACTGCGCTAAAGTGGTTCGGAATCCACTTATATTCAAGTTTTAGGTCCCGGATCTCCCTTGCCCGCACAAGCTCTGCTTACAAATGTTTACATAAAAGTTGATATAAATTAGTCAGTAAAGTAATACTCGATAAGTTGCAATAACTTGATTCAAGAAGTAATAGGAATAATTTGCATCTAAACATGGTACACTACATATACATCATTATAAAAAGGAGAATGGATATATAAATCTATAAGAATGATAATATAAGTCATGATTTTTTTACAGAACAAACAAAAAAAAATTCAAGGAACAAATATAAGAATAAACAGAACTCATAGTAGGTACGTAATTTGGTTATTGAAAAATAAAATATTTTTCCAAAAAAAATTTTAATCAACATTTGTATATTATAGTATATTCGATTCAAACAGTTAAGAAATTATGTTTCCCTCATTTTCAGAAATACATGTTTTGTTTTTTTTTATTTCAGGCATCGTGTTGAAATATGTATTGAGTTAACTATGTGTTGTACCCATTATTGGGAATTTTAACTAGATTTTCATTCATTTGAGTGTAGTATCTCATATTCACACATAAGTATGAAAATTACCTGATGTTCATCAGTTTCAGTTCTTTATAGAGGCTATCGTAGTTGCATCTGGAATGTTTCTATAGGATTAGCTTAAAAAATCGTGTTTGTACTTTGTACTACCTCTAATCTATTTAGGTGTATTTTGAGCGGATCTCTCCAAGCCGTAATACCATAGCAAATATGGCTTTCTTTGAGTGATTTATTCAATAGGTAGATTAGATTAGATTAGATTAGTTTGGGGCTTTTGTGCCATAAGCATCTACACCGTGACCTTTGCAGATCTATTTTGTGTGCCCTTCAAATCGTTTAGAGTTCTTTGTCTAGCCCTGTCTTCATCACGAGACTCCATAGGCTAGTTTTTCAGAACTCCCATATATTTGGGAGCTTCTGGTTTTTCTTCTCCCAGCATTAGAAACCTCAGCCTTGACAAGCCCTCGCAGTGGCATAGTATGTGTGCTGATGTTTCCTCTTCTTCCTGGCAGATCGTGCATAGCATTTCTTCTGCCAGACCGAGTATGCTCATATGTTTATTGAGCCTACTATGCCCTTTGAGGAGTCCAACTATTATTCTAGTAGTGCTCCTTCTCTGGCTTAGTAGATATTCTGTGAATGTTGGCAGCGGTTTTTCAATAAGCTCTTTGGCCTGTCTCATTCCTGGTGAATCATTCCACCATTTTTGAGATTTCTGCTGAATCCATGATTTGGTGCTGGTTTTTAGTGAAGGTTTTGCTATGCCGCAAAACGGTTCTGGGCCATTCAGGGCCTGACTTGCTCCTTCTCGAGCTAGTGAATCAGCCTCTTCATTGCCTCTGTAACCTGTGTGTGCTGGTACCCAAGCTACTGTCAGTCTGTTCTGACTGCCCAGCTCTTTTAGGGCTACTATGCAGTCCCAAACTAGTTTTGAGGTAATTTGCAAAGAGTTGACTACTTTTATTGCCGCTTGGCTGTCTGAGTAAATAACAATGGTTTTTCCTGAGAACTCTTGCCTTATTAACTCCTGCGCGCAATAATGTACTGCAACGATTTCCGCTTGGAATATCGTCACATATTTGCCTAAGCTCAGTGCGATTCGCATCTTTGGCTTGGCTCCGTATATGTCGGCTCCTGAACTTTCATCGGTTTTTGAGCCATCAGTGTAGACGGCGATTTCTGCATTGATGGGAGATCCCTCTTTCCACGCATCCCTGTCCGTTATGCTTATCTTGAAAGATTTGTCAAAGCTATATCTCGGGAGTATACCACCTGATGGCATTCTCATGATAGGGTCGTTTTCCAACTCTTCATATATCTTTTTATAGTCTCTCCCCTGCATCTTGCTTATGGGCGTTTGACCTTAAGTAATCTGCACGTGACCGACCTGGCTTCTCCTTGAATGTGTATGTGCCACCGGTTGAGCAAGACTTCTAGTGCGGCTGTTGGAGTAGATCTCATGGCTCCGGTAGCAATCAGACATGCTTGTCTTTGCAGACCTCCCAGCCGCCGTTCTTCAATAGGTAAGTAGTTGTTTGAATAGTTGAATTTATTCAAGAGAGTTTGGAGTTTTCAGTTAAATATTTCGTATGGCAATCCCATTTGAAATGCATGTCTAGATATATTACTATGGGCCGCGGTGGTGTGCGGGTTGAGTTCTCGTCTCATAAGCCAAAGAGCGTGAGTTCGAATCTCAGCATTGCCACCGGTCTCGTGCATGGCATCACACGTATTAAAAGGTAAGGGCTACGTCTTCCCCTAGCTCGCACAAGTCTCTGACTTCTGAGGGTTGCACGTAGGGGTGCAACCGGTTGACGGATATAACAATTTTAACAACAATTTTAACAATTCCCAAATATTGGACTACAGATACAGAGTTTACTTCCAAACTTTTTCCATGCATCCATATTTTTTCTAGTTTTTGAAATGAAGGGTATGAAATTAGTTTTTTCAAAATTTACTGTTAATGGTCACTCATCAAACCAGTCTTAAAATTTTAGAATATCTTTGCGCTGTTTTTCTATTCCTTCCATGTTTGAGCTTGATCAAAAATAACAGTATCATCGACATATCCTATGATGTCACCTTCACTATCACAATGAATCAATTACGTATAGGTTGAATGATATTGGCCCTAGAACTATACCTTGGGGTATTCCATAGTCCATGATTTTCTGTATATCTGCTATTATCCAAATAGTAAGCGAGGTATCTGTTATTATCCAAATGAAACATTTCCTGAAAGATCGGAATTATGTATTCAAAAATTATTACTGCCATCCACCCGGAATTCATATAAAGTGCCAATTTTCCCAGCTTCAGAGGTCACAATATATTCGACACAACATGTTAACTTTTCGGAAACAACCTTTCACGAGAAATTGATGAGTATAATTATCAATTTCACAGAGGAATTCATCAAAACATTGTAATTCATGTTGATTATCGGCATATGCAAAATCGAAATTTGCATAACTACTCAACTTTGAAATGCGAGCTTTTCGAAAGCTCCTTATTATTTTGACACGTCCAATTTATCATGAATGCCACCAATTTAGCTTGTCTGCACTCAGCATGAACTGGTTATTGGATAACGAAAATAAAATTCGAGTGCGTTTAAAACCAATCGATAATGAACATGTACTGAGCCTTGACTGAGAAGTTGAATTGACAAATATGAACTCGTTTGGCATCCGCTGTATTTTATTATTCTCATTCCATCGAATTGTATCATAATTGTGTTCAGACGATATCCGGATGTGGAATACTGAAGAAAATTATTAGCAGTTTTCATTTCGTGTTCAATCTTTAAGGAATTGGTATACAAGGAGATCTGCTCAGATGGTTTTTATTCTATCTTCATAACCTAAGTCAGTGAGCGTAAATGGATACAAATCGTCTCCATTTGAAGTAACCTAGGAGTCCCCTAGGATTCATAACTGGGCCCGTAAATGTTTTCAGTCTTCGAAAATGATTTGAAAAACTGCTTCAAGCATTCATATCCTGATGAAAATTTTCAGAAAAATATCGATTGTAGAGACTGCTCAAAAATTCAAGAAGACTCCATACATTTTCTGAATACTATAACTACAACAAATTCAAACATAACGTTTTAGTGGGAAGAACGTACTGAAAAATTTTCAATATTTGTAATAGAATCAATATAGTGGACGAAATTAAGGATCTTGGCATCTATTTTGACACAGAAATAACTTTCAGTCCCCATTTGAATCATGTGATACATTCCTGCAGCAAAGCTTTGGGATTTTTCTACAGAAAATGTGAAGAATTGGGCAGCAATCAAATCTATTTATAATACATTTGTTTACAGCAAGCTGAATTTCGAAAGTGTCATATGGAATCCACATTATAATTCATATAAATTACCAATAAAAAGATTTCAGAATAGATTTGTAAGGTTCTTGTATTCCAAAATAACGAAGATTTGTGTAACTGTAGGCATAAGCGAAATTCGATTTCACTACAAAATTCAGCTTCTGGAACAATGGAGGATAATTACCGATTCAGTATTCATTTATAAAGTCATAATAAACTGTTACGACTCATCCAATCTAGTATCAATAATTTCTTATCCTGTTCCTCGAAGATACACCAGGAATGGACAATTATTTGCCAGTCCGAGTTTCAACAGAAATTTTGACAAAAGTTCCCCAATCACTAGAATGTGCGATTCCTTCAACAAATATTGTGGTAATCTAGAATTTTTCTCTGACATAAAATACTTTCAAAATGACTTTGAAAAAAATTTTCAATAATCAATGAGTAATTGTTTAGTGCTTTGCGTCGGGTATAAAATTAATTAGTTTTTTTTTTACTTGCAACCACTCTCAGTGGATGCTTGTTTGGGAATTTACCTGTTTGAGGCCAATTTTGAATAAATAAATAAATAAAGAAATAAAATATGATCTTGGGGAATGGAAATTTGCCAATACCAGATTCTATAAAATATTCCGCTTATTTGTTGTTCTATTTAAACAATATTATGACCACCAAATAAAATAAACGTAAAAAAAACATAAAATAAACTTTTTCCAATTCGCTAAAAAATATAGAAACTTCTGAGTAAATCATTATTTTGTTGAATTATAGAATAATGATGTATTTTGTGTGTGTGGTCGGTAGCGAAGCGGTTAGATTCACGTTGAATCTGCCTGTGTATAATATAATGTCAACAATTAATCTGTATTCAAAATTGTTTCAGGTTTCTGACTTGGTAAGTTGATGTTTAAATGTATTTGTCAAGGATTTGTGATGGTTTTGCCATCCCGAACCATGATCCATGAAAAGTCCCAGAAATTTTGTAACTTCACTGTAGTCAGTCCTTTCATTTGAACGAAATCTGATGGTATATCAATTTTTCTGGCGATTGTGAATCTGGGTTGAAACTGTTTTAATTTCGTTTAAGTAAAGATTGTTCGATGAAAACCATTTGTTCAAACCCTGAAATACTTGCGTATCATTTGCATATGAAATAAAATCAAAATCGGATCCAGAACCGATCCTTATGGAACCCGTGAATCCGTTGAAATAATGCCAGATGCATTGTTGGAGATTTCGACATATTGTTTCATATGCCCTGCTGAGATCACACAATATCCCAAAAGGGCACTGTCCCGCCTCAATGCATTCTATAACTGTGCTACAGTAGGTATGAACAGCTTTTTTGTTCAGGAATCCATGCTGGTGTGTTGTAAAGATATTATGTGTGGTCAAAAACTTTCGAATAACTGGATACTCGGTTCTGTTATTGGCCTATAGGTTTCTGGCAAATTGGTACATATTTTGGATGGGTATACGGTTCTGTTGTTTCTTTCGTAATTTTGTATTTCATTACAGCCACATAATTTTCAAAATCTGAAACAATTTCGGGCCATACTTTCATTATTGAAAAGATAATTTATTATATAGTTAACGAAAGCAGTATTACGGTTTTTCTTGATCTGCCTGTTCCTACGTTTCTCTCCAAAGTTCTGAATCAACAAAATTTAATTCTTATTACCGCTAAATATTTTGAGCATGCCTTTTCATTTACCAACCGTCCTCAATGTACGACACATTTCGTGTGGCATCAGTTGTTCTGACATCGTGGAATCCAAGAGAAGTAAATAACAAAACAACAGTTATTGATTCAACTATAAAAGAAAGTCCAATTCACAAAAATAAAACAAAGTCCTCGCTTTTTATTTGTCGGGATGTGGGTATACATAGTGGAGGAAATGACAGTAAAATCATGGATGACTAGTACAGTACTGCGAAAAAATATCGAAACAGTTAAGTTCTTTTCTTCAAATCTTTGCATAATGCATGAGATAACATCCTCAATCAAGCAAGAACTTAGGAAGTAAAATAACACACCAACAATGTTCCAAGTAGGTCATTTTGCTTCCGCCCTAGGAAACTGAAGGTTAGAAAAACTGATGTGAATGATTACGGAAACGAACCATTCAAGTGCTAACTGATAATGAATCTCGAAAACGCGATACTTTCAGACAACCAATCAAAAATTAATACGCAAATCTCGGCAAAACTAATCGATCATCTTGTATATTATTATTAGAAGAGTGATATCAACACAAAGAATGTAACGTAGATCCGTTCTGCTCAAGCTAACCTATAATGAAATGTCTATCTCGAATTCTCAAACCGAACGCCATCTCAATACTAACGTAAGGTGAAAGCGAAATCAAACTTATTACAGATAGATAACTGCTGATACTGTTTGAGATATGATGGATAGGTGTGTTTCGTAAGGCGGAGATTCCTACAGTTTTTAGACAAAAGAAAGTTGCACCGAGTTTTGTTGAAAAACGTTCACGTTTTTGTTATGAATATGCTCTCCATCTCGGGTCATTGTTTTCGAATACCTTCGAGCTAGTGCTGTTCTGATTCGGATGTTAGTTTTAGGTGAGTTTCATAACAAAACTCGCGTGAATGGCGGTCAGACACAGATATTGTTTCAACTCTTCAATAATCTAATGTACAGAGTGGTGTACAGTCTATAAAAATTCGATCGGATCTGTCAATTTTGTTTCTGTTAGTCCGTTTACTGTAACTTCAACATCTTATGGAAAGGGGGTGTACATCTATCAATTTTTCTCTTTTTCCAAATGGTAGAAAACGTGTTGTCATATATCCCCTCATCTTTCTTCTATTCATTAACGATATGCCTAATCATATAAGCACAGATAATATAGTTTTGTATACAGATGATACAACGATCGCAGCGAATGCCGATAATCCAGAGGAACTTCAAGAAAAATTGAAAAACTTGAGTGTTACAAAAATTCACAAGTGGTGAATGTGAAGAAAACTGTTTTGTTGCAGTTTTTTTCCAGTAAAAATAGGAAAATTGAGAAATTCCACGTTAGAGTAGGTGATGAAATAATTGATGCATCAGATATCACCAAATTTCTAGGTACTTATATCGATGGTAACATTCCCTGGGAGTCAAGTACGTAAGAAAGTCAACAGTGGGTACTAGACAATCAGACAATTGAGGTCCAATTTCAGCAAAGCCCAGCTGTTAAATGTTTACTTTGTCGTTGTATATTCCCATACCTCTTACAATATTGCCGTTTGGGGTTGCTCCACAAAACTCAACAAAATATTTGTCTACCAAAAAAGGGTATTGCGCCTAATCTATAAAATAGATTGTAGAGAATCTTGCGGTATGAAACTTAAAAACTGTATATATACATAATAGGGACTGTAAAAATATATACAACCCACTTGAAACAATGAAAAATCCAACCAGATTTGCGGAACATTGTAAATTATCTCTCCATACTTTCGATTTCGAATCAGTATTATTGAACAAGAGACGATTAAAAAAGACTTCTATCTATATGAAAAAGTATGTTGACAAAAGGTCACCTCGTATTTAAATCTAATAGATGAACTCAAATGAAGAATATACGATTTAGTGTCATCATCAGTAAGTGACTTTTCACAACTCTCCTCATTTCCTCCATCAGCCTTATTTTATAGATACTTATCATAAATAATCGATTCAACAATAGTTCAGTCTGTTCATCTCTGTGTCTGTGTACGTATTTTGTTCCTCAATATTTATATTGTAAGTCGATTTTATTAATTTCCATTTCATTTTAACTCGGAAAACCACCCTTAATGTAATTGATCATTGTTTTTCTTTTAATTGTTTGAGGTGTTTTCCTCCATTTTAATTTTTTTTTATTATTTCAATTTTTTAACGATTGTATTCCCACATAATTTGTTTAATTTCTACCTCCATTTAAGAATTCCAATTTAAATATAAATTATATGTTTTTTGTTGTCGAAACGTTGACAATTTAAAATTTGGTTTTCTTCAACATCCCGACCGAATTCCTACTGACTCATTAATTTTGATTAAATATATTGATTTGTTCATAACTTATAACATTTCCACACTCTGGGTTCGATTATTCTCATTAGTTTTTTTGAGAAGACCTGAGCTTTTTGATGTTTTTAATATAATTCCATGGGTGACTTCATCGAAAGCTTCGGCCGGATCGACAGATTTCCCTATCGTGTTGAAACTCTCACCATATATTTTTATATTTTGCCAAAACATCGCTTATTGAGCTTTATTGAGTCTAGTAATTCAATAGCTCATCAAATATTCATGTTTGGAATTTTAGTATTTTTTGAATCGAAAATCAATAGTCTCCTAGCCCTTGTTTTTCTATGGAAGATTTACAGTAAACTATGAGGACACAAGCGTTGGAATTTCAGTAAAATATAACTGTCCAAGAACCGCAGGATATCAATAAAAGCCTCAATTGATTTTTCTTCAGTAGAATATCTTGTAACAGAATGAAGAGTTATCGACGATTTCTCTATAATTGGGAATTTATGTAAGATAATGCTAACGGGGGTCATTAGAATCAATAAACTTCCGTTTGATTGTCTGAAATTACGATTCCAACTCGATAAACTTGTCATTACAAATTCAACCGTTGAATTATGATTTTATCGATAATTTCCCTGATATGAAAAAAGTCCAATTTGAAATATGACAAATAGCAGTTAAGCAGTTAAGAGACAAAATATTACTCATATTTGCACTAGTGCCAGTTCAAATTGACATTGATGTGAATATGAATATTGTTGGTCGATTCAAAAACTGCTTTTGATTCCTTTGGTGGTGAATTCAGAATTGTCACCTATGCGACAGCTTCCAATATAATTAGGAACATTTTTTGTATCAGGATCGATAATTTTGTTTTTGCTGCAGATATACCTTAAAGAGTTGAATTTCAGTCAATGTTTTATAAATTGAATATAATTCACCATAACAACATAGTACAAAATCAAAAGTAAAATATAAAGCGTTCACAATGAAAAATCTATTTTAGTAATACCCTTCTCTCCACACATTCTCACAAAGTGGAAAATATGAGGCAATATCTGTCAGAAAAAAACTACTTCAATTGCAATGGCTGGATGTAATCAAGCATTGAATTATCCCCCATCTGCTTGAGAACGATCACCTGCATTCAAGACTTGTTTTGGGGTTCTCACATTTCATCAGTGCTAAGATAGGTCAAACAACATTCTCTCCTATCCAACGAATAATAACACACAACAAGCATTCTAGGAAATGTGATTGCATGAATTCGAACAAAGTTCTAGAAGTGTGATGCAGTTTCAAATTAATTTCGAAATGTTAAAAACGGTAAACGAATCAAGGACGAAAATATTGAATAAACTTATAAATTTGAATATTTCCTGTCTGATAAATATACGTGAAAAAGATCCTGCAGGTGTGCACTACAGACACACCTCAAATCACAGTGGATAATACAAACTTCGACTCAAAGTTCAGAATATGCTGATGGCATAATACTCATGAGAGAAAGTAACGGAAGCACAAGAGTAATCGAAGACATCAAGACAAATATAATAAAGAATGAAAATGAGAATGGGAAGAGGATGTTCTACCTATTATGTAGTACGAAAGTAAGAGATGCACAATAAGTGAGTAATAAGAAATGATGGTAGCAAATGAATAGCGACTAGATCAAGAGACAATTGCACATACTGGAAGACACAAAATGACACAGAACAAAAAATTGCTTATTCAATAAGGTTTTCCTTGACAAGTTTTTTCAATCTCAAATCATCATCAATAGTCAGGCCAGAATCGCAGTAATTTTAATAGTTGTAATTTCCTCACTGTTCACATTCATCTGGATGCTTTCATGTTCGTTCTTTTGGGAATAAGAGCCAAACAACATCATACCAGTCTTTTTGGCATTAATTTTCAAAGAGCAGTTAATGAGAGAATGTTGAGAGGGAAACTATATCACTATTTATTTCATTGGTATCAACATCAACTTCCAAATGAAGCTGAGTGTCATCCTCATAGAGAAGTATTTGACCATACTGAACTATACACTCACAGTGTTACAATGTGAATAGCAATAGCCCAAGAATGAAACCTTTTGGGATTCTATTTGATAACGCAAGAGGACGCGATATATAATTTGCTGTTCTTACACTCTGGTTCATACCGAACAGATGGGCTGTGAAAAATCTGACAGGATAGTCGGTAATACCGATGAATTTCAGTTTATTCATAAGCAAGTTATAGCCCAGAGTCTGAAATGCTTTAGAAAATCGCGAAGAATCAATCAGTAGAGTGATTTTCTTGTTATCAACTTCTCTCAAGAGTTTATCATTAATATAAAATATTTCTCTAATGTGTTTCAGTGCCTGGGCAGTATGTTGATTGGACGAAGATGGTCTAGCTCGTTTAAACTTGATTGTGCTGGAATAGGCTGAACAAGAAAGATGAATTTTCTATGACTGCGAAAATACATTACTCACTATATATATATAGACAGAATTTCATTGCATGGTTTACAAACGACAATGTGAATGGACAACATCCAATTGATGCCGTCTAAAACTTGTGCATCACAATTGAGATTTTGCAAAGTATTTTGTGTCTTCGCGAAACCAAATGGAACTAAAATACTCAGTTAAAAATTGAGAGTTTCTAGATTTGCCGGAACTGCTGAGATCCTACTTACTGAATAGTGATTTAACTCCAATTCGTGTTGTAGATGATCTGATAAACATGCATGCCTTTTTTGGATTCTCATATATATGATACAAATTCTACTCTCTACACTGCAACCTATCAGGATTTTATTGTTTGCTGTCATATTGTTTAGAGGTCTTTGTCTAATCCGGTCCTTGGTACTAGACCTCAGATATTGAATTTGAGCTCTCGCATGTACTTGCGAGGTTGTGGTTTCTCTTTTCCTTAAATTGAAAACTTTAGCCTTATCGATATTGTTCACAGCTTTCGCTAAACCACAAGCGGGTTACGGGTCAATAAGAGTCCTTCGTGATCCACCTAGTGCTAATGAGTCAGCCTTCTCGTTGCCCTTATACCCTGTTTGTCCTGGTAGCCAGGGTATGGGCAGTTTTTTATGCTCAGCTCTCGTTGGGCTCACAACTAGTTCAAAACAAGTGTTGAGTTGATTTGCATAGAGCTCTTTGCTTCAATAGCTGCTTGTGTGTCAGAGAAAATGGCAATGGTCCTTTTATTGAACTTTTGCCTTGGAAACTTTTCTGAACAATGATATATTGCTGCAACTTCTGCCTGGAACACCGCTCCCTACTTCATATATGCCAAACAACGAGCTGGGGCTTGATCTTGGGCTTGGTAATATATCCCTGCTTCCATATCTTTTTCGGGTTTTGAGCCATCTATCAAGCAGGCATTGACTCCTACTTTTCTCCATGCCTTTCTGCCTGTTGAGGTTATTTAAATTGTTTTCCCAAAACTACACAAACCAAGTAATAGGGTTTACTATGTTGGTAAGGCCGAGTTGTACAAGACCAGTTCACCAACAGTTCAAGTGAGCCGAGTTCAATTGCTAAGGAACTAGGTATACATTTCATTGGCTAATCCCTAGCAACTTGAGCTGTTGGTGAACTTATCTTGTAAAATTGGGCTAAACCACACAGTGAATCCACGACCGAAATGAAATGGGAAGTTAACTTTTTCCTCACAGATGCTAAGGGCGGGTTGTTCAAGAGAAGTTCACCAGTTTAAGTAAACTTGGGTCAGTTGCTAGGGAGTAGCCAATGAAATTTCTAGTTCCTCGGCAACTGAACTTAGTTTAGTTGAACTATTGGTGAACTTTTTTGTACAACCTGACCTTGGTGGGCAAGGGGTATCGCAACACACCAGGGCCTTAGATGTTGGTTGGCACGTGACCCCTGAAAATACAATTATTATTGTTAACATCAATCATTTATTTCGAGACCACAAGTGCTTCCACAAAACCTAGTCAATTCCGATTTGTACATAGATGAATACTCTCCCATTTTCAAACATGGAAAAGTTCCGTATTCTCTCTGTTTTTATTCGATTTCATTAGATTTCTTTGGCACTAGCAATAATTGATAATGTGCGTCTCGGCATATTTGTACTGGTGAAACACATAGGTGAAAACCACGCCATCTGAATAAGACTTTCTTATAGCTTCTACTTTTTTTACCGTTCTTCAGGATCGAATGATCATTCTAATGGATGCCAAGATGCTCGTTACATCGCAGTGGCGTAGGTACCAATTTGATTTCTTCACAGTTGTACAAATAATGAAAAATACTCATGATGTTATTGATTTTTATGAATGAAGTGCTAATTCAATGGTTCTTGCACTCTTAAGAAACAAATATTTCGTAAAACCGAAAAATGCCTGTCTCTCCACACAATTCCACAAAGTGGATATTAAGGCAAATATCTGACAGAAAACAACTACTGCCCCCTACGGATATTGATCTATTAATGCAACGTTCCTCACAGACACATAATTGCAAGTGCTACTTGTTATAAAGCCATTGAATATGCACTTTTCTTCGCAGATGCATCAATACCGTAATACTTGTCTGTGTTTTGCATTTTCCTAATTGTTTACTACTGAAATGACATTAATTCACCCATAATATTTTTTCCAAACTTGAATCAGTTCGAAACACGTTAAACGCCACTTGCATAATCAAAAAATATGTTTGATGGGCCAAAATATCGAATTTTTCAAAATATTTGTTTAAATTGCATGGTTTTGCTTCGTTTTATATATCTCGCATTTGAGAAGCAAGTGTGTATCATGGCTCAAATGCATATTTCTATTCTGGGTGCCTGGTGATGCATATTTGTTTCCCGAAAAACACGAATATTTCTATCCTATTTGTTAAATAATGAATAGGCCATATGAATGCAGTGCCCTTTAGTTATTTTTTGTTAGTTGAGTAACGAACAAGGAGATGTAGTTATCAGAATGTCGTTTGAGCAGAATCAGGAATATTTGTAAAAACTTATCGAAGAATTTTTTGTTCAGATGAGGACAGTGATGGTGACGTTTTAAACAAGACTTCGAATGAGTTAGTGATGACTTAGAAAGTTCTTCGTCAAACGAGAGCGTTGAAAAAGGCCAAAAATACTACATTATTCACAGAAAATACCTTCAACATCGCAAAGCATGCAGGTTAGCACAGGAAGAATAGAAAATTTTATTTCCCAATATCGATTGTGTGAAAATGAAAGCTCAACAGATGATAAAAAAGAGAAAAAACTATTGACATGTAACAATATAAATGGCGAGAACCTGAAAAATATAAATTTCATTGGTCAGAACTCAGGTATCCAAGTCGAGCTTTTCGAGATTAAGACAAAAATCTTGTCGGCTTTTTTCAACTCTTTGTGAATGATGATATTGTTGAGTTGATTGCAGATGAAACTGATAGATATGCACATCAAAAACGGAATACTGGTAGTCACGGTCAAGTACCATCTCTTGTTCATCAGTGTGTAGATGGGATTGAATAAATTACCAAAACTGTGCTCGTATTGGTCGAAAAATGCACTATATGGAAACAATATAAAGAGTTCTATATCACTTTATCACAGGGATGGTAATTACCAAATGGAAGGACAAGCGTGACGTGCTTATCCTGAGACAAAACATACTACTGAAATGGTGGAAGTTCATCAGAGAGTAGCAGTAATTCAAAAGCCAGCTTGGGTTGCAAAAATTGTCGATTATAATAAGAATAAGGGTTTCATAGATAAATCTGACCAAATGGAATCGTACAGCACAGCATTAAGAGAATGAATGAAATGGTATCGTAAAATAGCAGTTAAGTTTCCTCTTTGGAACAGCTTTCAAACAGCCATATTAATGTTTGACGTAAATAAAAAGTGTAAACGTAAGCGGTCCATCAGAAAAAGATTATTACGCAATCTCAAGCTACTGTGTATAGTAATAATGGCTATTTGTGAAGATACAAGATTGACCACATTAACACATTTTCCTAACAACCTGAAATATCTCGAAATGAAAAATCAAGATCAGAAAGAATGAACAGATAAACCAAAATAAAACCAGGAAAAGTTGCTTCAACTATCTTGATCATCGAAAATCCAGGAAACAACTGATGAACACACAAGAACAAATCCATCGATTATAAGGATTGAAACGGAAGCCAGAACCAAGGAAAATAGACTAACTGTTGCTAACAGCAGCTATAACAAGTTGATCTCGTCAGACTGTGTCAAAAGTTCTTCGACAATATTATCATCAAGAGAATTCCTTATTTTGAGCTTTTATCGCAAGAATCATCTCATCTTAGCTCATCATTGAGACTCCAGAGCCACTACAGTCCTCTGATCAGTGGGCACTCATGAAAAATATGAAAGTGGATGCCTATTGAGAAAAAATTACACACTCGCTTATTCTCAAACGTCTTTTCTCAGCTTTTGGTGAACACTAAAACTCAAATAATATTCAAAGAGGAGAACACAGGTGTTGGTGGTAGTTTTGGAAGTAGTAAATCTTTGGAAATACCAAAAACTAAATCTAACACTTTGCTGTTCATTCAATTAAACTAGTTCCGAGAGAGCGAAGGATAGAGAGACAGAGCGAGCAAGATAGATCTCGAGCTAGAGAAAACAACGAAGAAGATTGCTAGGCAGAAGGAGCGAGGGAGATGGCTCATAAAGTATAGGAAAGATAGCTCTAGAAAGTATTTTGTATGTTCAGGTACTACAACGCTAATCTGAGATGAGCTGTATCTATATTTATATATTTCAAAGAGCTCACAGGCTTTGAGTGATTTTTCCAAAGAAGAGGATTGCTAATGGAAATGAAGTATGGAAAAGGTTGACAGGATGGTTTTTCAAAGGAGACATGTTTTTTTTTATTTAAATTTCATTGAGGTACCTCAAGAATTTTCACAGTAAATCATTCACATTTCCAACAAAGGTGAGTCGACTAACACATCACCCTGTTCTTGATAAAGCTCAATACAAAATGTTCCATACAATAACAAATACCTTGCCTCACTGACTTTACGCCTATGAGTTTGGTCTATATCTTGACATTCACTGAAATATAAATCAAATTGAATCAAAAAATGCCCTAGATGATTTTTAATAACTATATCACCTGTAACTGCAATTACTAATGATTGGATAATGTCACTGAGTTCCGGCCGAATTCCGTCGAAATAATTTATTACCATTATTATGTTTTCTCCGTAACCATTTCGACGATTTGTTAACAGATGTGACATTTCATGTAGTGTAGGCTGCGATGTAGGTAGTACCTACCTATGCAAGTAGGTATCATCAGAACTAATTGTTTGGTATGAAGATGATATTTTATTTATACAGAGTTAGTCAAATGTATGGACCTGCCTATTTTTCCCAGATAATATGAGAGTTATTGAAATAAAGTTCGTATAAAAGTTATACGGTATTTCACATTGCATCTTTTTGTGAATTGAAATATTTATTTGAAGAGTGGAAGAGTGACGTCGTAAGCAATTTTTTAAAATAGAATCATATGTCATGTTTATTAGTATTGTTAGAAAGCGTGTTTTCCTCTAATTTCAGTAGTACTTATATTGTTTTAACTCTTTTGGCAGATACAGTGTGTTTCGTATTTTTGTGTCCACTTATGTAAGTCAACCACGTATGGCTTGATTTGTTTTTTAATATTAATTATGAGTTGGGGAATTTTGCCAGTCAGAAATTGTAGCGATATAGTATATACGGGATTTTGAAATATGATAATAATATAACATGTCAGAAAATGGTGCATAATACAGTAGAAATAATCTAAGTTGGAACACTGATTTTACTTTTTTTCTGGCATCATTTCATGTGTATTGATATGAACTGCAAATGTACACTGCCATTTTTTCTATTTCCTTCATATTTGCACAGCGCCTTGTTATTCCACAACCCCCAAATATTTTGCAAAACAAAAATGTTCTAGTTAAATAAAATTCATCGAACAAATCGATATTTTTGTTACGCCATCATCTGTTATATCTACTTCACGAAATCAATCTGATGTTAGACGCAAAATGTTTCTTTCAACCCAAGAAAAACACATGTGATAAGATTTTTCAAAGAGTTGATAGGAATATTGTAGAACTGCAGGCGTGTATCGTGAACTGAACACAGAAAAAAAACGACCAGCTACAACAATATTTACAGAATCAGAAACGTTAAAAAAAAAACGAGAAATCAATTTGGAAGTCCGTGATGTGAAAATACAAGAAACGATCTCGAAAATACGGTAATAAACTTCAATCCTTTTATAATATAATATTATTTTTTTAATCCCGTCTCTTTTTTGGATACATATGACACGGACACCATCAGTTACAACATATGAAAATGCTTGAAATACAGATGAGAAGTATTGGAAGGGTGTTGACGGAGTGGTCTTGAATGCTAAAAGATTAATATTTGCCAAAAATCATATTCTGATATAATCTTCAATTCCTCAAACGTCTTTTGGACGAATGGGAGCACTTTCACGAATAAGGGTGTTTTATGATAGTTTTTAGTGATATTAGAAACTGTTTCTAATTACAACCACTCGATAATCTCACATAATATGGGAAGAGCAATACTGAACATGAATCAAAAGTGGGGAGTTTATTAGAGTAGTAGTAGTACAAGTCCATTGAAACTGTTCATTATCAATTCAATTGTAGATAACTTCAGAAAGTTCTACCGGACTACAGCTCAATTAAAAAATTTCTCACAAGGTCTTTCGGGGTCGATATTATCATAATAATCATCATCATGATATTTGATACTCTATATCTTACAGATTACAGATGAGGCGTTAACATGTTTCCATTAACATATTGATCAGAGTGTGTATTAGGTAACAAAAAGAAATTCATGTGGGGTGCATCTAGCTGAAGATACAATGTAGGCGGACGATTATGTCGAATAGGAGAAAGTAAAGCGAAAACAATTCCGTAACAATACAGTATTAGCTGATATCAAAAGGATCATGCAACCCACCGCTTATATTGTTTTAGCTCACAAGAGTGTAACCAGTTCTGGGGTTACTGGTTGGATTTTGAAACGAGATTAAAGAGCGTTCATAATGTTTTATTGTGACAACTGTTTTACTTGCATTGTTTGTTTTGTAACATATCTTTGCATGCTTAAATATTTGGTAACACCCGAGAATTAGAGTAATTGATGGACAACATCGAAGTTCATTCTTAAGGCATATTTTTGTCCTAGGATGAAATTTAATATTTTATGGATACTGTAGGCCAGAAAATTATTGATGTTTGATGGAATCACAACAACCAATTATATTTTGCCAGAAAGATAGATTTATGTTATATATAGAAATATCTACTTACTTCAGGAAAAATGGACTAAATTTCCTACAGAAAGTTATAGTTCCTATATTGATTATTCGTATCATATTTCAACCCGCTCAAGTATAGTTGGGTACTCTAATCTAATCCATTTCATCTATTCTGATCTGAAATCGCCTCAGTGACAATATAACTTAATTGAGATAGGAACAACTGATAATCTACAAACCAGACCACCAACAGATGGGTATGATAAAAACTAGATGAAGTACCTACCATAAAACTTTTTGGAAGCGAAGTCACTGATAAAATTTTGGCTCATTTAATGTTGTCTTAAAGAACATTCAGTATTCCTACACATAAAGTGTGCTTAGCTTACTTATACTATCTAACCATTATTGAATGTCATCAAGTCTGCAATCACTGCAATTATATTACTTACAATGATGCAGGAAGCCAGTGCTTAAGAAAAGGCTATTCGAGCAAAAAACGAGATAAAATCTGTGTAAATCCATTCTGTTGTTACGTGCTTGCAAATGGGATATTCAAGAGTAATCGAGAATGAAATTGTGATAATTAATTCAACACTCTGCAAGTAATGCAAGAAATCGAATAGTGTTTCATTCTCTCCATCGGGTGTAACATTTTCCCATTCCTCATCCTCGTTGATTTTGATGCCGTTAAACTTCTTGCTAACAATGCGATGAAAATCCTGTAACAATATGGAAAATTCCGAACTTGCTTCCTAGTGAACACATTGTTGAGAGTGAAAACTGCCGGTATTTTTTAACATTAGAGGCCACAGCTGAAACGTGTAGGGTAAATTGAAGTTGTACTATATTGACCGTTATTTTTGACGAAAGTGATACAGCATAGAGCTGAATATATCATTCAGAAAATGTTGGAATTTCGAAGTTATACAAAAAACAACGCGTTTTTTCGCTTATGCAATCCTCGTTAAAGGATATCAAATTGAACTGCGCATTCAGTTTCCTGCTACTTTTTTTCCCCAAAGTTGATTTGGACCTGTATGCACGTTCTGGAACCAAATGTTTCATAGTTCTTTAGGAAAATAAAGGAAATTTTAATCATGTTGATGAATCATCAGAGGATCATGTATCTCCAAAGAAAACATTTTTTAATGAAATATTCCTTTCTTATAGAACAGTCATACAAGAAATTGAAAAAGCTGATCACTTCCTGAAAAATTTGAATTTTCATCAACTAAATAGTAATAATAATAGTAAATCATGATAAATGGTGGATTACGTAATCCAATCTTTCACAAAAAACCTATACAATAGGAGATTAGGTCGTCTGCAAGTATTCAACAGAAAACAACTACTGCCCCCTATGACCGTTGAATGATATATGTTTAATACTTGGCAAAGTTTTCTACAAGAACTACTTTGCAATGCATTTTAAATATCAAAGCTGAAATAATTTTTCGATTTATTTGGGGGAACACCTCCGTACCAGTTTTTTGCCAATCATCAGCGAAGGCTAGTTCAACCCAATTGAATCGAAAAATCCTTTCAGCCTAATAGGGAATCCCTGAGACAAATACTAAATTTTGCGGAAGATTGGATTACGTAATCCACCATAATTCATTATTACAAATACTAAAGTATGAATTCAGCGCCATCTCTGGGTACCTGAATTAAAATGCACCCCGACCGCATGTCGACTTCAATATGAAGCCAAAAACATAACCATTAATCTAATCATGATAATATGATGATATGAACTCCTTCTGCGACAAGTATCACCATAAACTCCGAAAAATCTGGTTATCAGAACTATCGAGAAAGAACAAAGTTGCTTGCTATCCCGACTCTACTCCGCTATACTGAAGTGGTGAAATAAACTCAAGAGAAGCTGCGTCAAGTCGACTTTGGATTTTACTGGCTCGTTGTTTCATTTTCCACGTTTCAAATCGCTCAACTCCAATATCCATTATGACCTTTTCTTGTATAATTTATTTATCAGTCAAACCTTCAACACTCTGTATATTATTTGTCAATACTTTTGTACGAATACGGTCGGTATGGTGATTTACCTGTCAATTTTTCAACTATAGGTCGTCTGCCGTTCATGTCCTGACTTGTATTCCACCTTCAGAAGTTCTCCCTCAAATATTCAGGAAAATGTCACCTTCCACCTCATACTGCACGTTTCTCAGTTGTTATAAAGTACTGCCGATTTACCGATGTTACTCGTTTGCGACACGGGAGATGTTCACTGTATATTTCCTCATCCTTTGCACTATGGAACATCCTGGAAAATAAAAACCATAATCATTTACACAATATTGGAAGATCAGGATCAAGCAGAATTGCTGTATAAATTACAACGGATCAGTTATTCGACCTAAACTCCCACTTTTAATTTTTTGACCCATTCTTTCAAGAAAAACACTATTTTCGAACCAGACTGCCACCGATTATTCCATATCCAGCATCGTCTTCTCCAATTAAAATTCAGTACTTCATAAACTGAGTAGAAAGTCCATAATTTCTCAAAAAAAACACCATTTTTTAAATTGCTGTAATTTAAAATACTTTCGGAGTATTGCTAATCATTATCAAAAATGACCATTTCAAAAGTTATTAATAATGCTTGCGATCACTTTTTCATTTCAGATGGAAGGCCTACATTGACGAAGTAATTTAACTGTACTCCACTCTAATAAAGTTCAGAATTCCATCGTCCAGGAAAATAAGTTATTAAAATAATAGCATGGAAATGAACCGTTACTTACAGCTTCGTAAATTATCCATATAATTTTTTTTTAATGGACAGGGCACAGTAATTTCTTGAAAAACATTTTTATGTCTTGATGACTTTAATGATTCCTTAATGCCTTTTGAAAACATTTCCAATATCTGACTCGTATATTAACTGAGTTATTCAAAATTTGTTGGATGTAGTTTGGGGGGATTACAAACTGTTTTACAGAAATTTTCATCTTCGGTTGCATCAACTGGCTCTTTCACATTGTTGTTCACGTGATAATACCAGAACAATATCACTCATCAATAAGATGTTTCAAGTCATCAAAAACGCAGATATTTCCACAGATGTATAAAGTCCGCATTGTTGTATTGATAGATTTCAGCAATGATCGCATTTTTATCTGTAAGTGATGTTAGACGTCAAAGATGTTTCAGTCAGTTATATACAAGACTGTTGAAAAAGTGGTTTTCCAACAAAATTCATGGTGTGTCTTGATTCATTGTCTCCACTCAATCTGAGCGGATGGATAGATATTTCATTTTCCTTAAATCTGGTGTAGATTATATGAGAATTAGTATTTGTTAGTTTACCAAAGCATTATCATCATTACTATTAAAGCTCTTTTCAGGTACAGGTTGTCGTTGATAGAACGGTTCTGGTCCTAGCAAGCAGGCTTTTTATCTCTTGAATGAAACGGATCTTCTGATGGGTTCCTGGAAAGTTGTCTTCTTCACCATCGCACCCAAAGATATCAATCCTTATGCGATTAAGATCATTCTTATCGCAGAATCTGTAGAGAATGGAGTCTTGGTATAGTCCCAATTGAGGATATTTCCTAATGTAGCGGTCAAGACTTCTTCTGACCTTCTATAAAGAATTGTTTTGGTCCAGACCGAGTGGGAGTTCTGATTGGATATGTTTTTCCCGAGAGTATTGCCTATTCTATTGAATGAGCTGTATACGTTGTACTGACGCATTGGGGCCTTAGGTCGTGTTCAATGTCCACTGATTGGATATATTTTTCCCGAGAGTATTGCCTGGTTCATACTTCCAGGATGATAATTTGGTTTCTAGGAACTCTTTCAAGAATATCCCGTGCACAATCGAACAAAAGTCATTACGTCTGTTTGGAACGTACAGGATTGGGTACCGAGACTCAAAATGATATCCTACCTGACTCAATCATCAAACGAACTGCTTGTTTTGGAACCATCTGTCTATTAGATTCCTTCCTTTGACAGTTCTGATGAGACCTTGATGGTTCTTGTCAGTATTCTCCGACGATAATATATGCTCCATCAAAGGAGTATGGTAGAGTCGTTCTATCCGACAGCATCTCCGATGTGATGATTTGCACGACTTTCATAATCTTGAAGTGTTTTAGATTATTGATCACTAAGAAAAGATTAGTCTCTAAACTGCGACCTTATCAGATCTATTGTTTGTGTCCCAAAAATCATTTAGAGTTCTCTATGGGCTAATTTAAGGAACTCCATTGTATGTGGGAGCTCCTGGTTTTGTCTTCCCCAACCTCAAAATCCTGGGCTTTGACAAGCACTCGCAGTGGCATAGCATATGAACTGACCTGCATGACATTCCTTCTGCCGATTGTACTCATATGTAGTTTTCCTTTTCTGCTTCACTATTCGATAGCGGTTTTCTTGTTGAACTCTTCAGCTCCTTGGTAAATCGTTCCACCATTCTTGAGATTTATGTTGTATCCATAACTTAGTACACGTTTTTAGTATAGCTTTTTCTATAGGTATCGCTTCTATACTTGCTTCTGCTTGTCATTCGTCATTTATCAAATCAATCAAGCTTCTATGCACGAAGCTGGTAAGTTTACCTGGTGAATGATCTCTCGAATCCGATGTCAAGAGGAAGTCAATCAATGAAAACCTGTCAGACAGACGTCAGTGGCTAGTTAGTAGACATGTTGCAAGAGAAGAAGGTTCAGGATCCCCTCCAGGCTGACCATTGATGTGCTGGACATAGCACGAGAAACTCCGAGTATGGTTAGTTTTTGGCATAGTAGCATCACTGTAGTCGTCATCTGTTCTACCTTTGGCAACCACATGAAAGGAGTCAAGTCTCCATATTCAGCCAAAAGAACGCCTGACCATTAGTAATGTCATCAGCTAACACTTTCACAAGATCTTTGTTCCAGGTTAGCTCAGACTCCAGGTTGAGGCCAAGGTATTTTGACATCTGCAGGTTTTCTGGTCGAAGGAACTATGGTCGTTTCGGTTTTGGGAAATTGACTATAGGATTCTCCTCCACGTAACATTAGCATCTATGAGGGACAACGTCAGAATCATACAGACGCCAATGCACCTCTTTACCATTATTGCGATATCGTGATTCAGGTTCCTGAGGAGGCTGCCTACAATGAGGATCCATAGTAGTGGAAGAGAAAGGCTTCTAACTTCCATGTTACTGAGCATGACGGATCAGGGCTGGGGGAACCTTTTTTTATTGGTGAGGGGTTATGTCAAAGTCGCAAATGATTTGTTGTTTAACGCCAATTCGAGACTATGCTGTAAAGCTGTAAGCTGTAAGAAAATTAGATACTCCAGGGCACTAGCTCTGATGTTCCATCGTCTTAAGCATGAACAGCGTTAGACAAAATGGTCTGGCTTTTCCAGCTCAGTTATGAATACCTCCTCCAGATGTAAGGTACGTACACATAAGCCAGGCTGGTCCTGAAGAACCTGAAAAGGTATGCAATTAGTATATCTGCTCCACAATGTAGGAGTACACTTTGGATTCCGTCTGGCCCTTCTGATTTAAATGGTGTTGAGATACATATAGCCCATTTTACCTTTCAGTAGGTGACTTCCTGGGTTTTCCTTGTTGACCTCGCTATAACTGATTGTATTTCTTGGAGCACAATAGGATACTTGATCCCCCTGAAATCAGGAAAATGAGAATTTCCACTTTTGGTGAAGGAGCCGCTATCTCGCATTGAGGTACCGACGGCATTTACCATAGTTTTAACAAAATCTAGTTGATTCGTGAGCGTTCAGTAAGAAATGCTCTCTCCATCCATACCTCTTCGCAAAACTTGTCAACGCCTTCCTACTTGCTCTTGGTACAGCTTTCTTTTAAGCTTCGTTTGTTAGGTCTCGTTAGAGAAAGGGTCTTCTTCTTAGGATTCTCTTTGGTCCAGAATTTGGAATTTGTTGTTCTGCTAACTTTTGCTGAAGAGGAACTTCTTTGGAATTAGGAGACCATCGCATTTTGAAGTCGGAGAACCGCCTCCCTATCTCTTCCAATCGGTTTTGAACGAATTTTTGAAGATCGTCATATCTTCGCTGCTTCCAGAAATCTGATATGCCGATAAATTGACAAGGATGGCTCGTTGGATAAGTGCGATCCTCTAATGTTTAGGGTGACTTATTTGGTTATGTGACGTATATGACCTCGGATAGCAAAAGTTGCATAACTTCCCACATTCATGACAACGAGGTCTTCTCTTTTTAGAAATTCCAGGGGCAATGTTACAAAATTCCAATGAGAGTCTCTGCTTGGGATACACCCGATGTTGGTTGTTGTGGGTTTTCCTGGAGCTGATGAAGGAACTGTGTATTTATTCAAACTCAGTGAATGGTCCCTAGTGCTACAGTAAGTAATAATACTGTCCGTACCTCACCCGTACAATCAGGTTATCATTATCATTTTAAAAATAATGTTTCAGGAATCTTTGCCGTATTGCTTTGACATTTGTTTCATTCTTTGATGTAACAGACATAATTAGTTGACAGTTTTCTTATTCAAGATATTAACAATTTCTCCTTTGAGTTGAAAGACTCACATGGCGGGAATATTGTCATATATCTGATTATTTCTAGGTACCCACTATCATCGCTCCAAAAATCTATGTCGAGTAATCGAGTTCGTCAAAAAAAAATTCCGTCAAGAGTGCGTGCCCGAACTGAACACAATAATTGACGTACGAATTTCAAGTACTCATACGTAATGGTATGTGCGTTTTAGGCCTGTTCAATCAGAATGAAAGTTTTGATGGTAATTGAGAGGAAATTATATGGAATTACACGTTCTCAAAACGATTCTCGGAATGGGTATCTACCTAGTAAATTAGGTTTTTAATAATCACGATTTTCAAGAGGCCTCTCCCAAACATCGAATTAAAAACTGGAAGTGCATATGGGATGCCTGCAATTTGGATGCGAATTGTAATTTTCGACTTGATTCTTGGCTTTGAGTAAAAAAAATAAAAATAACGCTGATTTATGGGGCTGCCACGCCACGAAATTGGGATCTCATTAGCTGGGTGATTCTGTTTTGCGGTTCATCTCAATAGCAGATGGGAGCCGAAGTAATAAAGAACTATTGCGCCATAATCGGTGCAATATTATGAAGATATTCGTGTAATTTTTTTTCAAGCAATATTGAAGGGAAAAATTATTTTTGGTGAAATGATTGTATTACTCATGATAAATTGGAGGAAAAAAATTGCAGAAAAGTGAAGTGTTGAGCTGAAATAAACTATTGCTGACCGGAAAATCTTGACTAAAAGTTTGATTATATGGGGAAAGTTTCATTATTGACGTGTTTTTTTATTTCAACTCTCCACGGTATTTGAAAAAATCAAGTGAAGGAAATCTATACAAATGGACTGCATATGGTTAACTCAGAAAAGAAGTCATAAAAAACTGAATGGTGATTGACTGATTTGGGTTATTCAATAATGATTTTATTATCTCCCAATATAATACGAAGCATTTATTTTATGATTTCAGATAGGAAAATCAACATTACGATGAGTAACTTGTTGAGTAAAATTATGTTTTCACGATAATACCCTTCAACACTTCTTTACATTTTTACATTTTCATACTATGGAATGTGAAAATCTCTAAGAAAATATGTCAAGAAATCGAATAACAGAACTCACTTTTTGTTGTTATGTCTATTTCAAGACCATAATATGATGATTTAATCTGGATACCCCATTCCCCATAGTCATCTTTTGAATTTGCTGCCCTATTTTCCAGAGTAAGGGAATTTCATAGGGTCCAGTGAAATTTAACTGCTGGTGAATAACGTGCTATTTCCTGTCATGTTAACCGATAACTAAACCAAGATCTGGATCTTTTCCTCGGTCTTCAGGTACAGTAATTATCTAATGACCTATAATTTTAGAAATTGTCGCTTCCTTCTCATAGTCTTGTTTTTCTGAGCCGCTGTCAATTTTTGTATGTTCGGATGTTGGCCATTTGCTAGGTACGTGCATCATAATTTCGGCATCTTACCTGTCTTTTTTCAGGCAACACTTCCCTCATTACTTTTGTTATGATCGCTTCAATGGAACCTTGTGGATCTTTCTTTATCATTTGGCCTTCCAATATTGTTTCGTAACCTCAAATTCCAAAACGCGTGTCAGTGCATCAACGAGATGTATTACTACCAATGGTTCAATAATTTTTTTGTCACGAAGTCCATTCAAGAATTTCTAAACCGCTAAGAATGTCAGCTTCGAATTCCCATAAGAATTCGCCTGCTGGCTGGCTGTAAATGGTGGGTCTAGCAGTACCGTCGATATAGATGTTTAACAACAACTTTTGCCGAACATCCCATCCATTGTCTCTGGCGTAGCCTCATATTGTCGACACTAATTTGCCCAAATGTTCCTTTATTCAACCCTTACATTGAAATCTTTTACTTCCACCACAAATTCATTCAATTTCAAACTCAGGACTAGCATTGAATTATTGTTAACAGTTTCTGTGGTGTACACAGTGTTCATTAATTTTTTGAACTGATTATTTTCCTCATTTTGTTGAGTTTCTCCTCAATTTCACCTTTAATTTAATCACCGATAGTTTCTTTCATTTTGTCCATTTTTGCCCCAATTCCCTCTTTGACTTTATTAGTGATTGCTTTGTTCATCACTATTATTTCTTCTAATAGCCTTCTTTCTCCTCTTGAACCTTTTGTGTTTCCTAGAAGCTTATCTTTCAGACTCCTGGCATGGTCCTGAAGTTCTCGTCTCCTACTCCTCGAATTATCTATAAGCTCTTCTCTTGATCTATACAAATTTTCAAAGAAAGCTATCTTCTATATTCTTGATGTTTTGTTGAATGTTCCTTAAACTCACCGAATTTTCTATATTCTACAGTCATCGACTTTTCTGGAAGTATATCTTCCACGGACTTTGTAGTTTCGAAGAGTTTTTCATCCAGAAACGTCTAATAAAAAGTTTTCTCCATCTTCAATCAAACTTTCCAAAAGTATTTTCGTCTTCTTCATACTGTTTGTTTCTATACAATTCCCTTTCCTCCAAGTCTTGCTTAAAATCGCTGACTCTCAAGTCCACAAGGCGCACTTTACTCGAGAACATTTGTCTTTTAGAGTCTTTGATTATTTGTCCCATAAACTGGCAGACTTTTTTACACAAACAATTGGCATTCTCTGATTATTTCATTCATATATCTATATCAATCAAAATTGTAATCTCGTACTCTGGAAAGTGTTAATACTATATAGAAAATAAATCTAACGGATTTGGTTGAAATTTCTTACTTTTTTCTATTTGTCTCATGCTATTATAAAGATTTCATTGAAGTGGATGAAATGTAGTAATCTGTTTATCAAATAGTTCACTCGAGTCTAATGAACTTAATTTATTCATTCAAGGAAGTGATTTCATACGGGCGTAGAGAAAATATAAAGTGATTTCGACAATATGCATATTCTCAAAACAGGAAAAAGTACGGTTTTGATTCCACGATTTAACGGATGAAATAGCTGCTGTCCACAGAACAATACAAACTTCAAATGAACGTTGAGTAGATTTTCATGTTTCGTAAATACGTAGGTATCAGCTTTCCATCTTATAAAATCATTATGTGCAGGATATTTCTCTTTGATTGTAAAAAGAAAATATTAAAAATTACGCAAAAGATCCGGAAAAAACTGAACAAGATGACTTTGACTGTTGTTTATTGTTCCTTTATGAATAACACTCTTCTTGGAGCTTGTGATAGCTGAAGGAGACGGGGTGTTACCTTTTAACGTGATATTCAAATTAGATATCGATATCATCCAATTTATCTATTTCTAGTGTCTTCTTCTGAGTGTTGAAGAGGCACAAAAAATTAATTCTTCATATTATTACTAATGCTAGTTTTGGATATAGTTATCCATAATACAAGTAGGACTTGCGTGAACTCTCATGAATGAGACACAGCCAAGTTCAGAAAAATACGCTTGACACTAGTGTGGTTTCCAAGCAACATACCTAGTTTGTTTATCAATATCGAAAGAATTTGTTTTCGATCCATCATCGATAACAACGTTTATATTACATACGAAACCTATCTAACCTAAATGACTTTCAATGTGTTTATTTTTATAAAAGATTCAAAAATGAAAGAACGTTTCATAAGACATATCCTTATTCATTTTGATACTTGGTGTAGCTTTCAACCCCGCCCCTTTGCAGTCACCACTCAACTTCTTTCAAATAAAACTCCCTATATAATTTCCAAATTTTTCAATCGAGTAACATTGTTCCAAACATTAGTTTAATAAGATATTCAAACTGAAACACAGCCTCCTCCATACAACACACTCTAGTTTCTAATGGCTTCCGATCACGACTGAACAATTCTGAATTTATTAGGCGACATTCTTGAATGATTTCTTGTCGTGGATCATCAAATTATTCTAGTTCAGCTGCAGATATCTTCGTTTTTAGGTGATGCTAGAAAAATTAGTCTGATATGGTCAAATCTGGTGTCATAGGAGGCTACTCCACCATCTGACCTCTTCTATCTGTCCAACGATCAGAAAAAGATGTAGCTTTTGTGATAAAAAAAA
The DNA here is from genome assembly GCA_958502065.1 of Chrysolina americana. NCBI lineage: Eukaryota > Metazoa > Arthropoda > Insecta > Coleoptera > Chrysomelidae > Chrysolina > Chrysolina americana. Next base: position 60,275,820 of record OY293417.1, read on the forward strand.
TCTGACAAAGAATCCCATATAGTTTCAGCATTCAAGAAAAGCTCAGGAAGATATTCACAAACGTAATATTGTATTTAAAAATGAAAATAGCATTTAGAAAGTACTTCACCAAGTTGAAATTGAAATTTAAATCGCCAAATTAACTTGAAAAAGGCATAATCTGAAAAATACCAGGTGAAGAAAGTATCAAATTGTATATTGGGCAAACAGGACGATATCTCTAAGAATATCAGAACCTGAGCGAAGCATAAGATCCAAACACACGACAAATGAAACAAGTCTTATGGAACATTCAGACCAAAATCTACATAAATCCGATTTTACAAGTTCTGAAATTGTGGCAAAGTAATTCAAAGTGAATTATTATAAATGTCTCTTCTGAAAAAAATTTCAGCGGGGTATGAAAGCTACTGTGCTTGAATCTATTCTATAATTTTATCCATGTATATTCATTTTAATGATTATGATTTGAATTTACATTTCCACAGTATAAATGTGTACGTATTTTATCCAGTTAATCTATTTTAAATCATTTATTTCTCAAATCACTGTTTTCTTAATTATTCAGTTTTGTGTAAAAATCATAAGCCCTATTGTAGTGCTCTGAGGATGACTTGATATAAGTCAAAACGTTGGCAGATCAAAAGCGGGTTCAGTTATCTCGATCACTTCCTAACCAGCTGCTAGCTATAAATTCGAATAATTGTCATGAAAACTGTCGGAAATTTCTGTCCGTACACATCTGAATCAATACACAAAATCGATCCTTCGAGAGAAGGAGTAGGCAGATTGAGACCTTAGAGGGAACCAGTGACGAGACATGGGGAGTAGGCAGATTGAGACCCCGACGTCAAGTCACAAAAACCTGACGTAATTATACCTGAGGAGTAGGCAGATTGAGGCCTCAGCGTAGAATTACGTTTCAACCATTTATTAATTTTCTTTCTTTTTCAGTTCTTGAAAATGGCTCCAAAATCGGAGCCGAAACGTCGAATTTCAACAAGTTCTAGACGCGGATCAACCCGAACTTTTAGTTTTCAAATATCTGACCGCGGAAACCTATCTGAACACAAGTATATACAGTGAGGACCAAAAGTCCGTCGCCCCCCCCCCCCGTAACTTCTTCATTTTCCATATTACAAAAAAATGTTAAATACATAAGTTGTAGGGTTTCATTCGATCTCTTCAATGGTTCAAGTTTCATTCATACAGAGTGTCTCAAAAAAGCACGGTGACTTAAAAGTAAATTTATTTAAACGGGACACCCTGTATTTCATTGCATTATTACATTCTACGTTGAATTCTGAACAAGTTTTATAAATGGTTTTCTATCAAAAAACTTAATAGTTTTGGACTTATGAACACTTGTAAATAATTATTTCGACTACTTTTGCGCCAGTTCAATGAGAAAATCGTAACAAATGGATCACAATGTATTCCACTTTCCTATCCTAACTTTTTGAAATCTATCCAATGTTGCAAACTGCTGATGGCACCATGTGTAACTTACCTCGTCGTACCATTTTACAATTGTTAGAGTTGTTGAATCTCACGAAAAACTAGTACAAATGAAGTTGAAATATTTTATTAACAAATAAGGTAGTCCATAAATACAGATCAAGAATCATTAAAAACTGAAGAGATATTTTAATTTATAACTAAAAACGGTTAGTTTTTATCTATTTCAAAAGATGTTCGACATGTCCACCATGCATTTCTTGACACATAAATAGACGGGTTGTAAACTCTTCCCTAACATTAATCAAGGTTTGAGGTGTTATTTCTGAACACACTTCAATAATTCGACGGCGCAGTTCATCTAACGACCCACAAACTGTCTTAAAAACTACGGATTTCACATAGCCCCAGAGAAAGAAATCAAGCGGTGAGTGGTCCGGTGAGCGAGCTGGCCACTCTGTTGTCCCTCGACGTCCAATCCACCTACCTGGATACCTTTCATCTAAGTAATTTCTCACCTCCCGAAAATAGTGTGGTGGCGCTCCATCTTGCTGAAATGTTACATCCAAGTAAAATTCATGTGGGTTTTGCGCAACGATCTCATCGATACTGGGACTTATTGTGTCTTGCAGCATTTGGAGGTATCTGGGACCATTTGAATTTTCTTCCAAGAATATGGGACCCACAATGTGGTTACCTAAAATACCAGCCCAAACATTAATTTTCTGCGGAATTCATGGGGATTCTCATCACTCCAATAACTACAATTCTGGGTATTCACATTTCCATTTAGGTAAAAAGTGCTTTCATCACTAAAGCAGATGTGTTGCAAATAAAGTCGATTTGCAACAATTCTTTCTGCAATGGTCTCGCAAAATTCAAGTCGCCGGTCTGGATCATCTTCAACCAATTGGTGCAAAATTTTTATTTTGTAAGGATGGAATTTATTTTGTTTTAAAACCCTCTTTACTGATGTTTTAGAAACATCACATGTCTCAGCTACTTGCTTAGTTGATTGTTGTGGGTTATTTACCATTTCGGCTAGTACTTGAATTTCAACATCTTCCGTAATTATTTTCGGCCTCCCAGATCTCGGAGCATCTTCCACGGTGCCAGTTTGGTTAAATTTTGCCACCAATTTCTGCAGATATTTTCGACACATCGGACGTGCTGGAAACCGTTCATTGAAAATGCGAATAGCAGCGTGGTAATTTCGGTTAGCTTCACCAAATATGATAACGGCTTCAACTTTGTCTGCTACTGAACGAGCCATATTAATCAACAAGAGAAATTGAAAACCGTTTGAAAAAAAGTTTTGAAAACCTACAAAATGTCAATGACATTTGGCAAAAACAGATAAGAGTTTTTTTTCGTTGTCATGGATAAAATAAACGCGCCTAGCGTGCATAGCCTACCTCATTAATTTATTCGTGAACTGGTGCAAAAGTAGTCGAAATAATTATTTACAAGTGTTCATAAGTCCAAAACTATTAACTTTTTTGATAGAAAACTATTCAGCAAACTTGTTCAGAATTCAACGTAGAATGTAATAATGCAATGAAATACAGGGTGTCCCATTTAAAAAACTTAACTTCTAAGTCACCGTGCTTTTTTGAGACACTCTGTATGAATGAAACTTAAACCATTAAAGAGATCGAATGAAACCCTACAACTTATGTATTTAACATTTTTTTGTAATATGTAGAATAAAGAAGTTACAGGGGGGGCGACGGACTTTTGGTCCTCACTGTATATATTTATATATGTGACATGTTCTCCTCTATTCGATCTAAAAAACAAGGGATTGACGTTCCCCTATTTTTGAACCACCCTGTATGAAATGAAATAATTTCAGATAACCTCGATCAAGATTGAGAGAGTTTATCCAGGCTGAATTAAATCTTTAGTTCTCATCAGAGAACTCACATGAATAAATATAATGCATACGAGATCAAGATGACATTATACCATAATTGAGGCATGTTATTCCTAGATTAAATAGGCGTCTTGTCAATTCTCGGAATTGATGAAAATTCTGAGCAGAAAGTCTCACATTTCATCTTTGACACCCTTCATTTCGAAAACTAGTCATGTCAAAAATACTTTTGCCGAGGAATTCAAAAGCTACAACATAATATTAAAAATTCAGGAAATTTAACCGAGAGCCATACCCACTACTAACTGGCTGTACTGGAATATTACCTTAAATATGCTTGCCCCTTAAGCTATAATAGTAGTGAAACTCTATAAATTTCAGTGGTTGCAAACTTTTTCATTCGGGAATCCATGTTGGCTGCTTGAGAAATTGGTTTTGATTATTAGTAAAATACATTTATCAGTCGATAATGATGTATTTCATAATACGATTTAATTGAATTTTTATAAATAAAATTTTTATTTGTTTTTGAATATTTATACTCAATTTTCATATGTTTCTTATTCAATAATTGTATGCTGCTGATGTTCTTGATTGATTTTGAATGATTCTTTCATCATGCTTTATTTCAAATAATAAATTTTCCGAACAATTCTTGAGAAGCGCTACATTCTTGAGATGATGACGACTATTTTTTGTTTTGTTATGTTTTGAGTGATGTTTTACGTTTTAAATGCATCTGAAGAAATAATTATTTATACTGAAATATAAGTTGACCAATAATGTTAGTTTCAACGAAGACATGAGTATTTTTTTGTTATTTGCCCATAAATATTTTGGCAGATAATTGTACGCAAAACTTCTTTAATGAAAAATAAATATTATAATTATTATTTTTATTGAGTAAACGCCTACCTTCAAGCGCACATTGTCCGAATCCGCACTGCACCGACACTCCACCCAAAATTTCTCAAAAACTCACTTCGCGCCGGCGAACAACCCAGAAGGCGATCTGTATCAACGACGTGGAAGAGGAAGAACAAGCGACGATCGCAGCAGGCCAAGCACTCTCGAGAGTGCGACAATCGGCTACCGACTGGCAAAAGAGCCGCTTATGATGAGGATGGCACACATCTTGTGGTAGACAAGTGGGTCACTGGAAACTCTCTCCCAGACACCCTCGGTGCCGTATGACTTTTCTTCTTCCTTTCTTTATTGATATGATAACGACCGCGGCGTTTTTCAAGGTTGTGCAGGGCGCGAACCAAACCATTTTCCCTATATGTGGGTATCAATGTTTTGGTGATGGAAGAGATTTGCAACTGGTTACAATTGATGAAAATGTCTCTAGATAAGTAGAGAGAACAAAAATGTCTATACTCTCAGTATCGGATTGTACCACCAAGATGCCTAGAAATTGCCCGGTAGGCCCTCACGGAGGGGGTCCTAAAAGTGGCCTCCAATTTAATTTCTATCCTTTGACATTTGTTGTCAATAATTTTGAAAAAGGAGAATTGTATTTTACTAGTTTTATAATATTTTTGGGGGTTACAAATAGTCATCGTAAAAAAATTAAAGAAAAAGTTTGAATAATATTAAATAATTTGATGTTTTCGCTACTAGAAATGTCTCAATTTCATTTAAATTTTTCATCAATTTTCTCTCTGAAGCTTAATGGTAATGGTAGTGGTATATATGGATGGCGACTGATGCGCTGCGACCTACTTAGATCTATTGTGCCCCATCTTCTTCGTGGTATTTCTCCCACAGTCAGCTGGTGTGATCCCAATATATTCAATCTTTTGTGAGGTACAGCATAACACTCCTTCAATATATGGTGTGGTGTTTCTGAATGTTCCCCACAGAATCTGCAGGTGCTCCTCTAAGCCTAGCTTCCTTAGGTGTTCTTTGAGTCTGCAGTGCCCCATAAGAAATTCCGTGATTGTCTTCAGCCTAGTTTTGCTGAGGTTAATCAGTGTCTTCGATCTTGCTCGGTTGAAGTTGCCGAGGAGATCTTTGGCTTGCCTTAGCCCTGGAAGTCTTTGCCAGTATGTTGCTCTCATTGCTTCTTCAGTTTTATTGAGTTCGTCTTTGATGTAAGATTTTCCAAGTCCGCAAAATGGTTCTGGCCCGATCAGTGGCGTTGATGCCCCTTTTCGTGCCCGGGTATCTGCTTGTCCATTGCCCTCCACTCCGACGTGCCCCGGCACCCAGAGGACTCTAAAGCTCGAAGTATCGTTCTTTAATCATTTTTTCAATACTGGAGGAATGCCACTTGAGTTATTCAAATAATTCCACTCATTATTTAAAATAGAGCATTTTCTTATTCTGTGCCTGCTCACCCTACGTTTGTCACGCACGCCGGCAGGCACAGGTATAAACGTCGATAGGGATGTATTTCTCATGCAGGGTTAAAAATACAGGGTGGACACGCATGTATCTGAATCGGCCTATGAGTATCTAACATTTGAGAAGTGCATAGTGCATAGTGCCCTGACTATAATTGAAGGGGGAAGTGGAAGAACGAGTTATGTTAAAAATATGTGTTTGTGACACATTTCAAGAGTGCTTTGTGCTTATGTCAGTGCTTGGCACAGCTCTGTTTGGCATAAAAAACGAATGATATGTCAAAAATTCCTAGTATAGTAGTAAGAAACAATATGGAAGAAAATGACTACATCCCACCCCAGATGAACTTTTCTACTTGAGAACTGTTAACGATAGGGCAATGCAGGGAACGCCAATCGATTCAGAATGATGAAATAAGAAAACTCTGTGAATTTCGAGTCATTTGACTTGAAACAAAATTATTTGAAAAATCGAAAAAGTATCTAAAAATCGTGAAAATACAAAATCGGATTTACTTGAAATCCGCATTATAGATATACGCAAAATTTCATGCAGATTCCAAAGATATACGATGTGTTAATGCTGAGATTGAATATTTGGCATATAAAAGGACAATGTCAAAAATATCACGAATAGAATTGGCAAAAAAATAATGGAGGGAAATGATTCCTTTCCACTCTAGATGAACTCTTCAACGCGGAAACGGTTGAAGATAAAGCAATTCTGCGAACGCCAATCGATTCAGAATGATCAAATTAGTATAATCTGTGAATTTCGTATCAATCGATGTAAAACAAAAATATTTGATAAATCGAAAAAAATCAAGAAAAATACAAAATCGGCAGATTCACTCGCAATCCACACTATATACGCAAAATTTCATGCAGATTCCGAAAATATATGATTTATGACGTATGTTCATATAGAAGGTTTGGCATATAAAAGAAATACGACGTCATAAATGTTACGAATAGGACTGTAAAAATAATAGGGAGCGAAATTACTCCTATCCACTCCAGATGAATTCTTCAACTCGGGAACGGTTGAAAATTGAAAAATCGAAGAAAAGTACAAAAGGATAGACTAGATAATCATGATAAATAAAATATTGGCATATTCACTCGCAATCCGCACTATATACGCAAAATTCCATTCCTATTACGAAAATATATAATTTGTGTAAGCTCTGATACAAGGCCTGGCATGTACAACGTCAAATATGTCACGAATAGGACTGTAAAAAAATATGGAGGGAAATGACTCCTTCCCACTCCAGATGAACTCTTCAACTCGGGAATGGTTAAATATGAATCAATTCTGAGACACCAGCGTCCATAAGAGGGGGGTACTGTATTTTCTTATGTAACGAAAGCCGTAGTACCAGCCATCACCAATTTATAATGAACTCCGGTACTGAGTACCCACCCTAGGAGGTAAAGAACCTCCCCCCACAGGAAAAAATCCTATTGACGCCCTGTTATGTGAACGCTAATCGATTCGTAATTGTTTTGTTTAAAATTGTTTTTCCTGTTAACCAGCTGTCATCCCCCTAGGAACGACAGCCCTCAGAAGTCGAAACTTGTGCGAGCTAAGGATTACTGGGGTCTTACATTTTAACGTGCGATTCCTAGCTCAAAAATGTGATTTTTTTGTCATTATGAGCTCTCCGAGCTCAAAAGTCTGATAGACAATTTTTTTGAATTTTCAAACCGCACTAACTTTTGAACAAATGAGCCGATTTTCACGCGGTTGACGGTATTCGACGCAGTTTTTTAAGCTCCATGAAAAATATTTAAGTTTGAATTGATTGAACTAGAAATTTCAGAATGATTCCGAAAAAAAACTTTTTTCGGTTTTCTTTCGACAACGATAACTCACGAACGAATCAACCGATTCTGACCGGACTAGCGGCGATCGACGTGGTTTTTGATATTAAGAGCTGATTAGTTTTTGAAATCGATCGATGAAGCTGTTTGAAAGTTATTCCAAAAAAAACAAATTTGAAAAAAAATATTCAGTTTTTTTGAGAGAAAAAATTGTTTTTTCCGTTAACCAGCTGTCACCCACCTACGAACGACAGTCCTCAGAAGTAGAAACTTGTGCGAGCTAAGGATTAACGAGGTCTTACCTTTTTACGTGCGATTCCTAGCACGAGACCAGTGACCATGCTGGGAATCGAACCCACGTCCTTCTGATTGATAGACTAGCGTTCTACCATCATGACCACTGCGGCCCATATGATGATGTTCAAATAACATTCAAAATTTAAGTTTGGCCAAGTCAAATAGATAGAGAAAGAGTGAGAGAGAAATAGTAACGCGGCGAGGGGAATATAGGCATTACGCAGCTGTACGCATTAGACTTTATCGACGAATTATTGTTATTTCGGCTTGTGGAAATCGTCAGATTATATGTTTTTCATCATCCTTGAATTATTTCCTTCAAAATTAGAAAAATTTTGCCACGCTCGAGAATGTCGAGATGACGTTTTTTTTTACAACTTTGTAGCCCTCCCCTTTCTTTACGTCACTCTCAAATTGTCAGATTAGTAGAATATACACTTTTTAGTATGTAATTAACTCACCCTATCTCAATCTGACGCGCTCGAGAATTTCTGATGATCAATTTTTTTTTAATAAGTAATCTAATCCTTTATCCTGGACGCGCGGCCTTTTTATGAGGTTCATATTTGGTGGTATCCCTGCCGCGCTTCAGTAAATCTCGAAATCCCCGCTTGGGCTCCCCTGCAATCTGTGAATTTCAAGTCAAATACAAATTCGTCAGATTTTCCTGAAATTCGCACTTGATTGACCAGATTTCATGCAGATATCGAAAATATATGATTAGATTTCAATACGGCATCCTGTATTACGAAAAACGCTCAGAAGAATATGTGTTCTACAAATTTCTAATTAAACATATTTTATTAGTCGTACTCTGTGTATCACGCGTGTTCATGACTTCTTCAATTAACCCTGTATCTGTATTCTCTCATATCGAGAAATTTCTCAACTAGACATTGTATTTCTGAAGGTTTTCCTAAATATTAAAAGTTTGTATGATTCTAATGCCTCTTCAGTTCGGAAATCTCTACAATATATACTGCCTTTTAATATTATTGCTTACCAAGTGTTTTATTGTTTCTGTAATCTCTAACAGTAACAGAACCACTTTCGTTCAATATTTTATTACTCGAGTTGTTCAGATACCTTCTCAATCTACATAGGGCAATGAACAACTAAAACGAGTTCTCAAATTTCTACCAAACGTTGAAATCAATACACACTCGTAGTTTAATGTGGCGTTGTAGTCAATCGAATATATGTATATTCAAAGAGATATTAGCAATTAGTACAACTTCAGTAAATCGTCCTGAAATAATATCGAATAATGGCAATGATAATATCAATAGGTCATCATTTCCCAATAAAAAATAATAAATAATGACAAATAACAATGGGAAAAAGCCGAAGATCAGCTGGTTATGCCTTACGACACAGCCTATGTTGTTCATGTTGAGTCCATTTTCAATCAGGCCAAGTGGAATCACATCGATTTTTATTATTTTGTTACAGGTAGATAATTATTCATTATGGATACATTTCTAGACTACTTTTTAAGTAACTATAAAAACTACATTTTTCCTTTCTTACATTGTGCTGACCGACTATATATCCCGTCAAATTACATCTCGTGGTATTATAATTTACGACAGATTAGAAGCCATAAACGATTTTTTGTCGGCATACCTCACCAAAAGGAGAAAGTTTTTCAAAGTACCTCAACGTTTTTGATTGATTATTATCGTGATATCCCAATAAACTTACGTGTGATATGACACCTGCATACACCGTATGTAACGTTGAATATTAAATTCCTGTTAGATGATTCTCAGCGAATGGACCATCAAGAGAAATGAAAGTAATTATTCAGTTCAGAGGTGGATACGTGATAGGAAAAAATTGTTTTGAACTCAATAAGGACACATTGTATGATGTATCATGAAATACTCTCAATTGTGAACCTCACACGCTAAGAAATAGAGTTGGAAGAATCAACTATTTGTTGTGGTTTTTAATTCGTGGTAGAAAATACCGAACTTGTGATCGAATCAACCTCCATAAATGACATCAAGTATCTGAACCTTATTTGTACCGACTATGATAAAATGGTTATCCAATGAATGATTTTGTAGTATTATTTACCAGGACCCCAGAAAGTTTTATCCATTTGATATTAGTTCGTGGTACCAAAAGAGTATTTATTGTATCACAACTATTATTCACTACACTGGATGGTGATTGCCACCAAAATTGTCTGTACGTGGTATTAATCGTACCTTGGTTAGGAGTTGTACAGAATTATAACTATATTAAATATCATATTATATTTTTTTGGAAAATGTACCTGATGTTGATTTCTAGACTTAAAAGATGAAATTTAACACAGCATTGTATTTTCATCTCATTTTTCTCAATTATTTCAGGAATCGATATACGAGTACTATAATAACCAAAAACTAAAAATTATTCCAGTTCTAAAGTTAAAAACTAACACACCTACTCAGTAATGAGACTAATGTTGAAAAGTACTACAATTTTCGACTAATTAAAAAAAAAAGAAATTAAACTAAGGTAAACAGTTTATATAAACATTGGCTGAGTGAAAATTATCATTCGAGGCTATTTAATGGCACTATTGGCGATATTAAAGAATGCTTCGAGTGCCGTGGTAAAAATGGTTGAGATAAAGTTCACCTTCTGAGAATATCAGATATTGACACTATAGAACGATTATCCCAGTGCCGTGAATCGTGGAGAATTCCACCATAAACAATGAGATGGTTTTATTGTACTGCCACTATCAGAGTGCCATGAGTCGTGGTGAATTTGACCATTATTCATAATATGGTTTTACTGTACTAAATGTTAGGTTATTTTTACTAGCAATATTATCCACCACTTGGTTTGGTTTAGAGGACATGTCTTGGTTGTGTTACCATCATCAATAATAATTCCTAGTGGAATCAATCACGAAAAATGTCTGGCGCTATACGCACCATTCTGTGCTACCGTATTTTACTCTGCGTGCAGTTACAGGTTAGGGATAATATTGACTTTTTCACAGGTGACGGTTCAAACTGAAGTTAATTTTCCATCCTTGTTTCTAAATCCTTTCAGGAAAAATTGTAGAAAGTAATAGAAAAAAATGTCTAAGTGTAATTCTCAAAACAATGGAAGTAGCTTTCACTTTCAAAGTTCCTAAAGCAGCTAGTAAAACTAGCAATGAAAAGAGGTGAAACGATGAAATTTCTACATTCTGTTCTCTTTCTGTCTGTCTGTCTCTATCTCTCTTGTGACTCTTTTTCGCTTTTGTACTTTTGACATAACGTCCCACTTCAAAAATTGTGAAAATCCTAGCACTGATGAGATGCATAGGCACTAACTTCAACATTATCCTATTAGGAGTAATTTGATGAATCACTCTTAAATGTTTCACCTAGAATATGTGATGTGTATTTTATATATTTCATTACTTGAACTCACAATATAATGCAGAGCTACACCCTTTAAAAATTTTGGACGAAAGGAACACGCTGTTCGAAGAAGAAATACATCAAAGTAAAATAACACGCGACACTATTTATTTATCTCATTGTCGAGCATATCGAATGAATCTCTAATTACAAACTCAAGCAATAAATCTCCAGGACTTCATGAAAAAGATGAACGAAGACGTTGCATTCGTTGCATTAATTTGTATTTTCAATTTCCAGCCTACAAATTATCGAGCAGTGAGATAAAAGTAGGTAATCCCTGGGTAAGTAGCACAACGAATTCATCATAAAAAATAAATACAATGATAATTAGCGTTATACAGAGTCATTCATCTTCAGACTGAGTATTTAGAATTTGTTAGGTGAATGGTTTACCGAATATATTAATATGTACAGGAAAGTGGAGAACATTGTTGAATGTTTTGGATCTCTTTGAAAAATCTGGATTAGATATTCTTCAAATGGCGAATTCTTCTATTCTGATAATTTTTCTAATAGTTCCACGATTTTGAAATAATATCGGACCCTAGACATGTAGTCCTGGATGTTGATCACTCTTCTGTGAATATTTGGAACCTTGTATGGATACATTTCGAGAAATAGAAGAAAGGTGTCTGAGGTAAACGGTTACTGTGGATTTGATGGACGAACTCTTTTAAATCTCTTCGATTTTCCAAAAAGAGGAAAACCCGCCTGAAAATATCGTTATCCCAAATGAACCTTGAGTTATTTCCTATTTTGAAGGCATCAATAGAATCCTTATTATCGAGATGGGCTACAAAACTATAAACTACTCCTAAAGATAAGACAGAAGAAAAAGAAAAGTAGAAGTTCATAAAATCAGCTGTGAGGACTAAGAAAAGAAGTATAAGTATGTGGGCCAAACTAGAAGATCCAACAAAGTACGGTTCAAATAGCACACTATTATTAAAAAAAAAATTTAATCGATGCATTCGTATGCCTGGAATTTTCGAATTGAAAAGAGCTCTAGTCCATACAGCCCAATATTCTAGTTGAAAGACAATTCAAGTTTATTCTCTTCATGCGGAATTAATTGGAAAATGATAACTAAGATAATTATGATATTCAATTTTAAATCAGGTAATTAGAGCAGAAAATTTGATGATGGGCGGAAACAATAAGTTCGGTTAATCATCAAGATAAGTATAAACAGAGAGTTAGTACAATCAATGAGATTTAGCCAATTTTGTTGGAGAAAGTGCGTCGAGTATTTCTTGAAACACTTTAATAATATGAAAGAGCAGTAACAGTATGTAATGCGTAGAAATATATCATGAAAATGAAATTATCGTATTTTTTCAAATACATTTAGATCAGTCATCTGATATTCATGATGAGTGGAAAAAATCTGGAAACTCGACAGCCAGACTCTGAGAAGGCCCTGAAACCTGAAACCTCTCCAAACACTCTGGAATAAAATCACCATTGAATAACTACTAGAGTATGGACTGCTATCTAATATGTAGTTTTGCTTCAGACAAGGCAAATCAACTCAAGACGCCATGCTAGAACTAACCAACTATATTTATGTTTCTCTAGATGAAAGCAAACCCTGCATAGCTGTGTACATAGCTTTTGACACCGAAAGCCACAAACTATTACTCCCAACACTCCAAAATATTGGAATACGATATAACTGCCTCGAACTATTCGAAAGCTACCTTGAAAATCGCCCGCAGTGTGTCAGAGTAAATGGTACCATGAGTTACTTCAGAACTATTGAGTGTGGGGTACCTCAAGGAACCGTGTTAGGGCCCCCCTTATTTTGCATGGAGAATTTGCTATAGACTCGGTGTTGGCATTATTGAAGGCACCTTCGAAGTCTATAAATGCTGTCATGGCTATCTCTTTGTCTTCCAAGGACTTTGTTAGTAGCCTGTTGAGACCGTCCAGTGCTGTCTGATGACTTGCCTGGATGATACGTTCGTTGAGCGGGCTCTAAAGTATCTATCAATCAGCCTTTTCAACGTTTTGAGTGAGTTAAACTTATGGGACAATATACCTTGGGTGTCTTGCCACATCGTAGGTATATGTCGTAATGCTATGCAAGCCTTGAGTATATGGCACAAGTAGGGAATTAGTATTTCCTGTAGTATATCCATACCAGAGGATTTGAATGTTTTGAATTTACTGATAGCTCACCTGGTTCTAGTTGGTCTCGATATTTCCATATCTAGCCTCCATTCCAATGACAACAAACATTTTAATTGTCTTCCACTATTCCTGATTATTGGGAAATTTCAAATCATCATCATTCGTGAAGAAAATAATTCTTTCATTTCTCGAATACTGGCATAGCATTTCTTCGAAATGTAGTTTGTGAAAGTTAAATTGAAACCATCTGTTGAATATGCCTTTAGGTTGGAGTTAGTCAGTTACTCAGAGCTAAATTTTGAAAAAGGTATTCGAACTTGCTGTCCACTTGATTTACTAATCGAATATCCCTGTATATTTATCCTCTGAGAGATGTTGCATTGGTAAAAGCGCACGATAATTCCACAATTAAAATTTTTCTTATATGGCTCGACTCGCTCATAAATCGACCAGTTTTTATCTCTCGATTTAGTGTTGAATGAGATTCTTTTTCTCCTCGATAATTCACTTTTTCCTTCGCGAATTTCCCTCGAAAAATGCTGTTCGCACATGTTCACGAAGTTGACGGACAAATGATGTATATTCGATTGAGCAATCGAAAGTCAAACATCCGATGGTATTTCATCTTTTACGCCTTAAAAAAAAGAAAGCAAATTATTGGGATAGTTGAGACAACTGTTGTATGATGATATAGGGTTCTGGGATGGTCAACTAACTACAGATGCAGTTGATGAATTGCAACGAAATATTGATCGATTATACAGTTCAATACATGTATCGAAGAGTAACCAAAGGAAAATATATTTCCTATCACACTAGAAAGTCCTCTCCCCCAATTACTCTTCAAGATAGAATATGAGGTAAATACCTATCAGCAAACAACTTTCGAGTCGATTCAAGCCATGGTTGAGTTGACTGGACACAAACGGTTTGAATATCATCACTGATGGAGGAAAATAACCCAGAAACCCGTCATCATCAAATGCTCGTTTCATTCAAATCGAACACAGTTCTGCTAACTATTTACACTATAACATTCTGTTGGATGGTATTATTCTGAAAAAGAGTTGTGTTCTAATTAATATTCTTTCTTATATTCGTCTCTCCAAAATAGAGGCCTATGAGCTCCAAATAAAGGAGTCCAGATTGTTATGGAGACGTTTAAATTATTGAATGACATCATCGTAACCTGTCTCATGGAAGTACTGAGTATTGGAGGTCGCAGAAATGTTTCATAACTTGATGAAATATTCCAAGGAAGATGGATTGGTAGGAACAGTTCTTTTATTTGTTGGCCCCCTCGATTACCAGACCTGACTCAATCAGATTTGTTCTATGGGGATATTTTAAAGGAAGTGTTTTTAAATCACCACAGCACTTGAACGAATTGAAGGAAAGGATAAAGCAAAAGTATGGTGAAATAACATCAGAACAACTGAGGAAGATACGCCAAAATTTTAGACGGCGTTATGGAAAATGTTTAGAGCCTAAAGGGGGATATATTGATAACACTAAAATCTGAGGAAACTGTTCCATTTATTCCAGTTGTTGGTTGTTTTTCTTGAATTCTAAACACGTTTTCAACTTTTGATTTGTCGATTTTGGTTAAACTAGAGACAACACCATGTAACTTCGTATCTGAGTATACGAAGTATTCTTTCATTGAATCTTTTCTGTAAAGTGCAAAGTCTTTCACACAGGATCAGTTAAAAAAGCATGACTTTGGAAATCATATAACTTACACTGTATATGAAATATTGGGCTGAAATTTGTTGTATTGGTATTAGAAATATGCCCGAATTGAATAGGCTATCCACTTTTTCAAGAAAAAAGCGCCTAGTGGTCGTTCTCGAAATTTCGATCCATTTAGTAGGGCAAAGTTGGCCTTGAAAATCAGAATAATTCATATCTGTCAACGTCTTTGAAGGAAGCTTGTCGAGTACCATAACTATATAACTATAGACATTTTTATTTCCAAAATCGGTCCAAGGTTATTGTAGTTAAAAATCACTCACACTATTATAATATGGGGAATAACAATCAACCCTTAAAATATTTCTAGAATACCACGTAATGTTTGTATTAATTGACGCTGATGTAGGTAATCAACGGAATAATCAAATTCAATTGAGATGTACGTTCTATTGATGATAAATAGTAACCCTCAGGGTTCAGCGAGAAGCCAAGTTTTCCTTTAATTATTTCAATACGAGCAATACAAGACCTAGAGAATGAATGTTCCGAGGTGACGAATTATTTATTCAGTCAGGAGTGCATATTATTCGATACCTCAAGAACTAGAGTTTATAGTGTATAAAAAGTTGTTAGATCAACAATCAATTATTACCCAATACACTCAATTTTGATCGTGAGCAAAATCTCTTTTAGAGAAATCAGTGAGAGTGTTTTTTTCCACAGTCATACTTCTAGCACACTGTATGCTTTGAAAATGATGAGTGCGGTTCTTGAATTATCGAGGGAATAAACTTTCATTTTGCACGTAAACTTGGTTGCTTTGGTAATTGACGAGAGCAAATAACATGATAACATGGAGTGATTTTATCTGATGTTATTTGGTCGAGTCATATTACAAGCTACCAAGTTTGAGTGAAACAAAATTAAAGTTTATACGAAGAAAACAAAACCTCGAGTTGTATTTAGTGAGATAATTTAACGTATCAAATAAATGAATTATTAAACAAAAGTGAATAGAACATAATTTATTAAATTGAATCAATAATTCATTGAACAAAAAGTACATTTAACAGGAAATATTATTTAAATGTACAATTAGTGAAAATACAGTTTTGGTATACACTACCCGAAGTCTAACTAAAGGTATGGCTTCAGAGAATTGGCTTGATAATTTGTTGTTCTAAGACTCCTGCTTTGGCAAGAGTAGAAATAGTGCTAGCCCTATGGGAGTGATTAGTAATTTTATTTTTCAGATCTAGACCAATTTTTTCTGCAGAAATTCTGGTCTACTTTGAAATTTCGTTTACACCAATGGGCACATTTTTGTACCATCCCTTGGCATTTTTATTTTTCCAAAACGGATTTGTTGGTGTTAGAAACAATCTATCTGAAGAAATAGGTTTGTTTCGTTTTTCTAGAAGCATTTTCAACAATCTTACAGGACACACGTTCGGATTTTCTTCATTTGTAGTCAACCACTTACTTTCACTGCACCTTTTATCTCCACCTTGAGCTGTTTTAGAAAAGACCGTGTTGTACTCCACTCTGCCTGTCAATGTTCCATTATTGTATTTTTCGGCTTTGAAATAATAAATTTTGCACTGCGCCCTTTCACCACCTCTCCAGGCTAATTCAAAAGCGGCGATATGAAAAAGTTTTTTTTGAAGTCCCATTGGAGTATTTTCATCCCACTGCTCTGCCATTTTTATAACGTCTTCTTTACTCAATGCTATATATAGAACCTTGTCTTCTTTTATCTAAATTGCTCTGCAGTTGCTTGCGTTTAGCATTTTTAACGTTTCTAGCGGCTCGAAATGTCACATCTTTGAATGGGTCATACACAATCTTATAATCCATATAATATTTTTCTCGCACAATTTTGGCTACAGTATTCCAGATTGTTTTAACTACGTACTCCTTGTAGTCATTTCCGTCTGATTTCTTCATATTATACGCCCAATCTGCCAATATGATTGAGATTTCCGGCTGCGACGTTGAAGGTAATAGTTCATACCCCTTTTCTACAAAATAATTCAAACTGCCTCCAAATTGATAACTTGTTTTTTTTGGAGTTTTTTGGAGTGGCGTTGTCTATTGCAGAATTTATTATTTGAGTAGTTGCATTACCAAATCTACCGTTAACGCTCATTTGAAATTAAAAACAACACTTTGCAACAAAAAGTATGATAATTTGTTGTCATTAGGCTTTGTTGATAGCAACGCGTCCTTGGGTACAGCGTCGGATTCAATAAAGTCATACGACAATTATTAGTTGGTGCCCTTGGGAAGGTAAATAAAAGTTTATCCACTTGCAAACAGTTACGTTCCGTTTTATCCGATATCAAACTGCCAAAACTGACGTTTCTTATGGACGATTTTATACATAAGTTGAATTATCGTTGAAAAATTTGTCAGAAAAAAAAAATCGAAAAATCATCGACACTACTTTATTGAATGCGATATTTCATGCATAACTTGTCAGTGTTATTTTTCGATATCTCACTGAATGAAAAATTTTACCTGGATATCCTGGAATTTGAATTACCTCTTTGGAGTTTCCTAAAACAAACCGTAACTTTTTTATTCAGCCCCTTTAATTTTTGTTGTAGTATTGTTACTACGGAATTACCATAGTCCCCCCCGTTTCAACTTTTGAACGGTTTGACGTACAAAAAACTATTTGGAGGGTTTCACCGATCCTACTTTCTGAAATAAAACACATTGTGATTGACATTTCAATTGCATATTGTGAAGAAACGTAAAAAAGAAAATCTAAAAAAAAAGTGATGGTTGAAAAGAGAACTGAATTATTTTTTCAACGATGTGACACATGACCCCCCATGCCATTTAAATTTTTTTAGTTGATTTGGCCCCCCGCGCCATCTCTTGAGCAATCACAGTGTGTTTTATTTCAGAAAGCATTATCGATGAAATACTCCAAACGGTTTTTTTTGTACGTCATACCTTCAAAAGTTACCAGGGGGGCTATTAAAAGCCGCACTGTATATGGTTTTCTATTTGGAAAAGAGTTTATCGTCATTTCCGTTTGAACAAATATACCGGGTGACTACGGAAGTATTGCCTACGGAATATCTCAGTTATTGTATGAAGTAGGTTTGTGAAATTTGGAGCGTCGATATAATGACATGAGAGCTAGAATTTGATCATATTGACATGTCGCAGTTAACTTCCGGTCTGACCGGAAGTAACATCAACTTTCTTATTTTAAATGGAAACCCTATTTTTTTCTTTTCGCTTTATTCAGCATTCAATTCCCTTTCTAATGACATATCGCAAGTTGGTATCTAACCAGAAACTAGATCAGAAAAATATTATTATTGAAATTCACCGAGTAGGCTGTGGAAGCAAAATGAAAGCCAAAAATTGAAAAGTTGGCTATGGAAACCATACGTCATTTGATAAGAGTTGCTACTACTGTGATATTTTATTTTCATTCGTCGGCGTTATAAAAAGCCGCCAAAAAAAATATTGGAAAAATTTGGAAAAGAACAATACTCTGTAGGTCCATAACTTAAATAGGAACATACAACTTTTTCTTGCCTGTACTATTCAGCATAACCATTCCTTTCGAATGATATAATAGAAAGTAATTTTTTGAAATGAAATACCAAAAAATTCAATTATTATTATTCAAATAACAAAAAAACAGATTTATCGAAAAAAAAAAATTCAAATTGATAGGATTAAAGATAAAATAAATTCAAAACAAATGTTCGAAATGCATTCCCTCAGCGTCAATGCATTTATTGACTCTGGTGATATTTTCATGTAAAACGTTTCTCAACATTTGGGGCGTGATATCTTGGAAAGCTCTACGAATTTTTACTTCTAGCTCATGTAGAGTTGTAGGCTGTGTGGAATACACCCTATTTTTAAGATGCCCCTATAGAAAAAAGTCGCACGGAGTAAGATCAGGTGACCTTGGTGGCCACCTGACTGGACCATGGGTTGTTATAAGTCTCTCTTGAAAGCGATTTTGAAGATAATTTCTCGCTATTCTTGAATTATGCGGAGGGGCGCCATCTTGCTGGAAGTACATTCTCTCAGTTATTTCCGCTGGTAGGTTGTTAATGAATTCCGAAATTTCATTCGTTAAAAATTTAAAATATCTCTCTCCGGTTAGTTGGCCTTGAAAAAAAATGGGGCCAACAATATGAGTTCCAACTATTCCTGTCCAAACATTCACACCAAATCTCTCCTGGAAGCCACCTTGTCGAAACCAGTGCTCGTTTTCTATCGCCCAGTACCTGAAACAAAAGACCGTTCACACTTTTAGCACTTTACACTTCGACTATAGACAATAATCAAAATAAAGTACAGTACCTACCTTGTATTATTCCTGTTAAATAATCCATTGTTGGTAAATCTTGACTCGTCCGTAAACAAGATATAATAGTTAAATAGGTGATTCTCATCATTTTGTCGAAGAAACCAATTACAATATTCCAGGCGCCTTTCACCGTCATTTTCATACAAATGTTGATGCAACTGATAATTGAAGGATTTAAATCGATGTTTTTTCAAAATTTTCCTAGCAGAATCCTTACTTATAGCTAATTCGGAGCCAATCTGCCTTGAGAAAATTGTGCTATCATATTGTACTAAAGCTAATACATTAATTTCAGTTTCCTCATTAATAACAAATGCTTCTTGATCTTAGTGAACATCAGGCTCAGTTCTTAATTTTTCTTCAAGCCACTCGAAATACCTTCTTGACGGTTGCTGCCTTTCTGGATATCGCTCTAAATACAATCGTTCAGCGGCATAAGAATTTTTTAAACATTCACCTCAAATGAGAAGCATGTCAATTTGTTCGGTTCGTGAATAACGGGGCATTTTTTGAATATTCCACTATCTGATTTCGATTTCCAAACCCTTTTAAAATGGCAGAATCAAAAACACTACTTCGAACGTCAAAATAATATGGATAGTACGTTCGTGAGAGCTCTCGTTTCTTTTTTGTTTCATTCCAAAATACATCTTAATCAGCCTACTTGTTAATATTTTGGTTCGAATGATTATTGCAATGGAATGATTATTCTGAATAGCATAAACATCGTCCATAGGTAGATATTAGAATATCTATGGACGATGGCACAGACCAAGTACTTTTATGTTCCTATTTAACCTAGAACCTACAGGATATAATTTATCATTCCACATTATTTTTAATGTTATTTTTGCGTATGGCGATAATCTGTTTTGTTATTTGAAGAATAATAATTGGATTTTTTGTTATTTTATTTCAAAAAATTACTTTCTATTATATCATTAGAAAGGAATGGTTATGCTGAATAGTACAGGCAAGAAAAAGTTGTAAGTTCCTATTTAAGTTATGGACCTACAGAGTATTGTTTTTTTCCCAATTTTTCCAATATTTTTTTTGGCGGCTTTTTATAACGCCGACGAATGAAAATAAAATATCACAGTAGTAGCAACTGTTATCAAGTGACGTATGGTTTCCATAGCCAACTTTTCAATTTTTGGCTTTCATTTTGCTTCCACGGCCTACTCGGTGAATTTCAATAATAATTTTTTTCTGATCTAGTTTCTGGTTAGATACCAACTTGTGATATGTCATTAGAAAGGGAATTGAATTCTGAATAAAGCGAAAAGAAAAAAAAATAGGGTTTCCATTTAAAATAAGAAAGTTGATGTTACTTCCGGTAAGACCAGAAGTTAACTTCGACATGTCAATATGCTCAAATTCTAGCTCATATGTCATTATATCGACGCTCCAAATTTCACAAACCTACTTCATACAATAACTGAGATATTCCGTAGGCAATACTTCCGTAGCCACCCGGTATATTGACAGTTGACTAGTGCAATAAAACTATCCCTTCACAAACATAATCTATAAGTTGTGGAAGAGAACGGGTGATATACCAAACACACAGTATATTCTTCTCAAGCTTTCTTTCAAAATTTCTCGTTCCTGTCATCAGCCAATTAAGCGATTTTTTCTATTCTGATAGAGTAATCTGTGAGTTAATTGAGTTTTACTAGGAAAATCATCACAATTTCAATTTCAAATCTCCACAATTAATATCAGAGAACGGAGTGAAATTAATAAATAACATATTAATAACACAATTAAGGTGAATTTTACCATAAACCAGCGAAAGTTGGACTAAGCAAGCAGTAAACTGCATAATTTTATTCTCATGGAAAATGTGGCCATAAAATAATATGCCATCAAGTAAATAGACTGGCAAAATGTAAGCCAATTTGATAATAGATTACTTGAAATAAAACTCTAATTAACAATGTGTATGTGTAAACAGTTATGATATGGTGGATTGTTTTGCCTAATTAAAAACAGAATTCAAGATATATCGCTTTAATGTTCATTAAAATGTATGTGTTATAGGCACTATTTCTCTTTTTGTTGGTGTAGGTCAAAATCGTCTTTGAAATATTTGAGGTGTTGAACATACGAAAGAAATTAAGTTAAAAACTATAGCACTGACAGACTAACTATTAATAATGGTACAGTAAATGAGGTTACTGAAGAATTTCTAATATATAGGGCGAGCAATATGTTTGAAAATTCTAGGAAACAGCTGAAATTATCTCTCTGGGAAATTTTCCAAACAAATCAAGGATGACATCTCCGGGTAACATGACGATGGACGTTTGTTATCAAATAGAGGACTTCGGATAAGGATTCAGTCATGCCACCACACAACTTTTGGCTTTAAAACTACTGACACGTTTTTCAATAATTCTTCTTCATGTCGAGGTTCGGGACAGCCTTAGGAACCTTGTCCTAAGATTGAAATTGTCCATTACAGTGGATATATTAAGATTTTCCATAAAATACAAAGCACTAGGGACTTCAGTTTTTTAGAGATTTTTGTATAATAATGGCGCTAATTTGAAAATATGTGATTTTTCTGAATTCAAAGAAAACCGCTTATTTCACATTTTATAGTTAATGAGTAATGAATCGATCTAAAAAATATTCTGAACTTGGCAAATTTCACGGATAAACAGTATTAACTTTTTAACGAAATCTCTCAACATTTCATTTAATAACAATAACACTACTTAACTTCTAAAGGTGTTTGTGGTGGTTAAAGTTGGTTCGTTAATCGTTAGTTATGAATGAATGAAGTTAGTTGTACAGGGAAACAATCTCAACTCCCCTCCAAAGAATTAAGAAATCCATGTTGAATTCAGACGCCCACTATAATTTGTACATAGCGATGTATATGGCATCATTACACTCAAAACTTAGGATGGAAGGAAATATTTTGTTACTTTCATCAATGATTACGCCCATTCTTCTATGGTGTACCTACTCCAAAGTAAAGATGAAGTTGGCAAGTATTTCAAATAGTATCAAGCAATGGTCACTGCCCATTTTAGAGCTAGAATTCCGAAATTGAGAAGTGATAACGGTGAAATATGCAAATCTTCAGAATTCCATGGCGATACAAACTGTTCACTATAATAGCCCGCAGAAAAACAGAGTAAGTGAACACATGAACAGAACTCTGACGGAAAAAGCAAGATCCATGATTCATTATGCTAGTATGTCTAAGTTCTTGTGGGGAGAAGCTGTACTTGAAGCAACCTAAATATCACATTATATCACAAATTGAAGTCCTTACATCAATCGAAGCTGAATATATTTCCCTTAGTACTACTACTGTTTGAGAAGGAATATGAATTCGAAATATTTTAACCGATTTGAACATAAGGTTTCCAAAACCAACCACTTTAATTGAAGACAATCAAGGATCTACATATATAGCGATCTCAAAATGTCCTCAAGATCACAAGCATATCGATTATATCGATATGAGGTATCATTCCATCGAAGATGGAAGATATTATTACCAAGGCCCTAGAGAAATCAAAAATCGAATACTTCAAGAAATATTCTATTAAAGGGGGATATTGAAATGAATAATAATTCATTATTGTTGTTATATATAACAAAAAATAGTTGTCATAAGAAAATCTTTGTATTGTCACAAATAAATCTATGAAAAAAAAGTTGCTTCTGTTCTTAACCCATTCATCAAACAGTATTTCTGGTTATTAGTATTTCTGAAGTGCTTTCCTTGCCTCTTCGTGTTAATGTACAAACAAAATATTCATGAACAACACGTAGAGAACAATTCTACATAAATTTTTTTTGGAACAAAAGAAAGAACCCTACACTATTCTATCAATCTTTGTCTCTTTCGATGAGGATGATCTAGCAGGCTAATCTTTTTCTGTAAAATTTGTTCTTACGAATCACCTTGGTTTGCGGAGATAACACTTCAAAAGCAGAGCTTGTGCGAGCAAGTGAGATCCGGGATCTACAGCTTATGTACAAGTGGATTTCAAAACACATTAGCTCAGTGGCAGGCGGTGCAGATCGAACTTGGGTGGCCCGGGTGAAAGGCGAACGCTCTAGCACCACGACCACTTCTCCTCTAGTTTTAAATTTAGCGCCATTTTTTAACAAAAATCACTAAAAAACTGAAGTCCCTAGTGTGTTGTATTTCATGGAAAATCTTAATAATTCCAATGTTATGGACAATTTCAATCCTAGTACGAGGTTCCTGAGGCTGTCCCGAACCTCGACATGAAGAAAAATTATCGAAAAACGTGTCAGTAGTTTTAAAGCCAAAAGTTCTGTGGTGGCATGACTGAATCCTTATCCGAAGTCCTCTATTCGACACTGGTCCATCAGCATAGTTCTGTATAGTTTTAAACATGTTTTAAACGATAAGTGTGTGAAAGTCTTGCGAGCTAAATGAATTAGAGTGTTTACACGTTCACAAGTTCCAGGAAGTGACTGGACCAGGTGAAATCCAAGGTAAAAGTGACATCGAAGTCCTTATGAGAGAAAACACTTCTTAGAGGACTACCTTGCAATACAGAAGGCAAGTTTGTAACAAGTATCTCGTCAAAAGATTGATCTTTCATGATCAAGATGCATGCCTGAGGTTGTCTCTTCTAACATTTCAGATGACTTGACGTTCCACATGTGGTGTACTTAAATATTGACTACTGTCGGTTTAAGTTGTAACATATAATTTTCAGCATACTATCAATGTCTGTATAGAGCTAACCGTTCATGATTTAATCGTGAGTAAATAGATGCCTCACATCTGCTGAATGAATGAATTTTATTCCCACTTCACGATATCTAACCCGGGGATCTTGGTGGAAATTCTTTCTTATGCCATTGTTTGATGTATAAGAACGGATCAACAAAATGATTGTGCTTTATCTGCAACACCTGTTGCGCTAATTATCTAATTAATATTTATCAATGCCATTAAACAAATATACACGTGTTCAACACTAATTAATAATTGTTATTCAGGCATCTCTCCTATCTCCTATCTCTGAAGATATTCATCGAGCGCGCCAAATGCATATAAGATCGTGCATAAGCTAAATACAATAGTTGCATTCATTAGGTACTTATTTTTGCAATGTTCACCCACGTACGACTATTTATGAATCCGTAAAAAGTGGACTTGCTTTTTACGAATTCAGTTTGGAATTTTTTTCACGAAAGCCTTTCTGTGGTGAATTCTGCATAGCGATTCCAAACATAGAACTGCCCAATATAGAAATAAAGTATTACAACTGCAAATAAAAATTCCCTCTACATATGGAAGTTGATGAAGGAACAGTTTTGAACAACTAAAAGTGTTTTTTTTTAAGTTCTTCCTCAAATTAATCAGCAGAATATTGTTCAGTTGAACAAAGTTATCTGGGGTGGAATTCCGTGTGCCATAGAATCATTGACAGTTATATGTCTTTCTCTATCATGAATTCATCCATAAT
This sequence comes from Chrysolina americana, assembly GCA_958502065.1. Classification (NCBI taxonomy): domain Eukaryota; kingdom Metazoa; phylum Arthropoda; class Insecta; order Coleoptera; family Chrysomelidae; genus Chrysolina; species Chrysolina americana. The sequence goes on from OY293417.1 coordinate 60,300,695, forward strand.
GACATCTCACTCATTAAGGAAGCAGGCACACTGAGCAACCATGACCGACCGTCCGCGACCGTCCAACCACGACCAAAATTTCCAACACGTCTATTCTTAAGCCGGCGCTACATGATGCCACGAACATTGGAGCCTTGACAGTGCATCGCATCGTGTGGCTGATCTTCAAACCTGCGAGCTATATACCAACGTCGAGCTTCTAACTTCGCGTTGGACCATTTTCATGGTCGGTAATCTTGACCCGAGTCAAAGGAATTCCTAGAACTTTGGAAGGAATACATTCTTTGATTTGATGCACTGCTACACGACTCTGCACCTATTCAGAGATAACATCCACCACCTTCTAGAACGTCTTTCACGTTCTTTCTTTTCAATAAATAACTTCACACAACTAAATACTACTACCGCGGCAGCTGCTGCAAATGCAACGTCTTTATCCTTCATGGTGATATAGAGGCAAATGTTTGTTCCACACTTGCTTCAAGCGTTTATGCTTCAAACATTCGTTACACCGTGTAGCAGAAACGTTTGTCAAACCAACTGTCGAACTTTTTAACTCAAATGTTCGGTCCAGCGTTGGAGCCAATGTTTGAAGCATCGTGTAGCGCCTGCTTTAGCGAATAGCCCAAACTGAATGATCGTCCTCAACCGGTTTTCGAAGACCATGTTTAAAATTGCAATCTGCTGAAAATTTTGGTCGATCAATGTGAGTTTGAAAGTTTTTATTGATCCCTATAAATTTTTGGTCGTTGCTGGAGGTCGCGGACGGTCGATGCTGGTCGGTCAGCGTGATTTCTAGCTTAATCGATTATAGAATTCTATGGTACACGGAATCTCTGTGTATTGTGGGGGTTTTACTGATAATAGACGAAAACTCCAGAAATTCTTCGCATTGGTCACTATTCCAAATTTGAAAACTATGCAATATTCGTCGCCTTATTATCCAGGGAACTAGAGGTTTTTGTCATATATTTCCTAGCGGATATTTTATCATTCATAATATGTACTTGACTCTCTTCAATATATTTCCCATTTCTTCCCATGTTTCTATCTCCAACTGAAGAGCCCGTTCTTTTCATTCTTCTTCTTTCTAGCACGGTTGGGCATATTTTGAGGCCCCTAAGCAAATGCCTCACAGCTTGGGCCTTTTGTGCACCCATATGCTGGAGCTGGGTCAGAGCATTCGTAGTTTCTAGAGTCCCTTGGAAAGTTCTCCTACTAATTTCGGTTCTTCTGTTTGCCTTTTCCAGGGTGCCTCCCTACCTAGAGCTTCCACCCCAGAGTCACCCTTGAGAATTCCTCTTGTCAAAACCTCCAGGTTCCTTCTAAAGATTTCCCTGCCAACTTGTGTTTTAGGAAAACATGCCTGCCTTCGCACCTCTGCACCTAAGTTTGCCTTCTTAGAGGCACCTATCAGGTCTCCTCTTGTCAGCCCCTCCGAGGTCGTTGGCTTGGCTCCCCAAGGATGGTTTCCAAAGTTTCCTGCTTTAGTTCCCGTGATGGGTATGTTCTTTGTCACCACTCATCACAGGTAGACCGTACATAGGATTTCTTCATTCAAGCACCGAACTCCCAAGAAGTTCACGTTGTCCCTTGGAAGGTGCCCCTGGTTACTTGGATTCTGGGAATACCTTCTGTTCTCTTGGTTCCTTTTTCCGTGGTGCAAACTTCCTATTGAAGGATTGTCTCTTTGGAGTTGCCCTTGGCGATTTTTCAAAAAGATATCTTGGTGCAGTGCTCTTTGCTTCCCTCGAATGGGTTCCAAAGATCCCTGCGTGGTATTGCAGTCGCATCTCGATAGGTTGGGTTCTAGTCTCTCTAGCCCCAAGCTCCAAGTGCTATGCTTCAATTTGATGATGGGAATTTTAGAAAATGAAATTTGTCAGTAAATGATCTAACAAAGAACTGAATATTATCATTGATGCTAACAAGTACCTAATGACAATGATTTTTGCTGGGATATGAAAAATTTGTGGAAATCAAGAGTGGATGATAGAAACAGTGTATAACTACCACTGATATTTGTGAAATCTCTGACAATTTGGTCCATAGTACAATTTCTAGTTAAGATTTCAGCAAATATGTTGGATGTCTCATACAAATCAAGAAGGCAGTGAAGTTACTTCTATTTCTTTTGTAGAAATCACAATGAATGAAGTCCATTGGTTCATTCATTGTATTTATGAGTTTCTTTCAATCTATCATCCTCGTTTGTGAAAATTGGATATCTCTTCCTTTCTCCAATAGCCAGTTTGGAAAGTCCACGACCTAATAGATATCGCTTACTGAAGTTTCAATAATATTATACAAATCCAGAATGTAATGAATATTTATGTCACTTGAACAAAAGTTTCATGGGCCCAACGAATAACGCATTACATCGATTCAGTTCGGATTGTCTTGTCAAAGTATACCTCCAAAATAATTAAATAATTTTAGAAAGATGAACCTCAATATTTTGATCTGTGAAGGGAATGTCTTCAGCTAACTTTTTGAAAGTGACTTTTCAAGGATGAAATATGTTCGGGAAGTCTTGAAGCTTCTGTAATATTCGGAATGGACCTATCAGTAAACTGGATAGTCTAATACCCAGTATATCCGAATCCGATATAGCTGCAAAAGGGTAGCAGTACGAGAGACCTCATAAGATCTACGAATCTATTTAACAGTCATGAGATGTTCGACTAGATATACTTGCATTAGTACAAGTCTAAAATGCTGGCATTCAAATACAACCAACCCGACTACATCTCTGCAATAATAAATTGTGTTATTATCCAAGATGAATCCTGAAAAAAGTTTTATATTCGAAAAATCAGCACCCCTTACCTACACTCACCAAGGAATAATTGTAGAAGAAGAGGGAAATGTTTTCATTCGATATATATTTCTAGACACTATATACTTTCAAAATTCTGAGGTTATTATTTCACTCTCAATCGGAACACATTTCATTTTGTATGGATTTCTATAGAAGGGCGAGGCTTTCATCTATGTGCAAGCGTTCATGTCATTATGTGGGAAGCCGTTTGTTAAACAATGTGAAAATTTTCTGTACAATAACTAATTGTAAGTCTCAAATCCGTATTGTATTCTAATAGTAAGTCTCTGATGGCACCAAAAAATTATAATCTTCTTATCACCAGACTGTCATAATCAGAAGACAAAAAATATATCTTACCGTGGATTGGTCTAGTGGATTTTCAGTTCTAAAGACGAATTAAGTACTTTTGCATAAAACTAGCTACACCATCGAAACTATCATCAATATAAAAAAGTGCCATTTTCTAGAATCCCATTCCCACTTCTTCCATACAGAATATTCAATGAATATTGAAAATTCTGGATTCCCTATTGATTTCAGAAACATTTTTTGTATCAAATTCAGTCGGTTCAAATTTATAAGTTGGTGTGGAGCTTTCTTGTTGTGTAGCCCCATTTTAATTTTAATCAATATATTTGTAACCTAGATCAATTCCTGTAATAGATTAAATTTTCAAACACCGTCTTCATTACATGAACCAGGCAGATTGCAGCTGGAAGCTGGAAAACTAATTTGTTTCCAACAGCTTTTCATCAGTCTATCATCAAACCTACAACAAATTATTTGAAATTCCACTTCAACGTCATTTTACAGACTGTACCAGATTTCTTAAAAATCGCAGTATCGTAAAATATGTTTATCCAATAATGGCATCCAAACCGTTGAAATATCTCACCTAAATCAAATAATATCCGTCCTAATAATGTTCCTTTGGGCCCACCACTTTTCAGTTCACCATCAATCATTCCAATTCATTTCAAACTGAAGTGTTTTCGTTACTGAATGGTTTGAGTTGATAGCTGTTTGTAGTAAAGAGCCCGATCAGTTTCGTATTATGGTCGTGAACCTAAAGCAAATATTACAATGTAGTTTTTCGTAATACGGCCGAATATTTTTTCTCAATTCAGTGAGGCATGTATTTATTTGGCTGGGAATTTTGATAAAATTTGGTTTTGGGGGATTTGTTACAATACAAACAATCCTATCCTTTGATATTCCACTATTGTGGAACCCAGTACGTTGATTATATCGATGAGAACGAAAAAATCTGGGGTCAATCAAAAAGTATTCTGGAGACCAACAGAGCTCTTATATTTGGTGAGAGCTTACAGGTGTCAGAAGAGTGCTATATCCAGCACGTCGACAATTAGCGAGGTCACTATGAAACTTTCTTCTCTGCATTTGCACATTGCAGACTAAGGGACTTGAGACAATGAAGGGATTTGGCCATCCCAACATAATGGAGATCATATGAATTAACACATCTGAGATACCGTCGGACGAAATGACTACTATTTGGGTATACCACAAGGTTCGGTTTTGGGTCCATTATCATTTGTGCTATTTGTTAATGACTTGCCTGAATACATAAGAGACTGCCACTTTACTATGTTTACTGATGATACCACGATGACAGTTACGGGTTGTAATATCGACAATAATTCACTTGTTGAGGTTACCAAAATCATTTATACATTCGCATCTTGGTGTGACCATCATCATTTTTTGCAATAAAAAAAATGAAATCGTGTGTGACAAAGGAAAATTAATTCATAAGGCATTTTTTCTTCCATGGCATTTCCACATATATATCACTCAACATAGTGGCATAGGGGTGCGGAACTGATTTAAATAGAGTTCTTATCGTGATAGTTGCAAACCGGTATTTATCAGAGAAAAACTGCTATCTGTTCCATGTATTTATATTTTCAAATGTGTTAATTTTGCAAGAATCATCCTTGAGTCCTTTGAAATGATAGCATCAACACATACTTATAGTGCAAGATTTGGGGGTCAGCTGCGAATGCCAAATCATAAAACCTCTATATACAAAAACTCCCCAGCCTACACATTGCCGAATGAGTTAATAAACTCCCAAAGTGGCAAAATTTTTTGTAATGGAGTTAAATTTTATTGATTGACAAGTGCTACTATACTCTGCAGGAATATATACTTACTAATTATCAATTAAATTGTATGTATTTCTCTTATAATTCTCTGAAACGTTGAATTTTCATTCAATTACTTTGACTGGTGTTTTTCATCTGTGCATTTCATCTATATTTGTACTGACTATCTGACCTACCATATATACCTTACTGTACCAAGGTGGTTAACAAATAATTATTATTATTCACTCTTTTGATGCAACATACAACACCATCATAAAAATGGGTAGCCACATCGAAGGCAAATCTGGTATACTGATGACTGCAACAAACAACAAAGTAAGGGCTGGAATATGCTGATAGAGACCGGCAGGACATGAGTCTAAGCCTTGGTACTGAGGCCTCTTTATTCCAAGCCGAGGTGATGTCAAATTTCGTTTGCTCAAGAAAGAATCTGAAAAAGGTTCTTAGAAACCAACCCATCGCTATTTCTTCCAACAGTTAGATACATCAAAGGCCCAGCGATAATGCAATGGTCCAGAAGTATCAAACTGGGTAAAACCAGGTCAAAGGGGCATCCAGGGGAATGAGAGAGCAGATGCCCTAGCAAAAGCGGAAGCAGCAACAACTACCTTTGGCCTACGGAAATTGTTCGGGAACATAAAGCAGTACGCGGGACAGGAACCATCATCGATCTATCTGTGATGATGTCTCAGACAATAGTCAAGCAAAAATGATGGGGCTATCAAGACAGTTTCTCGAACCAAGCTGGAACTCTCTCAGGAAGGTGTAAGAACTGCTGACAGGATACTACCACCTAATGAACATCTGCATCTTCTGAGGATACATCAAGTTTATGACCTACTATTTGAATGCGAAGTTCTGGCCCACAAGAGGATGGATATCTCCGGAAATTAGAGTGAAGAAAATATATACCTTCAGGAAAACCTCGGAAGGAATCCCAGGACTCCATCAGAAGATCCAGAGTACCTACGAGATATGCCTGAAAGCGGGGTCCAAAAATATTCTATACAAAACTAACTATCAATAATAATGAAATGAAAAAACACCTATACGCAATTTTGTGAATGTCTTCAATCCAACAAGACGAAGATGCCAGAAGTCCTTTGTATCATCTGCCACATCATTTCCAACATTGTCGATATTGAAGTTATGTCGTCAAGCACAAGCGGACACACCCAGTAAAAGCTCGTCTGAAAACATCCATGTCATTCAAAATGAGAACAGGTTCAGGCCGAATGAAGGTTAACGAAGGCACTGCTGCAATAATCTTCGAATTATGACTGAAGGGGTGCCGAAGGTATAATTTACAATGACAATAACAGTGATATTGGTGAAAGTACCGTATCGGTATATCAGAAGGTACCATGGTCGATGAGTAGGTGATGCGTCGAAAGTGTTATATAGGAATTGTATGATCATTGGAATTACAGGGTATCTTCTGAAAGTAACGGTACAGGAAATCGAATAGCTTGGGGTTTGAACTCTTGTTTGTGTTTTATTTGTATTCTCTCGACTTCTTGAGCACGATTTGATCGACGTGCACTCTTGATATTTGTGAATAGTCTAGTCAATACCCTAAACTGCAAATTCCAAGTTGAATTTTTCAAACGAATTCAATAATTATTGATGTACTGTTGTGATTGTTACCTTGGTTACGGGCGATGCATTTCAGGCGAACAATGGGCTGATTTCTGAATACCGCTGTATTAAAATTCAGAGCACTTCAGCACAGGGAACTTTTTTGCATATGTGGAGTGATTTTGCTCAGAAGCAAACAGGCTTCAGTAAATTATACAGTCAAAATTCAGCCGTCAGAATATTATACCATAGTAGATGAATTAATTCATTGCATAATTTGAAAAATTATACCAAAATCCGCATTGTGTTCAATATTAACAAAGAATAAAAAGTCAGCAATATAAACGAATAATCAATTATATTGACAACAGCCAAAAAATACCAGATTTTTATTACAAAAAATGTTGTAAGATGAGTACATTTGTTACCAAAATAGATACTCATTGACAATGTTTACCAACTTATTTTTAATGAATTTACCTTCAAGTTGCCGTTGTTATTTTGGATAATATTATTGTCAAAAGTTATAATAATATCTGAATTATGTGTTATTTTCATGAGAGTTTACGTGAGAAAATATGGATTGCGAGGAAAACTTCGATATTGTGACTGCCAGAATTGCGCGTGCCAGAAAAGTCAAAGGGAACATATAATTCTGTTTTTCAATTCTGGATTGTGTTGTTTGAATTGAAATCAAAATAAATGTATTCCATTAAAATTTCCGCTTTAGGATGTACAAGTACTTTTTAGGGCTCGGGAGTAGGTGACACTTCCATAACATTGATGCCATGTCTCAAAAATAACACTTCACCTAATTTTTTCCAATATTATTGAAATTAAGTTCATTTCAATCAGGTTATAAGATTATCTTCAAAAGGTACAAATACTAAATGGAAAACCATCTACCGTAGAGAACGGATAAGCAATGATATGATAAGTTTCCTGGGGTTGATGTGTGAATATTCGCTAACAGAAAATTAACGAAACCTTTGGCAAAGATTTTCCTTACACATTCCTCCCCAAAGTAGAAACAAATGAGGAAATCTGCAGAGAACGGCAAGAATTCCAGAAGAAGATTACAATCCTGGCTATTAAAACATATGGTGGAAATGATTATTTAATCAACTAGTGTATTAATGAAGACGATTAATGATGAAGATATTCGTGACTGTTAATGTTCAAGATCATTATTCGCATTTTAATATACAACAATATTTTTCCGTTAACCTCTTGTTGGAATAGAAGAATTTTTTCTTAGAATATATTCATAGAATCTAATTGATGAAACGAACAGTTGGATATATTAATTATATTATTGAATTTGTTATTTTTGTCAACCGGCTGCACTTTTACGCGCAAGCTGAGGAAGTCGTATCTTTTAACACGTGTTGCCATTTAAACTTAGGAATTATATCTACCCAGTAAAGTGAAGAAATACCATGTTCTTTTTTCATTCCAAATTTTGTGTATGTTTCATGCGTTGAGCAGTGGCGTACTTAACATTCTACAACAAACCAGTCTCGACTAGCTCGACTTTGCAAATAGTTATCAAGAATGAGCAGAAAATTTTTCAGAAAAGTATGGTCACATACCAGCTTATTTACGACAGAAATTAATGAGAATTGGGAAGGGAAATCCTGAAACAAATAAAATATTATTTGACATCAAAGTAGTTCATCAAAAGATTCAGTTCATAGTACACATGTGTTCAAGAAAAAAAAAGCAAGGTTACATTTTTGTCAGATTCAACATCTTGTCTCATACAGGTTGGAGATCAAGATTCAGCTTGAGAACCCTACTATGAAATGAAGTGTGGAATGAAGATAAAGAGTTTGGAGGTGTAATTTAGACTCACCCTCGCCATGTTTTTAGTTCATCTACTATTGAAAAATATCCAGGAGGACAAAAATACTCCGATATGCTATAACAAAATAGGATTTTGTGATGTCAAACACTCATTTGTCAATTCACTTTTCTAAAGAAAATACGAGGGATAATATGGCCACATACCACCATAACTCCGGCACTGTTTCACGAGAATTGAACACTTCAACATCAAATTATCACATTGATGAACCTTAATCAGTGTACTAAATTTTATATTATATTTTCCTTCAGGAGTTTTAAAAAAAAAAAATCAAATTTTGTTCAGACTTTCAACACCCTGTATTTCAGGGGATACATTTCAGGGTATATATATACATTGATAGAAACTTTCCACCTCGAAATGAGGTGAGGATGCTGTTTATCTGTCTTATTCTGACTCACTCTGTACTCTGTATATACAAATGAAATGATATGGAATATTTGTTTTATGACTATTGAAACAAAGTAATATTGAATTATAAAAAAAAATATCAGCATGAACATTTTTCTTAGCATATTTTCATAGTGTCAATCTTTCGAACGTTTTGAAAAGCGTAATGAAAGAAAAGTAATCATTGACAGTTTTAAACGGTTTTGCCAGTCATTATGATGAGTTTTAAAATCAATTCAGAAAGCATCATTACCGTGTGAAATGATGAGTGATTGTGATCAATTTCAGGAACACCCCCATTACTAACTGCTTAATGGAATAATTTCTTCAGTTGACAAATAACTGTGAGGCAATGAATATTTTTCTACTCATGTATATGAAAATTATCATTTTTCAACCGGATATACCCTACACGAAAGTGATAGTTTTCCACTCTAGAGATGAAAATGAAGCAAATCAAGATTATCATGCGATTCGATGAAAATATACTAAAAATACTTTGATGGATTTTTGACACTAATGACAATTAATCTCACTACTTGGCACCTGGATCAGCAAACGAACGTCACTTCGTTTGACAGTTTATAAACATTTTCCGTCGACCGTTTATTTATGATGTATTTTAACGCACTCAAAATTGTTGATTAATGACCTCTGTTAATGAATGATTTTCTATTAATCAACGATTTACTTATATGCAACCCAACGTACATTGCTCCAATACATATTATATTTATATAGTGACCTGTGGCGTATGCAACCAAACATATTTTTCTACATTCATGCAAAAAGAAAAACTTTATTGAACTATATTCAGTGGAAAAAGAAGCTCTTTATTGAACTAGTGCAATAAACCCACTACATATTTAGCAGATATTCTGTGGGATTGGCCATACGTTTTAAACAGCTACATTGTTGTTAACATTGTTATTTCCGTCAACCAGCTGCACACCCTTAAGAGTACAACCCTCAAAAGTCTTCGAAAGACTTGTCCGACCTAGGGAAGACGCAGCCCTCACCTTTTAACGTGTGATGCCATGCACGCGACCGAAGACCATGCTGGGAATCGAACCCATGACCCTCAGGTTAAGAGACAAGCGCTCTACCATTATGACCATCACCATATTTTATATTATTTTGTATTAATGTTAGCAGTCAGAGTTGGACAAACAATGCCTTCCCGAGAATAACTCCATAATCAAAACCGATCCGCTATGTGCTAAACCGTTTACCTGCATAGAGCAAACTATCTGTACTATGACCACACCTCGTGATAACATATGCGCTCATGGCTAATATGATTTTGATTTTTATAATGCAACTGTGGTTATATAAGCGTCAGTCAAAATTTTATTCTGACAATTACAGAACTGAAAGTTTTAAAGTGAGTAATATTAATGGAAAACTAGGTGATGGTGATGAAATCGATAGTAATAATTATTTATTTATTTCCTTCACCTAGTGCCGCACCTAAATAAATATTTTTTTGCCTTTTTGCATGAACGTAGAAAAAATGTTGTGTGCAACTCGTGTAAAAAATGTTTATAATAAACACTTACTTTTTGCACTTGTTGCATAAATAACTATTATACTTACCCGCTAAAACATTTATTTTGAAATCAAGTAGCTGTGTTAGTACTATCTATCATTATTTATTTCATTGTTGTAATTTCTTAAAATTCTACGTTTATTTTGAAATCAAAAGATGGATAGTTCTGTAAAAAAAATTCAGAAAACATCAAATATATCAGTAAAGTTGTCAGTAGCATTAATAGCTAGATAGTCACGCAGCCGGCTGGTAAAATGCTGGTTTGAGTCCTGACAAGTCCTGAGGAGGAATCACAGAAACCTCACAGCAGAAAATCAATTATTTCAACTCGGAGTATTTTCATCTCCTACTAATTCATCGTCTATCGGATGTGTAAATAAAAAGTAAATATTACGTTGCCTACTACGTTCAATTCCTAGAACAAAATTAAATTGACCGCAATTGAAATATGTTGGCACTCAGTCAATGGAACTATAAATACAACCTAACTGAATTTTTAAGAATCCGAATTTTTTATCCGACCTAACACAAATACGACGGTAATCGTCGAAAATCTTGGTCAACATCGAAAGAGATGTGATGAATAAGTTAATTTCCATTATGGTACATACCAAAATATATACGATAGTTATAAAGAAATATTTTGTTATTATAGATTAAAATTTGCAAGATATACAATATCTGCTATAAAATATGTAACATTAGTGAAAAATAGTACATATTATGTAACACTTTGAGTGGCAGGAAAAATATCTGTCGGCAATTTTAGCCTATATGTTTATATAATTTGAAATCAGTATAAGAATGTAAACATATATTTCGAAAACTCATATACTGGAAGAAAAAAAGGGGGTTCATATAGTGTACCATCGCCCACTATGAGCAAAATTGGTTCCCATCAATTTCGAATATTGTATTAATTGACTTCAATTGTTGAAAACTGTTGTTTTTGTTTGAAATTGTTTTTTCCGTCCCTCTACGAACGACAGCCCTCAGAAGTCGAAACTTGTGCGAGTCAAGAATTAACGAGGTCTTACTTTTTAACATGTGATTACTAGCACGATGCGATTCCTAGCAAATTGTTTGTGAATCTCTCAAAAATGCAAAACTCGTATTTTCTAATTTCACTGAGAAAATATAGATGTATATAGGTGCATTTTTTCAACTACAAATTTTCGAAAATTTTGTCAATTCATCATCGAAATTCATTTTCCAATATTTTTTCTGTAAAACTCATGCAAAGGAATTTTTGATGTTCCAATTCTTTTCCTCGAAGCAAAAATGGCTTTTCGGGTTTAACGCAGTGAAAAAAATCAGCTACGGCAAATGATAATTTTGGCCATATTTTACTTGTACAATATTTTTGTTTACATACAAGAGGGTGTTTATTATTATCACTATAATTCCTCCTGTGAAAAGGCATATTATTATTGACATTATGATCCAACTGTAGTGGAGGTAAGTCAGGATTGCAGTTAATATTGGATAACGTCTAATCAATTTCTATTAATCGAGCATAGAATTATGCGAAACGTTTGGAATTTTATAGTCTCCAGTCCACCATTTTCTTTCATGACCTTTGAGTCAAAAATGGTCATCCTCTTTGCTTTGTTTAGAGCTTTCACTACCTCAATCCTACTCCAATTCAACGCACCAGCAATTTAGTTTTGACAAATTACACATTACCGGAAACTACAGTCTGCCAAAATATCGGAATAATTGGCACCTACAAACAGTATGGAAAATTTAAGAATGGGTCGGCTGATATTAAAAATAGAGTTCATTGCATTTTTTTACGAAAATATGTTCAGACGACTTGCGGCTGTTAAAATGTTTTGACTGGATCAACGGGAGATGTAAATTCTTAAGCACGACTGAAAACATAGCTTTTTCACACAGTGAGTTAAATTATTGGAAACAAATCTATGAATTGATGACGATAGTAGGATTATTTCAAAAAAGACCCCTTGAAATGGCACGAAATTAAAATTTGCAACAAAGGGGGCTTGTCAGAGAGACGTTTTCACCCAGACTATCTGGGTTAAGTTCTTGCATCTGTATGACGACATGACATCATGACGACATGACAACATGACGACATGACAACATGACAACATGACGACATGACCACATGACGACATGACCTCATGGCGACATTACGATGACGACTTGACGACAAGACGACAAGACGACAAGACGACAAGACGACAAGATGACATGACGACATGACGATTTGACGAAATGACAACATGACGAAATGAGAACATGACGACATGTCGAGATGACGACATGACGACATGACGACATGACGACATGATGACATAATGACTTGGCGACATGACAACAAAACGACGGAAAGAAATGACAACATGACGACAAGACTACATGACGACATGACGAAATGACAACATGACGAAATGAAAACATGACGAAATGACAACATGACGACATAACATGACTACATGACGAGATGACGACATGACGACATGACGATATTGACGACATGACGACTTGACGACATGAGGACATGATCACATGACATGACGAGATGACGAGATGAAGACATGATGAGATGACGATATTGACAACATGATGATATGACATGACGACATGACGACATGACGATATGACGACATGACGACATGACGACATGACGACATGACGACATGACGACATGACGGTAAGACGACAAGACAACAAGACAAGACGGTAGGACGGCAAGACGACAAAATAAAACGACAAAACAAGACAAGTCGACAAGACGACAAAACAACAAGACAAGACGTGAAGGAAAAGAGACGAAAAAACGATTCACCACTAATTATTAATCAAGATCATTCGAGTTCCTATGAGGAAGTAATACGAGCTCACACCTCTGGAAAGTCCTTAATCAAACAAATTCCCATCCTACACTGTTCTTCTACGTTGGTTCACTGAAAATATCATTTTTTTTGTGTTAATCTGAAATTAAAAAACAACTCTTCACCCGTACTCATAGCTGGAAATGCTTATTAACTTTCCATCTGATAGATGCAGAGGGAGATTACCATTCATTATAACACCTTGTCTAATCAAACCGTTCTTCATTTCAATACTTTCTAATATCGATTCAAACAATAGGAGAAGATGAAAAATTGTACCCGAGCTTTTATTTAGAGGTTTTGAATGAGCGAGGGGCGTACATTGAATCAAAATTAAATATGTATTCAGGTTCAAAAAACTTTCGATTATACTTTGGTATTAGAGATTAATCACAAGGCTGCTATCGATCAACGATCAAGATGTGATGTTAGAACGATTCGATACTGCATGGGACATAATGGAACTATCAATAATTCTCATTATGAGTCCTCGATATGACGTGAATTTCATAATTTAGCAGTTTAAGTTTACATCGATATCATGCAGAAGGATTGAACTGTTTCACTCGAGAAAGAAGCATCTTAAGTCCATGACTATTACATGAATCTACTCTTGGATCGTAAAAATGTACGTATAAAACATGACGACATGACATTATTGTATTGATCGGAAAAAATCGCAACAGAAATGCAGTGAATTATTTGAATAATTTCCACAATGTCGGAGATTTCTTCTCTACGAGCATTGGGAAACTATGGAGTGTCATTAAGAGGGTTCACGTTACGGATTCAGTAGAATCTTCAGCCTGAAACAACATTCCACAGCAAAATATTGCTGTGTTACAAAATTCACTGAATAGTTGGTGATAATATTTGTTTGTAGGAAAAATATTGTGTGTATTTCGAGCACTTTGCTGCTTTTCAAAGAAATCTTTGTCGAGCGGCAATCTATCACTGCGCTATTTTGAGATTGTATTCATTCGAAGTGACCGTAGTAAATGCTGGACATGGATCATAATCAATTCCCAATATTGTTAAAAGTGAGTGTTTAGTTGTTTCATATCGTTTAAAATGTACACGTCACCCGTATGAGAAAGCCTTAATCTAATATTGTGAGTGTTCTTCATTTACTGTAATAAAGGCATAATGTGGGTTTAAAAGAACTGTATTTCATTTTACGATGGAATATGGGTTATAATAATCCGTTTCTCATAATTTTGCTTACTATACTATCAGACAAATTATATATACATGGTGACTCTCAGGATATTTCCCTGATTCTTCCATTCCAAAAATAAATTGCTTATTAATTCACTCCAAAGTTGTTCCAATATTTTTGTTACCGATTGGAGTAACAACAAAGAAATCGACTTGTTATCTAAAAAAAATAGAATATGATATGGGAACTCAGCATTTTATTACTGCATTAAATTTAATAAAAACATACACAATATATCTGAAAAGATTGAGGTGTACTAACTTCAATGTGTGGAGAGAAGAGTATTCCATCTTTGTCAAAATTATTTGTTTCACTACTATAATTGATTCTGGGAAATATCAGTTTTTTCCATCATGCTCAATTTTGTGAGCTTGTTCAGAATAGTTACATTTCAAAACTTTCTCTGTAGTATTTGAATAACGTGTCTATGAGGAATAACTTCGATAAAAGCACAATATTTCTGCTGACTTCAAGAATTTAATATTATCCAGCTACCGACGAACATGTATATGCTCTCAGTTATTTCGTATCGAGTATAACTGATGATTACACTTTTTTAAACTGCGATCCACTTATCAACGAAAGATCGGTTGCTGTCATTTCTTTCATGCTGATGAATAAATATCGTGTCAGATGTTGTGATTTTTATTTATGATGCAAGTGAAAAGTTTTGACAGGCCACATACTTCATCGTTTCTCGAAGCCCAAAAATTGAATATTTATCGGATCGAACTGATTTTCAATAATGACTGACCTAGTGAAGTATGTAAATTAAAATTTTCGCTTGGCGAATATGGCGATTAAGGTATGACATATCAAATTACTGTTACAAAACTGGAATTCTTAAATATATTTTTGAACATTCTTTGGACATATCAAGAACTCGAAACCATAACAATCAATTCTTATTCTACGTACTAAACGATATTTTATCAACTCTTCTGGGACACTACATGAATGAGAAAATTTTACAGTTTTGAGTGGCTTTTGAAAAGTTATTAACGTGTACTGTTAATCAGAGTTAGTGATTTGTCATATTATGGATTATTACCAAGTTAGTATAGCAGAATAAATAATGATACCAGCTTTTTCATTATATTTTTCACACAATCCGTCAATATAAAAATATCAAGTGAAAAAGTCTTGTGGTACCTAACTATATTCACTGTTCCAATAATTTCAGTTCGCAAAACTATCCTTCTCTGTGGATTATTCTGATTTCCTACAAAGTATTCTTGAATTCTGAAAGTCCAGACATATCAAATAAAAACGTGTTAGAATAATCAAGTTTTCGCACGTTTTCAAGTACCTCATAAAATTCATAATGGTTTTATAATGGATTGAAACGATCGTAAACCCACTGGAGTAAATAGTGTGAAGATTGAATTGATGTATATTTATTCCTGGAACAGTACTATGGCTTCTTTTTCTTCGAAATAATAGCCCTCATATTTTCGACTGAAAGAAGTAATTCATGATATATTCTGAATATAATGACCATTTTTTCATTTTAAAGTGATTTCAAGCATCACAAGCTAGTTCATATTTGACAACACTGATTGACAGACACATCAAAATCTACCTGTTTTCTCTGAACTCTTCGAATTTCATGTTATTTCTTCACAACTCTAGGAAATGTTCAGCATAAGCTCCGACAGATCTAGTCATCAGAACTGTCGGGAAAGAACAAAGTTGCTGCAACTAATATACTTGCCGTTCCGATTCTACTTTGGAGAAATAAAATGGACTCGGGAAGAGCTGCGACAACTCGTTGTAAAATCTCGCGAATGATGCATCTTCATATGCATCCTGAATCGTCCGTTCCACGGATATACTTTCCCAGACAACGGGGAAGCCGTGGACTTTTGAGTTTGGAGTGTCTACATAACAGAATGGTACTGGATGGAGCCTGTAATGTCATCAGGTTGTTGGAACTCTTTCAGCAAAAAGGCCACGTTAAAGCTGCGGAGAGTGAGAGTATTCTGCAGCTACATAAGGATAAGCCAATGCATGAGGTCTTCTTCAAGAACATTGAAGACCTTGGCTTATCCAGAAACCTGACCTTTGCATTCCTCAGGTCAAGTGGGCTGAAGTCGGAAACCGAGGGATTCATAATGGCATGCCAGGATGGATTCTTCAACACCCTCGTCTACCGTAGTCGCGTGATGGGTAAAGAGGTCCTTGACACTAGATGTAGAGCGTGTCGTGGGGCAGCTGAGACCATAATAAATTTGCTGTCAGCCAGTCCAGCATATGCGGTCTCAGCCTATATCCACAGGCATAACGCGGCCCTGCGAGTGTTTCACTACCATCTACGAAACTCGTACGGTGTAGAAAAAACAACGGTGTTGCCTTATGCTCCGAGGGATATTGAGTCCGTTGTGGAATGAGAAGTGCCGAATCTATTGGAACTACTCATTCCCCACCCTCAGGCAAATACAAGCCAATAAGCCTGATGTAGTCCTCCTCGACCATCAAAGTAGGACGTTTTTCGTCATTGAGTTTTCAGCTCCTGACGAAACGATCTGAGAAGAACAGGAAAAACGGCTAGCACCAGACGTCGGGATTGGCATCCAAGCAACTCACACCGCACTTGATTTACAACATGGCATGTGGCTACTGAAAGAACCCATGTACTTGAGCAAACATATTCTCGCGTACCGGAGCCTCGAATGTCTGTCTAATGCGACCCATAAGTTCCACTGCTAGATACCATAGCCACTGGTCCACCGACCATCTCAAATATGTTTCGAATATTTTTAGGTACAGTTTTGGTGAAACATTAAATATTGCTTGGTATGTCATATTTGAAAATTATTTTACATAATTCGGCTAATTTCAAAATATTACTAAATGCAATATTCAATTTATCAATAAATGAGATGATAAAACGGAATATTTAGAAAGGTATAAGTATAATCACGTAGCACATATAGGTGTCGCTTTTTTCAATAATATTCGGGATAAAATCGGAATTATTTTAAATTGTTTCAGTTAGTCACAATTATAGCTGCTATGAATTGTTCCATAAATTCATACTCGAGAAGATTTTAGTATACACCTGTACATTTTGATAGATATACATTTTTCGAAACCTTTTTGAAATCGTGCAAAATGAAACGTTTCGATCATTTACACTTAAAGTTATTATAAAATGATTCAAATATTCAACAGTCATATTTCCTGTTAAACATTAGTTTATTATTATTTACAATTTTTATTGATGAAATGATAAAAAAGTCTTCTAGCAGAATGGCAAAACTACAAGTAGGACATAACGTACAAAAGAATTTATAGGTCGAAGTGCTTGTGAGGATGTACATACAGCCTGTACGACCCCTTACAATCTACAAGTAGGACATTGGAATTTGAGATGGGTAGATATATCAGAAGGAACTTGTGCAGATTATGTAATAATTATGACAAAAAAAAAGAATAATATTTACAGAAAGACCTGAAAATTTGGAATGAAGTTTGTGAAGAATTTGGAATGAAAGTTAATAAGAAAAAACTAGAATTATGGTTAAAGGATGGGAACAAAAAGGGATAGAAGTAGAAATAAACGAAGTAGAAATTTACCTCAGGGATTTATGTTAGTATTTCAAGTATTTTCACTAAAGTAATTTCTTGATCTGGTGAGGTTCCATCTGTGTTTACTTTCGAGATACAGTTATTCATATTGAAAGAACGTGTAACTGAATGTATTGTCCTTCAGTCATAAATTTAATTATGATCAAAAATGGTACAAAAAGTGCAAGAACAATTACTCAACTTCCTTCGATTCACACCTTATTTCAGTGCAGAAACGAGGTACACCTACTATTACTCAATCATTACTATTGTCGCTTATTATTTCATTTCGATGCATTGCGTAACGCTCATATTATACACGCCATTTTGAGTATGACAATGCGAAAGTGAAATTGTCTTCCAAGTAGTAACTGTGTAATGGGTTTAATTAAATAATTCCATATTCCATTTGGCAAAACAAACAATTGGCAGAGAGACAATACAATATTTCGAGCTCATTACTGAACGTTTTCGGATATGATGACTTTCACTCAGGAAATACCAAACGAGTCCCGGGTTACTTTTGAAGATTCTCAATACGAGATTCGTCACTGGCTGAGAAATGTGGGACGCATCAGTGAATCACCGTTTGATTAAATCAAACGAAATCTTGGTAGTCGGATGTGAGAAATTCGAAGACTGATTCTCGATTTCTGAGAAGATGAATCAATCACATTCTCTTCTGAAGTCTGTGTTTTCGGGAACAGAGACTTGTTTCTATAGATAATATCGACTTCCACGTATACAACACCCGTCGTAAGGATGATTCACTTTTACCACTGTATAAAAGCAAAATATGTTATAAAGGTCCGACTAGGATTGGAGCAAAGATGTTCAATAATCTACCTATATCCATCAAAAGATTGAAACATGAGAATATACTTTCAAAAAAAACTGAGAGAATATTTGGTCTAAAAATCTTTGTTTCTCATGTGTACCGGTCGTATCACAAAGATAACATTTTCTTGCTTGTCAAGATTTTATCCGAATTTATGTGGGAGTGTATGTGGGTGTCTAGGTGTATGTGTATGCATACACTATCTAGTATTTTGGTTCTATTTTATATATATTCATCTTTTTTTTATGTATTTTTCTACTTGATTACCTGTCGCATCTTCAATTTACAATGTACCTATGTTGTCTCAAAAGAAATAAAGTGATTTTGATTTTGTCAGCTTATCAAAAGTTGTATAACATGAAAAAATACTGAAAATATCAATAGAATAAAAACAGAACAATACAAAATTATAAGAGGACAACAGTCGATGCGATAAAAAGTAATTTCACAAATATTAAAATGGGGAGTTATTTGAAAATAAAAAAATTCGTTCAAAGAATAAAAATAATGTTCTAATGAAAGGTTTTTTTAGTATTCTGTTAAAGAAAAAATATTGATATTGGCTTTTGGAGTGGTGGAAGTAGTTTCTGCAAGATTATGTCTGAGAAATGTTTGCTACGCATCGCAGAATTTTTTTCTGTACGGTAAACACTTCTCATAAACATTAACCATATCTGAGCTGAGAGTCAACCATAGCAAAATAAACCGTGATAAGTTGATGCACGTCTAATATCGAACGAAGAACTATAAAAGAAAATTTACCAAGTATTTACTGCCCCGAAGTTACAAATTTGTTTTTGTTTGTAATATCAGATTTAAAAAATTAACTTGTGTTATTGGAATAATTTAAAATATTTTTAATCAGTTATTTTCATGCAATATATTCCGAATGTTTTATACAAGAATTTATGTTGTTTGTGTATAATATAAATAGAATGGGCCCCAATATGGATCCTTGAGGGACATCCATGTTCATGTTTATAAATCAGAATTGATGTTACTTACTAAACTACAGTATTAGTTAATGTTTGCCAAAATCAATGTTGATTTGCTTAGTCGATCAAGAAATCCATATTCGTTTTTTTAAATGCACAAGGAATTGTTACAACTTTTTAAAATTTGAACAATTTTTTCTATCCATTAAGTTAGAAGGAAACCTGCCAGATTCAAGAGACATATTTACCGAATATGTTGAAAGGGCTGAAATATTTCCAAGGATTTTTTTTCCTACGAAATTTGGAATATCATCAAAACCACAAGACTTTTTATTTTTGAGTTTAGTAAAAAGGAGTTGTAGTAATTCACTAGAAAAAAAAGGTTTACTGTGTTGGATTGTATGGTTCCCAACAAATGAAAATTGAGAGAAAACTATGACACACGTATTTTAGGATTGCCAGCGAACTTCAATTAAAAAAGGAAAGTTTTAAAAGTGGACCAATATTTTCTGTTATCACTTCTGCTAGCTTGGGAAACAAATTGTTGGGCAGTCAAAATATTGATATCGGTAGAGACGATATTGTTTGATTATCAACTAGTTTCTCAATTACTTCTGACTGAAATATTAGAGATCTTGTTATATCCACCATTATAAAGAGGTATCACTATGGATATTGATGAATAATACTCTATTCTTAGTGTAAGCTGCAGGAGTGGCTGTTTTTCTGTGGTAAAATTTTTTGTAGTGATATTGGCACAACATCATTTGAATATATTGGTAGGATATTCAAAGTGAATAATTTTCGAAAAATGTCGAATAACTCGGAACTTCTACAATTACAGTTCTCCTTCAATTAAGGTGTCATCAGATTCTGCATTTTGGTCTTCATAACCACTGAGTAAACAGCCTTAACAACTTATTGTGAGAAGTATTTAATATATTTCTTCAAGTTTTAGCTAAAGTTCTATATGTTAAGCAAACTAGAGGATTCTTACACAGGTTCTTACATTATTTATTTCTCTTTTCTTTATTTAATATTTGACCAATATTCAAATAATGAATATAGTTCTTCATTGTAATTCTGTACCAATATTGAATTATCAATAATGGCGTTAGGTTTTCGTTCAAATTTGTACCCACCAAAATTTAGAGATATGGAACAAAATTGGTTTGGTGAAGGCTACAGAGTTCAAGCAAGAGTTATTCCCCCTGCCAGGAGCTGAACATCTCTGCCACTTCGTTGAGTGGCTGAGGAGGAGCTCTGACATAGCTTCTACCACACGAAAGTTGAAAACGTAATCCCACAGATTTTGAGTGGAAAAGACGGGCGAATCTCACACCACACCACACATTATTGCTAATAGGCGAGGACACGAAATTTTCAAAATATTTGTAATGGATTCTACGGCGTATGAACACTCTATTGACAATGTGTTTTTTTGCGAGTTGTCTGAAACTTGAAAAAAAATATTTAAAGTTCATACATTCAAATGGCTTGTTTTTAGCGCCATTGGTACGTACTACCCCGAGCAACGATGTGACACGATTTAGCGGTGAAGTATTCACTTTTACCAAAGTTGATTAACCGAACGTGTAAGCAAACTGCCGATGATTGTCGTTCTGTGATTCTAATGACATAATGGTAACTTTTTTCCAGTTACCGCTTTTGTAAATAACCAGGTTTATGGTTTATAGTCATTCACTCAACTAGTACCTATAAAAAGGGAAAAAAGTATACAAACTCTGAAATACCTTTGAGGCAAAACCAAAATAAATGACCAGATTTCTCTCTCGAACATCATTTTTATGAACCACAAAAATTCACAATATCAAAACTAACCAGTTCTTTGTTTATATTCAAACATATTGTTGTATAACAGATCCAATGTTTTCACGGTGGTTTTCACACCTTTGAAATACATCATCGTTTGACATTGGGAATAGTGTCTTCTGTCACTTCTCTACGGGGCTATGTTTATAGTTGTAGAAGCTTGGCAACGTTGGCGTTAAACGTCAGAATCAACCCGATTACGCCTATTGGCTGCTCGGGCACGTACGTCACTAAGAGCGCCAATATTACAACCTTCAATATTTGATATTTTTCAGAAATAAATTAGACCAGCTGTAATTGAAATTTGACTCGAAAAATATTTTCTGGCTTCATTTATAAATGTATTATGTATTTTAAAACACATTTGGAGCAAAAATATTTTTTCGTGTCCTCGCCTATTACCCTCTTCGTGCGGGCTCACTACTCTCAGAATTTTGCAGAAGACCGTCCCTTAACTCATCCGTTCACTCAAAGCGTCCGTTGTGGCGGATCCAGGTTTTCTTTCAGGGGGGGAGCGCACAGTATCGAATTCACATGAAAGTTATACAGAAGGAGTTGTACAAAGTATTAAAAAGTCATTTATGTATCCAACTCAAAATGTAAATCGCCCAGGGGAGGGGAAGCGCCTCCTGCGTCTCCCCTGGACCCGCCATTGCCGTTGTTATTATTATAAACTATAATTCATGATCAACTCTGAGATGAAAAATATAGTCAAGCCCTCGTATACATCTCCATTAAATAAACCAATCAATCAGCGAAAACAACATAAAATTTAACTGAACCCAATAATTACAAACAAACTCGGTGATACCACTTGAACCTATTTTCTGGAACGCACGTTTCTAGTCGACGCCGGAATATTTCTGGAAATATAATGGAGATGGCTTTTTGTCCCCCAAAAATAGATTCTCCAACACGGTCATTTGGAATGATCACCGATCTAGCGACAAACTCTGTGCTGTTATTATAGATGTGCTAAGATGTATGGCGATTTTCGACAGTTTTCGCGATGACTTTTGCCAAAAAAAGTGCAGTGTTTGTGAGAGTGTTGGTGTTCTTGAGTTTTTTTGGATATCACGATGCGGAAGTCTACAGAATTGGTGAATACACGACTTTGTTGAGTGTGAATAGATGAAGTTATAAGTAACTTATGGAGTTCGATGCCAAAAACTTGATGAATTGCATTTGGAAAACAAACAGTAATGCGTTCCAAAGGATTATTATTAATTAACGAAAATATATCAGTTAGCTGAATGGGCAACGAAGAACTAAACATCAATATAATTATGAAAAATACTTCTGATGCATTTTTCGTTTGAAAGCAAGTTGTCTTTGACAGTTACAATTATTGGTCACTATCAACTTGGATAATATTACCATCACAATTCAACAAATTACAATAAATTTCGTCTGATAATTCCTGCAAAGTTCATTGAGAATGATCAGACGAAATTTGGATAAACAAAGTACTTGCCGAAAATTCAAGAAATGAAATCATACATTTTTTCATATGTTTGTGAATTTCTTAACGGATGTAAGATATTCGCAACTCAACTAGCTCAAAAAATTACGTATTTAGCACTAGTACAAAATGGAATATTCATATTCCCTTAGTATAGAATATTTATTGAGATATTGCAATCGATCCCTAATTATGTTCCTAAATATTGTGTTGAATATTCCATAATACTCATTCTCTTTGCATGCATGCAAGTTGATTGTTGATGACAATTACCTTGGATCACCCTTCAGTTTTTTGTCATATACGCAACAACTCTACTAAGACGACCACAACACTCATTAGAGTGCAAGAAGGCGTTGTGGTTGTTAATCTTCCATCGTTTTTCAATAAATAAATTTTTCAGTAAAACAAAGTAACAAATTTTGGTTTTGCTATTTTTTAGGAAATATACAAAAGTATAAAAGGACAAACGAATCAAATTGCTTCAATGAATTATTGAATTGACAAGACTATTGTCGCTGATGTTCAAATCGACTAGAAAGTATAGTTTTCATTTTCAAAAACGTTAACATTACGGAGACTATGTCTGCTTTCGTTGCCGAAACTGGTAATTAATTTTCATGAATTGCCAAACACTTATTTTTAGACTATGCACGGTGTTGAAACGCATAAAAAACATGTCCCACAAGGTTTCTTTCTTGTTCCGTTACTGTTTATAGGGGTGCAATGATGATGAAAACTTTAATATATTCACAGAAGAAGCAGAGTGGAATAACGACTAGTTTTTGGATAATTTCAAATACAAAAAATAATGTGTTATAGTTGTACTCAGCAGAGACATTCGATGCCGTGGTTATGTATAATTTACAGAAAAAAAGGAAGTTGAGTAACTCTTTCAGAGTAAACATGTTCTCATCTCAAAGAACACATTTGAGTCCATCATTTTCTCAACAAACTGTAATATGGAGAATATTGAAATAAATCTGAAGGAATAAGAATTTGCTGTCTCACTTATTAGTGTTTTTTTTTCCTCGGAAATTGACCAGTCAGCCGCGCTGGTGTGTCGTTAACCCCAATAAACACTCCCTACGTCCGTAGGGTGAGTAATTACTGTGTCCGAGAATCATGTGCCTGAGTAGGCGAAGTGAATCAAGAATTTCGGCCTCCAACATTCGTACGGGGGTAAAAATTCTGACATATTACGGCAAGTCGGTATAATTTTTAAATTTGTGAGCAGTGTGTCCATCTTCCAACCAAAGACTCCCTTCATCAGAACCACAATTTCTACAGAATGGTTTGGGTGAAGCCTGCAGAATTCAAAGAGTAGGTCTCGATATTTTGCCCGTTTCACCTCCTCTTTTCGTACGATGTTCGTTTCGACAGAAGCCGAAAACTCTATGACGAAAATCATCCTATTTTGATGGTCGAGGAGAACTACATCAGGTTCATTGGCTTTTATTTGCCTGAGGGTGGGGAATGAGTATTTCCAATAGATTAGGTACTTCTCATTCTCCACAACAGACTCATTATTCCCTGGAGAAAAAGGCAACACCGGTGTCTCGATAATGCCGTACGAGTGTCGTAGGATGTTCGCGGATATAGACTGAGACCACATAAGCTGGACAAGCTGATAGCAAATGCATTATGGTCTCAGCTGCATCTAGTCTGCGTCTATTCAGAGTCGAATACGAGACCGAGTTCATCGGCTGAACGGATTGCTGCCTTAGAGAGAAATGCTCCAATCTCTGCTTTTTCATCAAGAACATACAAAACAGAGAAGGAGATCTGAACTCCTGATGATTTCATAGGCTCCATCCAGTACCATTCTGTTATGTAGACACTCTAAACACAAAAGTCCATGGCCTCCCCGTTGTCTGGGGAAGTATAACCGTGAAGCAGACTATAAAGATGCATCATTTTGCGAGTTTTCACGTCGAGCTGTCACAGCTTTTCCTGAGTCCATTTCATTACTCCAGAGGAGTAAAGTAGAATCGGTACGGCAAGTATACGACTTTCTTCTTCCCCAACAGTTCTTATGACCGGATCTGTCGGAGTTTATGCTGATACTTGCTGCTGAGAGAGTTCTCAACAATGGTAACCTTTTGAGGGTGGCGTTGTTCCACCTCTAGGTATATATACGTCTCTTCGGCATCCAGATGATGTAGGATGCTTTCGTCTACGAGTTGAGTATCATCATGGAAAGGCTGGCCATCGGCCAAAATGCAGGTAGTTCTGCGTAGAATTTTTCTGCTCCCCAATGTCAGGTCTGTCTCGTAAATACTCCTGATCTTCCCCTCCCCAAAAGGATTTCCTTTGGAAATCTTGGTGAATCCCCAACATGTATTAACTCAAATGGCAATGTCCTATTATTGAACCTACCACCTTCCTGGAATCCTGCCTAATGACCCAACATGAGATTCCCCAAGCTAGTTCAGGTCAAATGAGAGTCGTTGCTGCCCCGGCTCTTGCTAGTGCATCTGCGCTTGCATTCCTCTGGATGTCATTGTGACCTGGTATCCAGACAAGTTTTACCCTGTTCTGTGCTCCAAGGTAGTTGAGGTTTTTGTGAGTTTCCCAGACTAATTATAAAGTAAACCTGTCTGATCGCAAAGCCTATATTGTCGTCTGACTATCATAGAGAATGACTATGGGTTGGTTTCTAGGACCCCTTCTTAGAATTTCTCTTGTGCAGACGGAAATAGCTGTTACCTCGGATTTGATTATGGAGAATTGGATACTGAGGATTAGACTAATGCCGTACCTAGGTCTCTGTCCGTATATGCCTGCCCCTACCCTATTTCTTGTCTGAGAGCCACCCGTGAATCAGATTTGCCCTCTTGATGTCACTTCTCGATCTTGAATGATGGTGGTGGTGGAGGTCTTATGATCTCCATTATGTTGGAGTGGCCTGGGTTGTTGCTGCTTCATCAGCCCATGCACTTCAGTTTGGAGACTTCTATCCTCACCTCCGCTATAATATGCAAGTGCAAAGAATGGGGGGTTCTGGTTCACCTCCAGGCTGATCGTCGATGTGCTAAACGTTGCACCAGTGATTCGGGACAGAACCGTTCCAGCCAGCTTCCCTCTGGTTGTCACTTGTTCTGCTTTTGGTCTTCATAGGAAGGCTCCATACATTTTTGAAAGCCTCACTATCGCTGTGTACAGCCAAAGTGATTGTTTGGGTCCCAGTCCCCATGTTTTTCTGAAGGGCCGCCTGGCCATCATTAATGATGTGCTTGCCCTTGTCATCACTTTTCCCAGATGTTTGTTCCAGGTGAGCTTCGAGTCTAAGTTCAGCTCCAAGTATTTCTTCCTTCTCAAAGAGCTCTGTTGGTCTCTAAGTTTTTCCTTCTGGTGGAAGGGACAATTGTGGAGGACTGTTATATTTATTCTAACCGATATAAACCTTTGCATTATGTTGACCATCACTTGTTCATATTCTCATACAATAACATATATGATAAGGACCATTATATTCCCCTTGTGCAGGAGCACCCATATTTAAAAATGTGTCACCGACTATTGAAATTAATAATAGAGTGATTTAATGTGTTGTTATGTATCAAAAATAAAATTTGTCATTAAAAAATATTAATTGTATCGTCAAGCGTGGAATAAATAAAAGGAAAAGTTGCTTTTAATCCATTCACAAAATAGTATTACCGGTTATTAGTATTTCAAAACCGATGGTAGTGCCAAATTATTTTACAATATACAGTGTCAACAAAAATAAAAAAGGAAAATTAATGTGATATAATATTTTTCTCAGATTTTTTATATTACAGTCTGAAAAATTCTCACGTAACTCCTACTCTCTGATCTCTCAACTCTAATTTTCAATTTCAGTTTCATTTCAAGTTCACTGCTTTACTGCAATACTATTTGTTATATACTGAAACTCTACTGGTGGATGGAATGAATGATTTGATTATATTCTATTCAAATGTATTATATTCACTCCAATCGATTTCATTAACAGGTGCAATTTTCGATAAACCTAACCGCCAACAGCATGCAGCTCTGAGACAAGCTCTGTTCAAAGCCGTTGCCGAAATCAATGAGGACGATCCAAGTTATGAATTCAAAGCCCTGACTAGAGAGATAACACCAAATAATCCTTTTCAATCGGTTTCCGCAACCTGTCAGCTACTCCAAGAAAGTGTGGTTGGAATTTTGGGTCCATTTTCAGAAGATAATTCGAACGTGGTTCAGTCTATTTGTGACTTGAAGGAGATACCTCATATTGAGGTAAGTATCATTGTATATTTTCAAACAAATGTCGCATCAACAGCTGTATTGTAACATGCTTTCAAAAAGTACATTTTAATTAAGCAGTGGATATTATACCTTTGCTGTATTGAAAAACCTAATAGAAGCCTAATTCTCCTTGGTGCTCTGGGGCGACTCACTGTTGCGTTTGGTGAAGTATTCACCTTCCAGCTGTAGGAAAACCAGGATAACCTACAGCACCACCTCGGGTGGTCGGTGTGCACCTGAAGCTAGCACCAGACGTCGGGATTGGTATCAAGGAAACTAACATCACAGTTGATTCACAACAAAAGGGTGTACCATACCTAATATGTCTATTAGGGTATAGTACACCACATTCGTATCGGCAAACCCGAGTTCCTTGCCATGTTTCTCAGAGCAAACCATCCTGACGCCAATTTTTCGTTGATATGTGCTATATGTTGATCAAATTTTACATTTTATAAAATACTTCCAAAAATTTTGGAATGGAGTTATTTTCTATTATGTTGTCATCCAGGGGGTTATCGGGTATGTGACATTTCAATGCTAATATTTTTGTTTTGCTTCTATTCAGTGAAAGAAGATTTGAATCAGACCATTTCTTGATATTTTTCATGGATTGGCACATTCTGTCATGCGGTGTCATGTGGTGTCGTCAGCAAATAAGCTGAAGCTTCCTGTAATTAGTACGTTGGTTGAATAATTTATGTAAAAAAGGAACAGGATATGGCCCAATACTGAGCCTTGAGGAACTTCACAATTAATTCCTCCAACATCTGAGTCAGATGGCATTCTAACAAACTGTTTTCTGTCAGAAAGATATGATTTTATCCAAATATGACTGTTATCACTAAAACCATATCTTGTGAGTTTCCGAAACAATATATTGTTATTGACACTATCAAAAGGTTGGGATAAGTCACACAGCACTGCTGCAGTTGATTTCGTTATACCTACACCAACTGCAGTACTGTTGATATAGCATCGCTTGTACTTTTAAAATTCAGCTATCCTGACGCATACTCAATATCCCGTTGCTGTGAAAGAACTCCAACATCCTTATTTTCACTAGTTTCTAATAGCTATTCATGTACCAAGTGCGTTTTATAGATCCCAACGTTAGGATCTAGTAACGCTCGTGGTGCATACAAGATTAAATTTTTCAAGAATAAATTATCTTAAACGACGTTGTTAACTTTATAAATTTTCTATTTATCCCGAATAAATTATCTTAAACGACACTGTTTACTTTATAAATTTCTTCTCGTCGGCAACTGAGCACAAGTGAGCTTCTATGCAATTGCCATGGAAACATTGAAGAATCTGCTAAGGGTTGTTTATTTAATAAAATGACGATGCATTTTTGTAAGAATTGACAAGCTTGTTAGTAGAAGAAACTAAAAACGGTTGTGTTCATAATAATTATGGAGATCTCACAGAATGTGACGCTCAAAGCTGAAAAAGCGTTGGGAAATTTACTACCTGTGAAATCCAAATACTTATACGAGACAGAGTATAACCATTTTTTGAAATGGAAAGATGAAAACAGAGTGAATACCGTAAATGAAACTGTCCCTTTTTTAGGTACAGTTATGAATGAAACTTTTCTGAGTAATTAATTTATTGAACTACAGAAAAAAACGTTTAGCGGGCGTTATGATTCGCCCTCCATAATGCCCCGAGCGTTATGGGTATGTTAATAGCAACCGTTGCCAAGGTATTATAAAGCAGTAATGGACAAGTGAAAAATAAATTATTTTAGCTGAAGTTGTTATTTCCTTAGTGATCCAAGGCTTTCGATTTTTTTTAATGATTTCACGTTTTGGAAATGATTTCTCAAAATGCTCGACAGGAATCCTATAGAATACCTCAAATGGCTTATTTACTAACAACAAACTATCTCAATCACTACTGGAGCCTAAGTGATGAAACCAATAAGAATTTTCTGTACAGTAAATTCCACCAAAGTGACTTTTTTACTAGATTCTCGCAAATTGAATTTTATTTTACCATATTATACAGCCTCATCGTCGGATGAATCGGAGAGGGTGATTGAACAAGAGACAAAGGAATGTTCAAAATTTGTTTATACGAGTTGGTGAATAGACATCATTGAATAGGTTGAGATCGCGTGTTCATCTTCACAGTCGATAATGTAATCCCCAGTAAGAATAATGTTAGTGTTCAATTGAAATTTCGAGAAGAGATGAACGTATAGAGAACAAATATATGGGGTTTAACACTCAAGTCGATATACATGTTGCCCTACCATTATTTTTTGAACATGACACTCAATAAATTTTCCTATTATAATATTCTATCGTCATCATCAAATTTGGCTATAAAGAATATATTTCGAATATTTGAACATTTCTGTGTTTTAAGTGCACCATTTACAATTTCTCAGGTGAGATGGGACGATTATCCTCTGAATGGAACAGTGGTCAATGTACATCCTTATCCAGACACACTAACCAGGACATATTACGATATCATAGTCGCATGGGGCTGGGAGGATTTTGTTATACTGTACGAAAACAACGAGAGCTTACAGAGAGTAGGGGAACTCTTGAAGCTCTTCGAACCTTCCAAGCAGAGAATTGTGGTCAGGCAGTTGAATGGAAAAGAGGAGTCGGAAGAAGGATTCAGGTGAGATATGATCAGTGACCTCAGATTCCGTGGAAAAATATCAATAAAAAAGATTATTTCAAATGGAAGTTTCCGAATTTGTTAGTTTTTCTATCTATCACGTGCTTTGGACAGTTTAGACAGAAATTTCATCAGTAACAAATTGTACAATATTGGATTCAGAGGAATTTTTTTAAATTGGACTATAGACTTTCTCAGATTTTTTTCAATTTTATGCGAGGTTGCCGAGTTATTGCATTTCCAATGAAAATTTCTGAAAAATCATTGTGGAGAGTTAAATTCCATAAAAACTCAGCACTAAGAGGAGTCGCAAAAAAAATGTATTGCAGCTCCCAGTACAGGAATGAAGATATCCACTGAATAATTGAAAATTGTTTGGAAATATACAGGGCGCTCGCTTGACGACTGCCAGAATTACAGATTTCAAAAGACGAAATCTTTTTTTTTTCAAATGGAACGTTCTGTATATTTCGATGTTTTTTGAAAGTTCATTCGTCAGGCTTTCCATCGATATAATATTTTCTATGGTGAAACTCATTAGCTTCCGAGTTATTGGGGAAATAGGGCATTTTCTCAGTACAGGGTGGGTCTTAAGAAAAAAATAAATTTTTTGGCACCTTCTCACGGAACCCTCTGTATACTTCAGCATATTTTACAGAAATAGTCATTTGTGTTCCATGTGATCTCCAGGTGAAAAATATTTTTTATCTACAGTGGTTTAGGAGCTATTTTCCGATCTGCAATAGTTGGTCCACCTTGTATAACATTATGCCTTTCTACAGCATACACATCTACCACTGTATTTTGTATGTGAGGAAAAACATTGATGAATTCCAACTGAATTCGTCAAATCATAATTATGACACCAGGAACTCTAATCATCTATGTATTCCCAGGCACAAAACTTCAAAACTGGAAAATGATTTACAATAAACTTCCAGAAACCATAAGTTGTATCGATTTCTTCAATTATTTCAAAAAGACAATGACACTTTTGATAACAAATAAATGCTACTACAGTGTAAGAGAATACTTCCATGATAGCCTGCAGGAACTTCACTGTTTTCCATTGTGTCGTCTGTATTTTACTATTCTGAAACACATTTCTTCAAGTGAGTGATACATGTTGTAATGTCACAAAGGATCAATAAAATATTTCTATTTCTATTATTTCTATAATGTGTGTCGTCTTTTTGAAACGTTTATGGTGTTCATGGAATAATGTTTCCGAATATCACATGACCATAACAAATAAAGACTAGTACTTTCTTCAATATCTACAGTATCTTGTTTTTTAAAAAAATTAAATTCGATAGTATGAATATAAATTATCATGAAATATCTCCATCGAACTAAAACTCTCGGAGTTATACACAGGGTGAGTCAGAATAAGATCGACAAACTCCGACTACAGATTCCTCACCTCATTTCGAGGTGAAAAGTTCCTATCAAGGTATGTCCTAAAACGCATCCCTTCTGAGATGCAGGGTTTAAAAAATGTTGAGGAGGTTGACAATTATTCCAAAATGTTGTGAGAAATTAGTGTTATGAGATTATTCTACAGAGGAAATTATTTCAGAAAACTTTACGTACATGGAGTATTATGACTTTTTAGTTGAATATCGATGACTGATGACAAACGCTTACTTGTCCATTCACTTTTCCAAAGAAAATATGAAAGAAAATATTTCCACATACCAACGTAACTACACCACTAGTTTACGAAAATAAAAAATTATAACTTTCAATTATCACGTTGATAAACCTTGATTAGTGTACCGAGTTTGGTATATTTTGCTTCAGGAATTTTGGAGAAAAAAATTAATCAAATTTTTTTTCGTACATTCTGTATCTTAGAGGTGATGCATTTTAGGACATACCTTGATAGGAACTTTTCACCTCGAAATGAGGTAAGGAATCTGTAGTCGGATTTTGTCGGTCTTATTCTGACTCACCCTGTATACAGTTTTTAGCTGATCCCACTTTTGCTATCTCGGAAACGGAGAGACCTACAAGGTCGGTTCAATTGGACAAAAGTTTCCTATTTTGGCCTGTATAGTCTCATTAAAATTGTCAAAATACAACGTACTCTCGAAAGAAATATCATTATAGTTTCGGGATATTACCTACAAATATTTCATTGAGGAAGACTCAAGTGATATTTTCACCAATTCACCATCTCAAACACTTTCAGTTTGTAAGAGTTTCATACAACTTTCAAATTGGCTTCTTCACCATAGTAACGTACCTACAATGATGTTATCTGAAATTGTGGATGCAAAATATCTAGCAGTGAAGTTTCGCTACTTTCAAGTTTTTTAATCCAATTGTCGACGGGCGTAGAAAATCTAGTATACACTCCAATTCAATCAATATCACTTTCATTTGTAAAAACTCTTAGATTTGATCTGATCTTAATTGGGAATGTAATGGAGTCAGCAACATAGAACATAAATCATAATTACTAATGCAGTTCCTCTTGGGGCAATTAAAAATTTCATTGAAATGTATCATTCATACCGTGACACTGATACGAGGGATCTTAAAGAAGTAGAAAATGTTTTCATTTCAAAATTTGATATCGCGATGAAATTATAAAAAATTCATAAACAATTTGGAAGAGCCTATCGAGACAACTAATTCCGATTACCAAAAACAAAAAATCTATTATTCTCAGTTATTTGTGAAACAATTCAGGACAGTGGACGATAAAATAGAATAAATCCTATGAATTTTTAGAAACTTTTATAAATCGCTTCAGTTCAATAGGTGACAAATCAGCAGAATGTGCAGTTCCTGATCCAAATTTTGACTTTTCTGAAACGTAAAGTTAACAGAGATCTGAAAGCTGAAAAATCCTCTGTACTAGATGGCATAACATCTGAAACACTGAAACTTTTTAGCTGCTGTATTAAAATCGTAGCAAATCTAAGCTGTGTTCTTTCTGAGAAAACCCCTTATAATGATCATGGTTGAGGTGTTCTTGTTGTGTTTCATTCCCACCACAAATTGATTTCTGAACGTGATCCGTAATACATAGTGGGGGGAGAACTGGACAAGTGCACCAATCGGAAGCAAGGTCTAAAAAATAAAGAGAGAGTGAGAGGGGAAATGATATCTTTGGCAAAAGGTTGATATATTTGATGAGCCCATTGAAGTTTCCAGGAAACACAACTGTTTTGTTCGAATTGATATATGTGATCATTAGAAACTTCATTTCATAATCATGTTCTAAATATTCTGGACTCATATGTGGATAGAATGCAGCTTCGGTGTCATTGATAATGGACCCAAATGCTTTACTGGTGACTTCATCAAATCATCTATAAAAAACCAACAGATCTCTGTGATGATAAAAAGAAGTTAGCTACTAGTTTCCTGGTTAATGTCTAGACGAAAATTGAACTACATCTGAGGAATTCACCTCTTAAAATCAAACAGCACAGTTTGATTTCATCGATGGTACCACCAACTGTTTAGTTTTGACGTCTTTACCACTCATCAGGGCAATGAATAAATATAGTGGCTCGATATTCAAGACATTACTCTCGAGTTGAGGAACTTCTCAACAAATTGAATACCTTGTAACTCCTGTAAACTGTAGTAGAATTTAGATTGTAGGGGGACCGTACAGTTTGTGCAGCTTTACAAGCACCTCGACCTGTAAGGTCTTTTGTGCGTGACCCTTTATTCAAGACCTGGGATTCTGAGACTTCGTGCGAAGTTAATCAGTTTCCTCAGAGCAAAGTTCCTGATATCGGAGGATGTTTCAAAAGACCCTTCCAGGAAGTTGATCTTCTTGCAGAAGATCGCTGAGCATTCGCAAAGCAGATGTTCTGCAGTTTCCGCGAAGTTCTCGCAGTAGCGGCAACTATCACTATCTGACTTGCCCATCCTTTTGAGGTGATATCTCAGAGGGCAGTGCTCAGTGAGTAGTCTCGTTTACGGGCTCTGGAGAGTCCAGAGAAGGGTTCTTGACCGGAAAATGGTGTGTTTGACTCTTTGCAATGCTTCTTCATTGCCTTTGATGCCCCTGTGACATGGCACCCACATCAGGGTTACCTGATTGTTTGCTGCCAGTTGTCTCAAGGTTAGTTTATAGTCCCAAGTCAGCTCAGACTCACGAGTGTGTGATATCAGAGCTTTCAGTGATGCTTAGCTATTTTATAGTATAAAGATTTCAGCCCTTGGGGTGCCCCTTTCAAGGCATTCTTGGGCACGGATCCCTATAGCATATACTTCTGCTTGAAAGCTGGTTGGGGTCCTATCCTCGCCTGAATTTTGACACTGTAAAGCCCACTCCAACCCATTCGTCCATTCGGATTCATTGCCAATTGAGGACCGTTCTCTGTATATGTCTGGTGGTTATTTATGACCACTTCAAACTGCATTTTGAAGTCGTACATGATCGGCATGATATCTGTCGGTGCTGATGTTTATTAAAAAACAACTACATCATATTTTTTTAACATTAACATGGATACTAAAAACAAAATTCATAGCCATATAAAATAAAAAATGATTTCATTTCAATAGGTGCTACACATTTCAAGTGAAGAATAAAACGAATTTTTTAAATGAGAATATTCTCGTGGAATCGGTAAAGTTTCTCTATATTATACCATATCGAATTGTTTACTGAATATTATGCAAGGAGAGCAGTTTAACTAGCTGATTTCTCAACTGTTCAATATAATACTGTGCATATCAGAAGGAACAGATTTCTCAAAACGCCAATAATCGACCCCAAGTCCCATTTTAACGTGATCGGTGGTAACTATTTGATGTTAATAATAGTCCATTTCAATTTATTGGCAGATACTTCTCATCCATGTACCATCGGGTTATCTATGTTCTTTGTACCAATACACAAACTAGTGTAACATGTGAACATGAGTGTTTGCTGAGAAGGTTTTCTGTGAATTATGAGGATCAAAAAATTCGCAAGGGCCAAGTATGCTGCCCTGTGGGACCCGAGGTAAAACTTTTTACACATTGTGTATGCCTATTTGAGATTTGTATTTTCACCTATCGAGTCTTATTTTATGGAAATATGAATGCTGAAATCAGAAATTTTAAATTCATAGCCACTTTCGATAAAAAGATGAAGTGATGACGTTGGGTATCAAAATCAGTGAACATCCCAGCAACGTTTTCTTCTGAATCCATACCGAATAACGTTCCTTCCATTGATAATGGTAACACTGTTTCTGTGATATTGATTTGAACATTTCTTAGATTATAATTTTTTCATGAAATAGTAATTTCTCGAGTGAATAATAAATTCTCTCTCTCATGAAGGAAATAAAAAGCAAATATCGACCAAATATTTATTCATTCAGTTTTGTTATCAGAGATGTTTATGAAGTTTGTGTTGCACAACAGCCACAGATTTATTATAAATAGATCCATTTGATGGTTTAAAATATGGGTTTTCTTCACACCTGGCATTTAACCCACCATGGTATGATCATTTATTATTTCAAGTAATATGATCCAACTGAATGCAAGTCTATGACAAAAGAGAAAGAGGAGACAATCAACCCACATTATTTCGAGTTATTTCGAACTAGAAAAAGTTACCGAAAATAAAGACATAACAACTGAAAGGCGCTCTTTCACATAACATCAAAGAAAAATTATGAAACGAACCTATTAATCAAACATTGTTTAAAACATAGAAGCCACATCTGCATTTCTTTGATTTCCCTCGTATGTTTATCTTCAGCGTGCTATCTTGGAATCTAAGCAGCAATAAAAAGTTTAATTTATTTATTCGTTTGTTATTTAGAACAGTTCTAAAGGAAGTACGGAAATCTGGAGCAACACATTTCGTGTTAGATTGCTCCAACGAGATACTGGAAGAGGTCTTACGTCAAGCACAACAAGTAGGCCTGATGACCGACAAGCACAACTTCATAATAACTAATCTAGATTTGCACACAATCAACTTGACGCCGTTCAAATACAGCGAAACTAACATCACTGGGGTGAGTAACGATTTCCATAGAGTTTTACATTTGCATTTGAAACGCATACTCATTACCACTAAACCACTGTATGCCATGGTTGAGGCACTATAAAACTAAATTTACGGATCATTAACTAAAAAATCGAAGAACAGAATATTGGAACAATAAAACAGACACTATGAAAATAACTATGCACTTTATCAGGCGCGCACCCACGAGGGGGCTAAAGGGGCTGTAGCCCCTCCCTCAAGACAAGAAAAAAAGAAAAAAATTACATTCAATTTTTTTAATTTTCAAATCCGCCAATAGTGGACACATCGCATACTGAATACTGGTTTGCGGGAATTACATTTCACTACAACTACGAAATAAATAGCTGCATTCTGCATTGCTGCATTCCTATTCCTAAGAAATGCACCAATAAATGAATAAAACGTATTTTATATATTCCAAACTCCGCAAAGGAACATTTCTCGCGCGCGCTTGCTTTGTTTGTTTGTGGTGGCGGGACTGGCGGGTTGGAGAAACCCGGTTTTCCCCTAAAATAAACTTAAAGTAATGCCTTAAAATACCGGTTATACTAAGGAATTTTTAAAAAGTTTTCCGTTGGTTGGCCTAGGGAGCCCTGGTCAGCCCAGGGAGCCCTGGTCAGCCCCCCCTCCATAATTATTTTCTGAGTGCGCCACTGCACTTTATCACACTTCAAATATAAATCACCAATTCAAAGGGTAGCAGAACATATCTGACTACTAATAATTTAATTTTCTAATGCATGAATCATTCATAAATGCAGTTCAGAAATATCAGTTGCACCGTCGGCGCTGCACAGTAGGCTCCGCAACAAATTTTTGGCCAAAACTTATTGAAACATAACTTCTGCATTGTTATTATAATAACATATACAAGTTCAATATTCTTACTCTTTCAAGATTGTCTGTAATAATAGATAATGATAATATAAATTCAGTTCAATTCACTTATTCATTTATAAAAGTAGGGAAAGATTCACTGGTAAAGCGGAGGCAAAGATAGAAGCATCCAGACTAAAGTGCATGGGCATCCGCAATCGACGCATCCGAGATGCCGTTGGCAAAATGACCCCAACCTACTACTTCGATAGAACATTCACCACCACCATTCAAGATGGGGAAGTCCAGGGGCAAATTTGATATACAGATGGTTCTAAGAAAAGCAGTAGGGTAGCCTTCTATTCCAAGCCAAGGTAACAGCAATTTCCGACTGCACAAGAGAGGTTCTAAGGATGAAGATTCACCAGACCCTGTCACCTGAGAAAACATTTTTTCATTATTTCACACTATGCAGCTTCTGTGATGAGGAAGACCCTGTCTCGCATAAGGATAGGTATCTTCGGACACTGAAGTGCAGTAGAAATCATCGTGAGAAATCTCCAGGAGTTCATCAGAAGATATAGGGTACTCACGAGATGAACCTGACAGCAAGAGAGCAGAAATGTTCTACGCAGAACTACCTGCATTCCGGCCGATGGCCAGCACCGCCACATAATGATAATAATAATAAGCCCTCTGGTAAAAATGCAATGGTAGACACGTTTTGCGAGCTTAAGGCTCTCATCAGTACGATCAGAACAAGTCACAGGTGGAACAACAACCGACCGTAGTCAAAAAAACAGAAGCCGATCGCTCATTTGTGGCTTAAACTGTGTTTACGAGGCCAGAAACGACGTCGCCATGGTGGTAGCTATAGTACCTTCATAATATCCGAGTTCAGGAATACAAGACAGAAAATTGAGACTAATAAGGGGCTTATGTTCTTCAAGGGGCCTATTATTTGCGACCTTTGCATCAGATCTAATGTGTGTGCCCTCATAACTAAACTCCACAGGCCAGACTCCAGATCATCCATTAATTGGGAGGATTGTGGTCCCATCTAGTGGCACAGTATATTTGCTGAGGTTACCCCATCTTCTTGGCAGAACCTACATATTGTTGTGTCTGCCAATCCTATATTATTCATGTGATTGTTGAGGCTATGGTGCCCTTGTTAGGAGCCCAACCTGGTTGTTTCCCTTTTCTGGGACAGTAGGTACTCCCTTGGCGATTGTTCTTTGATGGAACTCTCAGGCTTGTCTCATTTCCTGCACTGTTTTTTTTTTCTAAGTGCTTTCGCTTCACCAAGATTCTGAGACAATAAGAACACGTTGTGCTCTTTCTCTTCATGTCCTTGTAACCTGTATGACCTGGTACCCAGGCTAAGAACCCCCTTTTTTGGCTGTCAAACTCTTTTTGGGTTTCCTAGCAATTCCAAACGGGCTAGGGCCCACGGGTCACTACTCCCGTTGGCTGCACCACCTCAACTACCCTTGAGTTGATTTGACGGTATGTCTTGGAGATTTATTTTCCCTTTGGCCACCCAGTGGAAATGAGTATTTCTTGTCCCTTTTGGGCAGGGTATATTCCATCGTCTCTTGAAGCTTTGTATGGTTGGAATTTACTCCTAGCCAACCTGATTCCATATGACCTTGTTACTCTCGTAGCTAGTTTCCAGTTTCGATTTATTATCTGGTGAAAATCCAACTGTAGACACGTGTTTCGAGTTGAAGGCTCTCAATACGGTGAAAACAAGTATATACGGATGTCCAACACTTGATCGCAGGTGGAACAACAAACAAGCGGAGTCAACAAACAGGTAGCCAACAGCACCTATGTGGCTTCCAGAAACGGTATTCGAAACGAACCCAGTCAGTCAAAAGCAGAATAGAACAAGAAATGTTATTCACTCATAACAGATTTCCATGTAAATATCATCTTGAACTATTTTTGAAATCGGAAAATGTTTGAACGATCCACTATTCTATTTCGTCAAGATAAAATTTCCCCAAATAAGTATCTCATACAAAAAATATATGAAGATTTGATTAGCATTATAAATTTCGAGTTCATTTACGTATTGAAAATCTTATGAAAGTCAAAATATCAGAATTTATTTGGAATAATGAAAAAACGAATCACTGAATTTTTGAGAGAAATTCAATTATATGTCATTCACATAAATCGAGTAGAATTTTAATATTCCAAATATTACATGAATGATAAATACTCTTCTCATCATTTTCTTTGTTTCCAAGATGAGATGTGTGAATCCAGACTTATTTATTGCTGACGAAATGGATCCTCTGGCTGGATACCAACTGAAACTGGAGGAAGCCCTCATCTACGATGCTGTAAAAATGTTCGCAGCAGCCATCAAATCAGTTGGTCGTTTGGTGCGACCTCTATCGATCGATTGTTACAACTTCAATGACAAACTCAAGTCTGGAACAACCATCATCAACTTCATGAGAAATGTAAGTCAAATTCTCAAATTGCATCTTAGCGGGTGAAATTAACCGTACTAATCCATATCAAAACCCAATAAGAAACGGGATCCAGATGTGAATTTTCTGTGGGAAATGAACCTATTGAAGTTTTACTATTAGGATAATTTTAGGCAAGAAGCAACTTCAAACACAAGGATTTTAGGTAGTATTACCAACATCGGTAGAACAAGTATCTGCCGAATCCTGAAACATAATAAGTTCCGTCTCTACAAAATACATTTGGTACACCAATTGAAGGAAGATGATTTTGATCGGCGACACAAGTTTTCTGAAATTATAGATTCTGTTTTCAACATCTGCCTCTTTGATGAGTGTACACTTTTTTTTTTAATTCAGCTGTGAATCCACATGTCTTTCACGGAGACCCCACTCAAATACCCAAAAAAACTGAATTTATGATAATGTTCAACAGGCTTTCTCAAATTTGCAGCTGGAATATCCAGGTCTAACGGGACCCGTGAAATTTGACGCAAGAGGTTTCCGAACCGACTTTGGTTTGGATATCTTCGAGCTCATGGAGGGGGGACAACCAGTAGTAGGCAACTGGAATTCTACTAAAAGGCCCCATCTCAATTTGTCCAGAGTTATTGCCAAAGGTGACGATTGGAATGATGATATACGGAATAGAACATTCAAAGTTATGATAACATTGGTGAGTAAACATTTTCCTACTTGACTACAGAGTGATTGTTCCTAAATTGAAACTAGACAAACACTCATTCGAATTTTCATCGTGTTGAAGATGTCATCTTATGGTTACTTTCTGTTTTCAGACTGAACCCTATGGTATGAGGGTGGAATCTTTGGAGCCGGTCTATGGGAATGACCAGTATGAAGGTTTCGCTATTGATTTGATCAAGTTACTCTCTGAAATGAGAGGATTCAACTACACGTTCATTCTGAGAGAAGATAAAGCCAATGGAAAATTTGATAATGATACCGGCAAGTGGACTGGGATTATCGGTGATCTAATAGAAGAGGTCAGTCATATTATTATAGTTCTGAAAGTTATGACTGGGAATTGTGTGTAAATGGTTAACGGAAATTTTTATATATTGATGAGTTATCTTGCAAAGTTTCACGAGTTATTCATTTGACTAATCGGACATATATCAACCAAAAACAAGTCAGAAATCACCTTCATTGTACAGCCAGTTTAATTGCAGAACATAGTCGATACAAGCACGAACAAGATAAGAAACTATCAGCCCTATACCTATCACTTCCATTAAAAATAACGTCAACGTTAGTCGCCATTTCCGTTATTTTGTCAAAAACGTTTGGTGCCAATCACTATTGGCTAATTTGCTACATATTCAGATATTATGGCATTGATAACAATGCTGACGATGGTATCTTGGGTCCTTCAGGGATCCATACAGGGCTACACGGCTGATTTTGTTGTATCCTAATTTAAAAAAAAACTTGTTATCAGTACGACCCTAGAAGGTCGACAGTTCGTCTTTGATTTCTATCATTATTATCACTATCGTATGACATTCTAGACATGTATGAAAAGATGTGATTTATTGCAGAACGCTGACCTGGCAATTTGTGATCTTACTATCACAATGGAAAGAGAAGCTGTGGTAGACTTCACAGTACCATTCATGATGCTTGGTATGTATGGAAATCAAAATAAAAAATGACTTTTTATGAGATTTGACTGTAATTAGCTTAATCATGAATTTGATT
Organism: Chrysolina americana; assembly: GCA_958502065.1. NCBI lineage: Eukaryota > Metazoa > Arthropoda > Insecta > Coleoptera > Chrysomelidae > Chrysolina > Chrysolina americana. The sequence continues at coordinate 60,341,678 of OY293417.1, forward strand.
AAACTTGTTTTATTCCATTGAAATAAAAGATGAAAAATCACCATTATTGAGTGAGTGCGTCTCTAGTATTCTCACCTGTCCCTTGTGATATCATAGATTTTATTATTTCAAGAAATACCAAAATATCTGTCACATTCCAAGTCTACCCGACAAATTGAATAATATCAGATTATCCCTGTCCAGAATAAATGGAGGATTAGTACCAAATATGAAACATATACAACATCTTTTACGGACAAACCAATGGAACTGTCAAAACATAACAAAATCATCAAATTTTCTAGAGACAAACCTCTTTTGTTTTCCTACCAGACCCACATTCTTTGCGAGGCACTCATTATCATCTACAAGCAAGACCTCCTTCATCACTCACTTGCTCTTTATCAACATGCTCTATTTTTTCACCTGATCATATCGTTCATGACATTCACATATGAATTATTCATGTGCACATTAATTCTGCACGAAGATTCTTCATCTTCATCATCATCACACATCATATTTTTCATGATGAAATCATGTTCCTTTGGCTCCAACAGAAGTTTTTGTACGGGTCGGGGTGCTTTTTGTGGTCTTATAGATGACTCTGGTGCTCATTTTGCATGTTGTGTCCGGGACTGTACTGATGATCGGGTTGAACTTCGAAACTATTATGCAGTAGACACACCTACTTTCGATTATCATTCGATAGTTTGTAATGGTAAGTATTGCAGCATATTCGTGTAGAAAAATTTTGCAAGGCGTTGGGCTGAAATGATTCGACGGTTGCCGACACCCTATTGTATAGGGAATAAATGAAAGACCCGATTATTGCCTTTCGTCAAGAACACACAGTTCCACAGGAAGAATATTTGAATATTTTTCATGATGTAATGATATAGCTTTTTCTTACTGCTGGCCAGCACCTACCAAGAATCCCTAATTTCAATTGACTGCACCTGTCTTTACCCTAATATATTTGGTAGGTACTGCCACTATCTAATGACCACCACTTTTGACACCAATTGTCACGATCTTGTGGTTCCTGACTAGAGAAATGAAGACTTATATAAATTGTTCATTGACAGCTTTTCAATGAACTCGATAATGTTGGTAACTCCGAGAATACCAGGAAACATCTATATACTCAGTCATCAACGTGAATCGTAGCCTTTTTTGTCGACAAATACATCCAGATGATTCGATCATTGCGTTCTAGGAATCTTCTTCACCATGATAGGGATTTGGTCTTTTCAGAAAGATGACTTTTTCTGCATTGGATTCTGTGAACACTTGTTCGTTTTAGAATACTTGCAAACATTTCTTGAGGAATATTTGCCAAGAATCGAACAGATATAATCCAATCAATAGCCGAAAAAGGCAGTAGTTTGTCTGTTGGATGCTTGCCAACAAAATTCATGTTGTATGGGATATGGCGGAAGGTAGGATTTTAAATCCATTGTTCATCTTTATCATTTTTTCAACTGCTCTTTTATAAACATTGCCAAATACTCACAACACCGAGTACTGAATAAATCAATCCATAATGAATTAAATTCATAACCACTCAATTAATCTTCCATTTTGGTGTTTTCAATATTCAATTTTTTCAATCCATCCATTTCACAGGTATCAGTATTCTTTACCAAAAACCAAAGAAAGCACCCCCGAGCTTCTTTTCCTTTGCTGATCCGTTTGCCTTTGAAGTATGGGAACTGCTGATGGTGGCCTGGATTGGAGTATCGTTGATCCTTTTTGTGGTTGGAAGGATTTCGCCTGGTGAATGGGAAAATCCTTATCCTTGTATAGAAGAACCGGAATTTTTGGTCAACCAATTGGATTTCAGAAACTGCTTGTGGTTTGTTACAGGGTCCATTATGCAACAGGGATCGGAAATCGAGCTCAAGTAAGACATTATATTATAGATTACTGAAAATCGAAAAAACTACCAAGTGCAAGTAAAATATATATTTTTCATTGCAGAGATAGTAATAACTTTTTTTTTTATAATTTATACCTCGGTTATTTTAAAATCATTGAACAGGTGTAATGTTTATGCCTATGCTAATGATACACAAATGTTGCTTAGCTTTCCTAAGGAACATATTGATGAAGCGCAAGATACTATCAACAGATACCTTGAAATCATTGAGCAAAAGAATACTTCGCATAGTCTTAAACTGAACTCGTCTTAATGAAAGACACTAATTTTTTCTCCTAATAACCTTCATGAATTCATTCGTCGCAATCCCATTATATCGTTGAATAATACTCCGTTAACCATATTCGATGCAACAAAAAATCTAGGATTAATAATTGATGAGGACCTGCGCTTCAAAACTCACGTTTATAGCTTACTGAAAAGAACGTACACCTCCCTAAGAACCCTATATAGTAATAAATTTGTGTTGAACTTTAACATACGTAAAACTCTCTGCGAAACTCTTGTCCTTTCACAGTTTACATAATGTGATTTTCTATATGGGCCTTGTCTTGAAAGTGTATATAGATACAAAATACAGAAGGTACAAAATTTCTGCATACGCTTCATTTATGGTCTCCGAAGATATGATCGATCATGTTGCCGAAAACATATCGAGTTGAAATAGCTTAATATGGAAAATCGCAGAAAACTTCATTTGTCCATGTTTATTTATAAAACGCTAAAGAACCAGGACAACTCCTATAATTTGCTAGCTAGATCTCAAACCCACTCAGTCAACATCAGATACAAAGATAATTTCACAATGCCACAACAATCGACAGCATTATTTCAAAGAGGTTTCACTTACAATTCTGTTAAACTTTACAATTCAATCCCAAACCATGTTAAATTATTGGGTTCAAAAGATATATGGTAGATAGTCTAAGAGCCACTCCGTCTAATTCAATGATATGCTACTTTGTTATTCGAACACCATTTGCTACTTATAATTTTATGATGTCGCTTACTGGACCACCTTTCATCTTCGGCTGTTTGCCACTAGAAGGTTAGGTGTAAGAGTAGCCCAAGGCTAAATCTCGCCTTCTTGTGGTAGAATAAGAGGATAAATACTTTTTGATTTGACGTTATGTGTTACAAAATAAATAAAGATCATATTATTATTATTATTAATTTCAGCACAGCTATTACTACACTCATCCTGAAATGTAGTTATATCTTATGAGTTGGTAGTTGCATTTCGTTTCATTCAGTTACAATTTTTGATCGTGAATAACTTCACAGCTTGTGTGACCTTGAAATTCATTGCAACATGAACCCCCACATGATTTTGGGCTCGAATCGGTGCAGCATATCTAACTGATATCAAATACCTACATTTCCTAAACACATTTCAAGAAAGCCATAAATATCAATTTGCAATAGGCTAACCAACTCTATTTGCGCTCATAGACCTGGGTTGTTAAAAATCATAGGTTTTCAGATCATTTTCGACAAGAATGATAGCAGGTATGTGGTGGTTCTTCACGCTCCTGATGGTTTCCTCTTACACTGCGAATTTGGCGGCGTTCTTGACAACGGAAAATCCTGATCCACATTTTACCAATTTCAAAGAACTCGTGGACAATGCTGAACGAAAACACATAATACTTGGCGCTAAAAGGGGCGGAGCTACAGAGTCTTTTTTCGAGGTGAGTAAGAATACCCAACTACCTGTCGAAATGTTGTTTGGTCTAGTTCCAGAATGTAAACTGAGCGGTAACTTGAAAATTATTATTAATATAATTATTAATAAATATCGACAGAGTCCTTTGTTGGCCTAAAAAATCGAGAGATACCAAACGGTAATAAAATGCATAGGCACAAAAAAATAACCATATGTAATGTGGAAACCATTTATGGAATAAACTGATTTCTTGCGATACCTGAAGAACTTATGAGAAATGCTCGACCAAGTTAATTTTTGTTTTAAATGTGACGATATTATACAGGATAACCCCCAAAAATGTTTGTTTTTTGAGCAGGCCACCATCGCTTTTGTCATATTTTTGAACTCTACCCAATTCAAAAACACAACTTTTTGTGCTGTACACAAGTGAGTCCCTCTCTATATTTCAATTTTAGTTCAAATGAAGTCACATTCAAAACAAACATTAACTTTTCCGACCATTTCTCATATTTTTTTCGGGTGCCTATTATATAAGTATATGAATTCAAACAATTAGGCAAATTAAAAAGTGTCAGTTTCGTTTCCAAAAAAAAAATACATTGAATACAGAAGTTTGTCTCTGCTTTTTAACAAATTTTCCCTTTTTTATGAATCACTATTGAATTTAAATCTTTTATTAAACTAATGTTATTTATGCCAAATCTTCCAAGCTGAATTAAAACTACTCCCTCTCATCCGACGAAGTTGAGATTGAACAACTGGTTCAGTTTTGATGTTCATTCAATAATGTCGAAAAAATTTACCCCTTATTCCCCTGATGGCTGGATAGAGAACGCATAGGAATTCGGGGAAAATACCAACGGTTTCGAACGTCGAAAATTACAGAAAAAAAATCAGGCGGGAAGCTCGGATCCCCGTTCACGACAAATTTTACGAAAATTCGCTGAATTCAAATCGGAAAAATTCGTAAAAATAGTAAAAAATATCTTACTATCGAAAAATTGGTTTCAAAAAATTTTACTACCCTATCTACTCCCTCTAAGGCTATATAGAGAATGCGTAGAAATTCGGGAAAATGTTCAACTAATTCGGACCTAGAAATTTACGACGAAGAAGATATTCCGGTTGGGGGCTTCAACACTTTCTTCTGAAAAAAATGCGAAAACTCGCAAAAATCAAATTTGAAAAATCGGTAAAAATTGTGAAAACATTTTACCACCCTGCCCTGTTCAAGGTTAGACAAAGAACGCGTAGGAATTTGGGAGAATTTACTACCGTTTAGGACGTGGAGCAACGAAAAAAAAATTGACGGGGGTACTCCGACCCATGACTTTTTTAAAAAAGTTACTGAAACTCACGAAAGTAAAATTTGGAGAAATCCGTAAAAATTTATTATTATCCAGTAAGGTAGGAAACGTGCCAAGAAACTGGGTAACTGGCTATCAAAACAGCTATTCAAACAAATTCTGAGGCTGAAAGGTTAAAAATTAAATGAAGAAATGAAATGAAAAATAAGCTTTCATTTAAATGTGCTAAAGAGAAAAAAATTTCTTTGAAGTAAATCAAACCGTTCATTTTATAACATTATGAAAATGCGAGAATGGATCTTGTTGGCATAGATAATTTGAAATTGAATTTTCAAAGAAGCCATTATTACTTGGAGCGACAAGATTGTGTATCTCATAAAATGTTGTAACAATATGATGTGTTTAATTCGCTTCAATGTTAATTTTAATTCGTTTTTACATATTTTAATGAACGTCATCATTTTTTAAAACGTTCTAAACGTTTGTTTTACCAGTTTGAGAGTGGCTGAGTGGGTAACATGGTCGAAACCAAAGAGTTGATAATACAGAACTCATTTTGAAAGAACAAACACTCTTTATATTATATCTCTTTTATAGTCTTTCTCAACATTGTCATCTGATATTTTCCTATATAGATACCATTCTCAAGACAAATTTTTAGAAACATTTATTTACTTACCTTAGGAAATACAAATATTTTTGGATTGTCAAAAGCAAAGAAATGTCTTTTCTTTTTTAGGACAAATGGAAGGCCGATCCTACTTCCGATTTTGGGAAAGCTTGGCCTCTAATTCAGAAGAATAGGGACATAATCAAGATACCTGAGAACGTGGATGGTGTTAGGGAGGCCTTGAAGGGATATTACGCTTTTTTCATGGAGGACAAATCCATTGAGTATGAGACGCAGAGAAAATGCGATCTGAATCAAGTTGGCGGGAAGTTAGACGAGAAGGGTTATGGTATAGCTATGCGAAAAAGTAAGTTTTTTTTATATATTTATACTTATCGATCATGGAATATGCGGTGGGTTTCTATAAATTGTTATAGATTTGGGTTCACTAGCCCACTCGTTTGCGAATTATCATGTGACTTGTTTTGAATATTTTTGTAATGAAAAATTTATTTCCATTTTTCTGTATTTCAATGTTTGCGACTAGACTTTAATCTCTTGCGGCAAATTCTATAGAAATGTCCCAGTTATTTATTGATTTCTGCATTTTTTTCTTCGTCCCAGACCGTTCCTACGAGGATTTTTTTGAAAAATTTAACGAATGACATAAAATTTTTAACAACAATGAAACTTGAAATTGAATATCTACTACATGTTCTTATTTATTCATTTTTAATAGAATACTCTTTTCGAATATGTTTCGAATTAGCAGTTTCTAATGCACATTAATAAAATTTTTGCCATCTATCAATGACTAGTCAAATGTCAATCTTCACAAATCATGAATCTTTCTCCAGATTCTCTACTAATGCATACCTGAGATGGCGCGATGAAAGTATTTTGTTGATTTAACGTTTCTTTATATTCTAATTCCTTATACTATAAAACTATAACTATAACTACTATAACTATAAAATCGTTTTTATCTTTATTCTTATTAAATCAAAAATTTTCTGAATTTATTGCACTACTGAGTTCCACGCAACCAAGGAGCACATTTTCTTTCTTGAAATATTATATTTATATATATATATATATATATATATATATATATATATATATATATATATATATATATATATATATATATATATATATATATATATATATATATCCATTTATATTTTTATTTATATTATAGTATTTAACTATAATAGTTCGTGATGGAATTAGCAAGAAAGAAATTTTTTAAATACCTTTTTTGGACGGAGTTTGGGATCACATACAATAAAAATAACTATTTATTCTGTAGTTTCTTCGGAGGATTTGAGATGCAATTACTTGTAGTGCCTATACAGAAACTGGATATTGCAGGTTAGAATATTTTCATTCTATTGAGATCTTTCATTTAAATCATGAAGAAATTGTTGTTAAAAATGTTTTTTTTGAATTGTTGTAAAATTTAGAATGAATTTATTTAAAATTCTTCAAAAATTGTCTAAAATATAAATGTAGGGCTGATATTATTATTGTATTTTTTTTGTGCTCAATCCTATTCTAGCTATTCAAAACCATTAGCCAGGGCATGAAACTCCTCATCGAATAGTGAAATTCTTATACTATGGCACGGTTAAAGTCCATTCTTCCTTAAGAACCAATTTTATGCCTAAACCTGTAGAACAGGAATATTAAATTGGATAATTCCGTAAAAGAATTAATTTATTAATGCTGAAATATCATTCAAGGATAAGGGAGCAAGAACAAAAATGTCAAAATTTTAACAGATCGCAATTTAAAATTCAGATAAAAAATTTTTTATTTCACGCAATTTTCTGGAACGGCCCGACAACTAAAATACCCCAGAAATATTGGAATTTTTTCATTTCAGATTCATCTTATAGAAATAGTTTGAGTACCGCTATCCTGAAACTGCAAAACTCCGGAAAAATAGAAGAGATCAAACGGAAATGGTGGGAGGAACGAAAGGGTGGAGGACAATGTTCGGTAAGTTTACCTATATACCTACGTCGAAAATAAAGCTTGGCTCATATACCCAAAAAATATAACACGATATTGAAGCTATTAACTCTGACTTCGACTATAGTCAAAATCAGTGGCATGATGGATAGAACGCTGGTTAGTTGCGCTTGGTTCATTGTGGATCTCTAGTACGATTTAATTGATTTCAATTTTGAAAAGCTTTTTTCATATGAAGACACAGCACTAGGGAACAGTCTCAGAAAAGCTCCACAATTTAATCAGTAGTCCACATGCATGACTGACGTGAAAAGTCATTTCGATAATATTCTGGGCATATTTTTCCATCATTTGGGACAGTCAGGTACCTACTAAACATCATAAACACACTGTATTGCACCACCCAATAACACTCAAAAAACTTGGGAGCTGACCCTCTACTACCGTAGTTGATATTATATCAGTGGTATATAATGCGAAACACAGTCGAAGCCCTCAACAATCTTCTATAGCTTCGAGAGCTCTGGTTATGGACCTACTTTTCTTGAAGCCAAGGTGTTTTATTTTGTGTACGAGGCCTTCATACCTTAAGCTGTAGAAGGCCTTAGATACATCGAACAGAAACAGGTTTACTCTTTTGCTTCTGTTCAGCTCTGTGATGGCCTCCTCGAATCGACCTCGACCATCCTCATACCCAAATAATTGGTTATTCTATCTCTAACCTGCGAATGTGTAGGTACATTCTCGATATCAAGTTGTTTACAGTCATTTCGAGTTATAACTCATGTTTTATGGACATAATTTCGTTTCGAACAATTTTTGAGGAGTCTTCAACGCTTTCTTTTATTTTGTCTCTTTCCATATATTTTCTGTTAACCAAAGTAACTGGTTGTGCCATCTGCATGAGAGACGACGAACTGAATACTCTCAAACGAAGGTTGTAATATGAATTAATAGGTCGCGTGTGATGAACTCAACGAAAGTACCATGAAGTACCGACAGACATGATTTATTATCAATCCACTCGATATTTTTATGTGATTGCTTCAGAGCAGTTAATCATGATCCCCAGTGATGGTAATAGTATAGTTATCTACTTCATCCTTCACAAGACTTTCATAAGAATGGGAGTTCATACAAAAATCGTGAATTCAGATCAGCCTCTACATGAGGGTACTTTAGTCGTAATTTTTTGAAAAAAATTGCTGATAGGGGGTATCTAGTAAAGACATTTCATCGAAACAGTAGAATGTGATGGTCCAAAATATAATTCTATGCCACCATCGAGACAATTTTAATCAACCACATCTTGAGGGTAGTTTGTACGTGCGATTATTCGACTATGATGTATAAAATTATACTTTTGATGCCACTATCAAAAAACTTTAGTTAAAACCCTCTTAAAGGTGGTTTTCAAGAAACTCTGCTAACCAGGGGGTTTCTAGCGAAAATATTTCATTGAAACAATAGATTATAATTTCTCCAAACAGTCTCGTCATTGGGTTACGCAAATACAAACTACTCTTAAAAGCGAGTTGATCCAAATTTTCTCTATGGTGCAACAAAAAGTATGTTTGGAGAAATTATAATCTATTGTTTCAATGAAATATATTCCCCTGGTTAGCAGAGTTTCTTGAAAACCACCTTTCAGAGGATTTCAACTGAAGATTTTTGATAATGGCATCAAAAGTGTAATAGTCTAGTATCTCGATAAAAATATCTCCACTAAAAATACCCAGTCGGTAAAGCAAAATCGCAAGTACCCACAAACTCTCCCTAAGAGGAGGGGATATTTTTTCGACAGTAGCACGAACTCCTGACTACAAACAATTCAGTTGAGACTTGGGAGCGTTCAAGACTACTTTGTTAAGCCCTTGTGAGTTGAGCTTTCTCAGATGATTTGTTTTGTACTGAAGAGTAGACCTAAAAAAATATTTCAATTTTCTCATTTATTCATTTTCAGGCAGACGGAGAGAATTCAGACGCCACCCCTCTCAACCTCAAAGGAGTGGAGGGAGTATTTTGGGTGACCATTTGTGGAACAATCGTCGCCTTTTTCATGGCCCTCTTAGAAGCCATCATCCAAGTGACGAAGAGAGCCATAAGGACGAAAACTTCTTTCTGGGTGTCACTCAAAGAAGAAGTCAAATTCTATTTCAGATTCGGGGAAATGGAGAAACAAGTAACGTACAGGGAAAGCAGCTCTAAATCGATGTCTGAAGAAGAGGAGAATGGGTTGCCGTACGGCTTCGTTGTGAATCCTGAAATGAGCATGGAAACTTTAGAAAGCAACCGCAGCATCAGGAGTAAAAGAAGTCGAAGCAAGAGGAGTAGGAGCAAAAGAAGTAAGAGTAAAAAGTGAAAAGAGATTGAAGGACTGATTCATGGAGAGAGCAGATTTGGAGTGACTGAGAACTCAAATAAGTGATTTATTGTGGTTTGGTGATGCAGTAAAGTGTTTTTGGATCAATATGTCCATAGCAACTTCGAGAAAAACTGAAAATATAATACAGATAGAGTTGATGATGAAGAGAAAAGCACACGACAAACATATAACACCGTAATGAAGTAATAGAATAATCATACGCTCGTAGTGTCTACCTAAAGGCACAGCCTGTGCGTGTAGAGGATAACTATCATTACAATTTGCTGTGGCGCTCCGGGAAAATCTTTCAGCTCTCGGAAGATCCGAAAAACCTACAGCTCTACTCCAGGTGTTCTCTGCGCATTCTAAACAAGCAGAGTTCAGGTTTGATTTGTAACAAGTTCGTCTTGTTTCCTGTACCAGATCTCATTCCTGACAAATTGTTCGACTATTATTGAAATTTTTGTTGAATCTATGTTTTGATATTTATTTTTAGTAGGTATAACATTTGCTATGCCCCAAAATTATTCTGGATCATTTAGAGCCTCAGCTCCTTCTTTAACTTCATTACCGTCATAACCTATGTGTCCCAGATAGTCTAAGACAAGTTTTGAGGTAATTTGCGTTGAGTCAATTGCTTCTATTGCCGCTTGGATGTCTGAGTAAACGACAATGGTTTTTTCCGAAAACTCATGCCTTATAATCCCTTGCGACTTATTGAGATGATTGCCATTTGGAAAAAGTATGCAGGAGCAAAGAAAGTAATCTAAAAATACACGAAATTACCCTTTTTCTGCCTATATAGGAAATAGACAAAAATTCTGTTCTAACGTTATCATATCGGTAGTTCTTTCATACTACCGAGGTTAGACTTGTAGCTGTGATATTTAACGTTTGATAAACGCACCATTTTATTGAGAATTGTCTTCCCAATTTCTATTTCTGATATCTCATATCAAAATTACTGAATATAGTAATAAGGATACTCATTACAATCGTTCATAGTCTAGTTGTTCAATTATTGAGTCAACTGGACATTTGGCTTCAAGATGCAGGATTTTTTTCATGGTTGAGACGCTCCATGATCTAGAAACCCCTAGAATAGGTTCTTATCCAATCGTTGAGCTTTTTGCACCTTGTCTGACCAGATTATCGTCCAGGGGCAGTATCCTCAACTTGCTACCCTACTAAGCGAGCGATCCCTCAAGATAGCGATTTGATTGTCGGCAATATTGTTAATTCTTGGTTCCCAACTAGCGCAACCCTCGCTTAATTTCAAACATGAGTGTGAAGTTACGGCGACAGCATTAGTTGAGAATCGGGAATTCACATCAAATCTCCACCTTGACAGATCGCTCGCTTAGTAGAGTAGCGAGTTGATGAGGAGTATGACCAGAGACCCAAGATAGCTTCACCTTGTTCGCAGTCGATAGCCTTCGCAGATCGTCAATGCACTCAAACACCAGCAGCGAACTAACTTTGTATGAGGTGAAGGCCTTGATCGCCGCTTGGCAGTCGATACTTATCCTGATTTGCTGGCTGTGGTAGCCTCTGCGCTGATATTCTCTCTTAGACAGGCGAGTATGGCGTAAACTTCTGCCTGAACTGCAACAAAGTTCTGCTCTCGGAGTTTGCCCGTATACTCCAGTGCCGGCTGATTCACCCATCTTGGAGCCATCTGTATACCAGATGATCCAGATTCCTTTTAGGAATGATGGAGTGCGGCCTTTTGCTGAATCGTATGATAAGTAAAGAACTGTCACTCGGCATCTCTAGGAAGGGACAATCCTTTACCGTTTGATTCCATGATCAAGAATGTCCATTCATTCTCTCGCCATTGTTTGGAGCTTCTCATACAAGCAATGGCTTTGCGTGCCTTACGTTCGATGAAGAGGTACATAGGAGGCAGCCCTATGCGTGACTCCAACGCTCTAGTGGGTGCCGTCCTCATTCCACTTGTTGTCCCAAGGCAGGCAAGTCTTTTCTCCCTATCTAATTGGGTTTTTGATTTGCCGGGTACTGTACCTTGTCACCATATGATGGCTTCTTACGTTATCATTGGGCGAATGAAAGTCGTGTAGATCCAGTAGAGAATCTTCAAGTTAAGGCTCTACGTACTGCCAAATGCCCTTCTGCATGCCCAGAAAGCAGCTGTGGCTTTCCGAACCTCATGTTCGATATGCTCGTTCCAATTCAGCTTGGATGACTCCAAGTTACTTGAATGAGCTTTTGTATTGCAAGGACCCCCATTGCGTTGGACATTTGGCAGGTCCTCTGGTTTGAGTTTCGCGGTGAAAAGAACTGACTCTGCTTTTTCTGAGTTCATACTCAGCCCTACCGATCGGCACCATTCATCCACCCGTTGAGGGCTTGAGGGTTGAGGGTTTCATCATGCTTCCCACGAGGCCGGACCACTGGTTGTCGACCAAGATGACAAAGTCATCCGCATAGGTCTGATTGAAGTAACCCAGGTCTTTTATTTTTACTAGGAGGCCTTCTACCACGAAGAACCAAAGCAAAGGAGATAAGACTCCTCCTTGCGGGCAGCCCTTATTGGTATGGCCCCGCTGGAGTTGCTCTAGCTAGCCCCTGCATGAGAAAGCAAGGCGTGAACCCATGTTATTATGGTTGGGTTTACGCCCCTTTTCCTTGTTGCTTGACATATCGAATGCTCCTTCTACGTCGATGAATATACCTAGGGTAAAGCTGCCACGATCTAACCCCTCCCCTTTACCCTATGAACGAGTCCATGGAGGAGAGCATCCTCCATGCCCCTGCCAACCTGGTACGCGTGCTGGAGTACGCTGAGCGGATGTCGCTCCATTACCTTCTCTCTAATGTATCTGTTCATCAGCCTCTAAGTTGTCTTTAGAGGAAAAGACGTGAGGCTGGTGGCTTAAAGTATTTTGTTTGCGAATAAAAAATAGTCTAGATGATTTTTATATTAAACACTGTTGTTTCCTTTGGGTAAACTATTGTTTCCAAGTTTTATAAAGTTTATAATATAGAAGATTGATTACATATGTTTCGGATTTCCATAATCTAATTGGTTTTGACTGATTTTTTTTTATCAAAAACGATCCAAATCTTGGAAGTTCCTTGCACGAACTGTTATCTCATTGACAGATTTTTCTAGCAATATTTGTTGAAGGCTGTAATGGAAACTCCACCCGTATCTGATCGTTCTGGGGTACATCAGAAATGAAGATGTCAAAAAAATATTGCATATCAGGAGACTGAAGTATATTTTCTGATAACAGTAGTGTTTATCACCTGAGCATTAGCAAAGGCGAGAATTACCTGAAGAATCAGATAATATTCAATCCTGTAATATTTACTACATTTTTTCAGTAAAATAGTGAGTTCGTTCTGTCAAAAATTCATTTGAAGTACATGTTTTCTGTTAGAAATCAACATCTTGGAGTGAGTCAATACTTTCATTAAGAATGAATTCGTTCATATGTCATATAGTGAATATCAACAAGTTAGTTAAAGTTGTAAAGGACTGAAAGCGGTACTTCAATCCTTGAAATTGAGAGATGAAATACTGATTTCAGTTCCGATAGTGCAAAAAAGATAAGTTTGCATTCATACTTTTTCAAGTTGACTGAGGTTGACACTTGCTCTATTTCAATTGTTGACTAAAATAAATTCAGTTTATTCGTGTCTGTTTCTTTATGTACCTCAGAGCTACCATTAGGTACAGGACGTTTTTTCGTAAATTATGGGTCAAAAAATACTTTGCTGCCGAGAGTAGAATTTGACAAAATATGACATTGAATGAAATTTGAATCAATTAATATATTAATCAAAATCAAAAATTAAAATAAATACCTGGCGAGAGTGATAATAATAACAGTAAGTAGAAATATTTATTCACGCAGGAAGGGTACAAACAAAAATGCAAAAAAAGTTAAGTGTGAATAAACGAATACTCGATAAGTTTTTTTACATACGTACTTCGTTTGCAACTTAAAAATATAACCTGAATATGAAAATAAATATTTAAATCACATATGCTTTGTAATAAATTTGGGTTTACTTGGTCAACTGGTTTTTCAACAAATAATAATGTTAATGTGCACATTTATTTTCATAATGCAACTATTGCTAATTTTTCAAATTTAAAAGTTTCCGGCTAGATTGAGCGAGTTCCATGAGAATGACCCAGTTGTTCACTGTTTTCTGCAACTTTTTTTTCATTTCAGTCCTTTCTTATAAGGCAGCTACCGGCACCACAGAATATGATGCTCGTGGCTGAATCAGATGAACAGAAATATTATTATCATAAGACACCTTGTATTATCTCATAACTATACTCTCAAGTTAAATTGACAAAACGTTTCATAAAAATAACGATCATTTGAACAATTATCTTTTTGATCCCATCAAACTACAAATGAAAACGAAAAAGTACCCAACCAAAAGTCTTCTGCAGGGGATCTAAGGAACGATAAAAGTAAATCATCATCACTAATATTATTAGGTCTTTATTTAGCAAAAAAAAATCTCTAAAAAAATCTAAGGTAATGAAGTAATCATCATTTGGTGGTTAAACGACATCACACGTAGAAATAGCCTAGAAATATTTCAGTTCAATTTCGACTTGGATTTGGATTATAAAATTACTTACTTGGACACTTTACTTGCCATCAACATTTTCCACACATAATTTTTCATGAAATAGAACAGATACAGTAATTCAAATTTCAAAATAGGCATCATTGAATGGTGGTAGTGGGCAGCAGTTGTTTTCTATTGGATTTTTGTCGACAAACATACTCATCGTATAGATTTTTTACTGGATCATGTCCATTATTCATTGGTAACAATAAAATTGTGAATGATTTAGAGTACTGCTTCAGATTTCTTAATATTGAGAAATGTGTTATGTATAAAATATATCTTACGCCACTGTAAAAGAACAAAGGGAGCCTACTCAGTACTGATTCGTATGTTGATTCCTCAAAGCAATAAAGGTAAGTGGAATTCATATTTTTTGCATCCAACACACATCAGAATTGCAAAAATGTCGTGATAATTATATCTATTTTGATTTCACAATTCCGAAAAATTATTTCATCACGTCTCCCTAGAATTTCGTTATTTTCAACATAATAATCGTACCTCAATATCTGAATAATAAAACCACCCCTTCATGAGCAAACTGTTGTTATACTTTATATTTCCATTGCAATATTATATTATGCTATAACTGTTGTTTCGAAATAAATGTAGGTATTTATAGAAAATCAGCCAGACGAAAAAGACAAATTAAAAACTTGAAATAATTTTAGCTCGACATACCTCTATTGCCAAATCTATTAACAGTCTAAAAATAGACCGTAAATTATTGTAAGGACTGCAAAATTATCACACTTAAATTTAAAGTAGGAACACTTACGGTCTCAATAATGTTTGTTTCTTGAAAAAAACAAAAATCTTCATCTGTGTGAAAATGTTTTTGAAAGTGATAACTTTGTTGATATGCATCGAGTGTTTTGATGGTGAAGAAGTTAATATTGGTAAGTATCAAATGTACTATATTCAATAAATTTGTTCAAATATTATTTTAAATAAATATGTCGGAAGACATTCCATTCTTGAGAAAATAACGGTAATTAATTCTGAAGAAGCTTTAAACTGACAAGTACCAACTTCGTTAGTTTTCTGGCCCAGGCTGTCAATTTCATGTGATATCTATATTCTCCAAAAACTTTCATTTACCCTTTCAAATTCAATATCTGTGTACAATATCAGTTTTAGATAATGTCTGTCAAGCAATTGAAAGGTAATCTTAAATGTAAAGGAATCAAAATAATGGGTTTTCGAGTCTAGCATTTTCATACACACCAACTATGAGGAAGATGTTATTTGGATTTTTAAAAATGTTAAAAATTGCATTCACGTTCGTGAATATATGAAATACTAGAGGGAAAGTACTCCAGTTGGTCATCCTTTTCCAATTCAATGTTAATTTTAGATTAAAAAAGAATTGAACGTCAACATTTCCCCCACACGAAAAAATTTTTGGAAATTATCATTTTTATTTTTCAAAAAATGTTAAACGTTCTTCAGATGTGTCTCGACGAGCTGATTCCAAAATGTTACACAACATTTAATATCGATGATAAATTAACGAATTTAAAAAAATTACCTCAAAATTGTAGAAGTTCTGTAAACAGTCTATGAAAACTCTATTTGACTAGTAATCGACTAGGAATTCAGTGTGCATATCCAAAAGAGGTTGGGTTATTCGAAAATTACAAGAGAAATGATGGTCACTCAATTTTGAAGGGAAATTACCCTTTTCAATTCAGGAATGGTTAATGATAGAGCAATCCTTCGAACGCCAATCGAGTCAGCATGATGAAGTTGTTATACTCAGTCAATTTTAAATCGATTGACGACAACAAAAATTATTTAAAAAATCCTAAAAATCATGTAAAATGTTCTGTAAAGAGTCTATGAAAACTCTAGTAATCGACTTTGAATTCGGTGTGAATGTCCAAAAAATTACGAAAATCAATAGAGAAAAAATTTTGAAACCAGAATTTAGGAGAGAAATTACCCTTTTCAACTATATATGAAGTTTTCAACTCGAGAATGGAGCTATTTTACGACCGCTTATAGATTCAGAAAAAAAGTTTATCAAATTTGATATTTTCGGCCCATTTCAAAACGAGCTGACCTCAAATCATAACACTTATTTAAATGACTTATTTTATGTTAAATTTTCAAAAAATTACATGATTAACCCTTTTTTGATTAGAACAATGTTGCATACGTCATGAAAAAACCTATAAAGGCTTTCATTATTTTGATCCACGCGAGAGTCTGTAGAATAATTCTTCTTTGATAAAACAATCTGATGAGAATATCACAAAATTTAGCGAAAATTCCAGTGACAGTAAAAATGGAAAGATTTGTTTACAAATAATCTTCATGTTCTGGTTGCTTTTCATGTTGTTCAGTTGTTCTAGAAACATAATTATAATCTTCACTCTGCAACATATTCATATACAGGGTAGCCCAATGAAAACAAAACAATACATTGAATTTTCTTTTCAATGCTTCCTAGTGTTTTTGAATTTGAGGCAGAAGTTCTCGAGAAAATTCAACAAAAAATTAATATTGGAATGTTTATCATCTTTCAACTTGAATTTTTTTTATATATATTTTGAAAAATTTTAAGTTTTTTTGAGCCCAATTTTGGATTTTTGGTGTGATAAACTTGACAAAGGACGGATTATTCAAAAAATTCACTACCATACTTTTTATTTCAACAATTTTTCAAAATGAGTACCTCCTGTCTCCATACAGTAATGTAAGTTTTGATTTAAAACAGTTTCGTTGATTCTGAAGAATATCAGGTGCAATAAGATCCGACATCCATTAATGATCCGTTGACTCAAATCGTTTGGAGATTCTGGTTGAGTTTTATGAATTGAAGTTCAAGTGACTTCACAGAAGAAATCTAACGGACTTAAATCTGGTGACGTTGTGGGCCCCTGCTGCCGATTCATTTCCTAGGAAACGTTTCATCCAAATAGGAGACGGTGAGGCAGTGCCAATCTTGTTGTCAATCTATTCGCATTCAATGCGGGATTGACAGTGTCTTCTAACAATTGCAAGTGCATTTCTCGTGTTGGATTTCCTGGCAGAAAAAAATGACCAACACAATCGCCATCGACTCTATCCCAGACATTCAATTTCTCAGAATGTCGATTGTGAATTCTATCATATCCAAGTAATCTTCTTCTTTTCTTGAGTACTGTAATGTTCTTCTGTTCTTTTTTTAGGTCATATCCTGAAACTATTTCACAAATCGAATCATCCTAGAAATCTAGCTAGTTTACAACTGCTCTCTTCCTCGTTGATATCTATCAAGCAGAAACAGATTCACCTCCTCTATCAATATTATTGATACAACTGATAAAAACAATCTCATATACCTCATACTATTTTATTTAGGTGGGTTATTCGAAAATGACACGACTCTGATGAACGCCTTCCTTTACGCAATCGACTTACTGAACGAAAACCAAAACGAAGAAGAATTCAAGTTCGTACCACTGACTCAAAACGAAATTCTTGAAAATGAACCGTACTCAGCTCTCCACCACACGTGCCTCCTCCTGAACGTAGGGGTAGTTGCCGTGTTCGGTCCGAGAACCTTTGACAACATAGACATTGTTCAGTCCGTCTGCGACTCCAAGGAAATACCGCATATCATCACCAGGTGGAACTACTGGCCTCTGAGGCTCAGCTCTGAAATCAACTTCTACCCCCATCCCCCCCTACTCACCAATGCATACTGGGATATAATATTATCGTGGGAATGGAAATCGTTCACTGTTCTCTATGAGGATAATGAGAGTCTTGTGAGGGTGACGAGTTTGATCGAAACAGCGAAAGCAGAGGGAGTAGTTGTACAAGTCATGCAGTTAGAGGCAGGAAATTACAGGTAATGTCCTTCCATATTGTAGTTTGAGAAGCTTAAAATAATGTTTTTGCTCGTACTCAGTTACACGAAAATACACTATCGTGTTGTGAATTCAGCTAAATCAATTAAAATAATCTTATAGTTCTATAAAATGGCGTATAAAAACAATTGTTCCGTACAAGATATTTCGTGCTTCTAATAGAGCGCTAAATTATGTATGGTGTATGGTATGCCGCATGTACCCTTCCTTACCTTAGAGAGCGAGCTCTATTGACCACGTAGGAATTTAGCTGGACTCTGAGGTGAGGTTGTATTCGATATACTACCCCTGAATAACGATATCACGGAATTGGATATGGATGTTATCTGCAGCAGCGGGCACAAAGTGCTGCTAGCAGGGACATCAACGCGAGACATCCGACGTGGAGTCTAGCCGGTCAGTCAGAGGCCAACCCGAATGGAAATGCGCTCTGGAGATATTCTATGAACGATAACATTGTTATAGACCACCCTGTCACACCCACCCACTACCCCTGGAACGGTCGTGCCCCGTCAATCTGTATTCATCACAATCAGGGGAGGACAAACCCCAAGATTGGGGAGGAGAGAGAAGGATACTGAATGAGAGAACGGTCTTCACCCCGCAAATCGTGGAGGGGGATATAGACCGGGAAACTCAGAGGTGGGTCAAAAATATCCAAGAAGCCAGGGATGTGACTACCAGGAAGAGGGTTGTACGAGAGGATATAAATCCCCTCCGGTCTTCATCATGGACTAAATGACACTCAATATCAAAGAGAGAAAAAAGTGGCAAACGACCGGCACCCGGTTCTTCGTGAAAACGTGTTGAGCTTGGGGCGGGAAGAGAACCAGCTTATAAAAAAACACCGAGATGAAGCTTGGAGGAGGAAGCTCGAAAACCTTAATACCAACAACGGTTCTCTGTGGCTTAGCAGGAAGCGCAATGTCATCCCTGCCATGAAGAACGGCTGAAGGCAAGCAATGACGGATCCAGGGAAAGCGGAGATGTTCGGAGAGTATTTCCAGAGTGCATCCCAGGCGGGAGTGGATGAATCCCAGGAACACGCCGAATTGACTAGGGGAGCTAAGGATTTCAGGGCCAAACCCAAGGTCTTAATGGACGACTGAACCTTCTTGAACTTGATGACGAACTCCGGCGAGGTGAGGGAGTCCTTAAAGAGGCTCCCCAGGAATAACGCCCTTGGGATAGATGAGATCAACGCCACTCTGCTTCGAAATCTCTTAAGGAAGTCCAGCTAATTTCCATAGTAAACAGCGTAATCAGATAGCAGCACTATCCGATGTGCCTAAAGCAGGCAGAGGTCATCCCCATCCTCAAACCGGGGAAACAGGACTCGAAAATTGACAGCTACCGCCCCATCTCACTGCTCAGTGTGGTGGCCAAGGTAGTGGACACGATTCTGCTGAAGAGATTCAGCGATCACGAGGAAGAGCTGGAAGTCATCCCGGAGGAGCAGTTCAGCTTCAGGAGAGGTCACTCGACGACTTCTCAGGTGGCTCGAATTGGCAACGAGTGGAAGGAAGCCTTCAATCCGGATCGCAATACAGTAATAGTCCTGCTGGATATCCAGAAAACCTTCAGCCCTCAGCTTCTCAATGGGGAAAGCCGGAACAGGAGTGCCGCAGGGGTCGTGCTTGTCACCACTCTTGTACTATCTGTATACGCACGACTTCCCAATGCGAGCCAATACAAGAACGGCAATTTACGCCGATGATACTGCGATTCACGTGCAGCAAACCACCTCGATTGAGGCGGCCCTTCGGGTAAAAACTCATTTGCAAAGAGAGGTCGTCCCGTCTATGGAAAAAAATAAGATAGTGGTGAACTCGGCGAAAACGGAGTCTATGAATTCCACACGCAGAGAAAAGAACGGTAGAAATTACTAGAATCGTCCGAAATCTTACCACGAAAAACGTTAAGAATATTGACAAACTTTGATCGTAGTGAGATGTACTCTATAAATACGTTGAAACAACTTGAGAAAGTGGTGCTAGGTATTATAGTAATATTGATGGCGAAAAACAAAACTCGATCAACGGAACACCGTGGTTACATTTACCACGACTATTATATTTCGATTGACTACCCAGTGATTATTCCATACTACAACGCTATAGCATTTTAAAATAGGAATCCCCACCAATTCAACCGTTAGATTCAAGCAGTGGATAGTTTACCATCGTTCGCAGTACAATATGTTTAAATCAGATTAACCCAACATTGTTATTGGATTCATCGCGACCATTTCCATCTGTAATATTATCTGTAGAGTACTATATACCATGCTTCACTAGTAGATTGAACATCAAACAGTTTACCACACTCTCGCCTTTGATGTATGACCTAGTTCAGTACATATTACCATATCTCAAAGTACCAGATAGAGGCGGTATCATTTACTATATTTCGGATTAGTTTTAATCACGTTGTGGAGTATATTCATATCGGTGAACTCCCCAGTAATTCATTGAAATATATTAATTTTCGATATTCCATAAAAATACCGGAAACATTGAATTCATTCATTTTCAAGAACCCTTTGATGTCAGATGATGTCAATTAACCATATTTGATGAAAGCAGTTCATTATGCGAGTAACACGTGCTATTTTTATTCTTGTACCTATCAAGTGAAAAAATCGAGTTAGTTATAATTTTTCAGTTTTGAACAACGTTTATTATTGGAAATATAAAACAATATATTCTTCCACATATCCTTTGAAGGATTATTGTTATTAGCCAGCCTTTTGACGTTTTGGCAGTAACATCAATTTTATGAAACATCTAAAGAGAAGTACAAAGAGAATAGGAAAGTGCCCATCGGCAAAAATTTTACTGATAGATACTCCAAACTTTTCTGTGTGACTTTTTTTGGTTCGAGGGGCCTTTTTCCGAAAGTTCAGAGGGTTATTCGTTAGGTTGTTTTAAGACAAAAAGTTCCTATGAACACATAAACAAAGTAACGTTTCTGAGGTACAGGGCGTTAAACTTTAATTTTGAACTACGGACATATGTTCATAGGAACTTTTTTCTCAAAATTACCTAAAAAATCACCCTCTGTAGTTTCGAACCGTGTTTAGGAAAGATGAGGGAAACACATAAAATAAAATCGGATTTTTTCCATCCGAAACAAAAAAATTCACAGAGTAGAACGGTGGCAGACTAGGTCCAATAAAGCCATACAGAAACTTTGGAGAGTATCAATCAGTAAAATTTTTGACGATGGGCACTCTGACTAGAATAATTTTAGGCGATTTATTTATCACTGAATTTTTCCATTTCATATTTCAATGCTGAAACAAGGTAAAAAAAGGGCTTCACAGAACTTTTTATAAGCTTTTTCCTTGTGATTATATCGGTTATGCCGTCCATCTTTCCGTTATTGAACAACCATTATCAACTTCATCCTTTAAATACGGCGTAGTTTTGAAAAATAAATTTTATAAAGTAGTTTCCTATTGAAATCTGATGAACTACTTATCACTCATGTCGGTTTAAATATGTTTCAAATCTTCAGCTCAACTCAAACTATTAATTTTTTTCAGATCTAGGATATTCTATTTCACAATATTTATCACTAATTCAGGCCCGTACTAGAAAATGATTTCAACATTACTACATGATCTAATATACAATGAACTACCATGTTTGAAACATCATATAATTTATAATGAAGAATACTTTAAAAATCCGTTTTCATCAATACAAGGCCGTATTTGAAAAAATTAAGATGATGGTTGTTCGGTAACAAAACGTCGGACAGTAAAACTAACTTCATCGCAAGAAAGCTCATAAAAAGTAGTTGATGTGAAAAGTATTTTACCTTGTTCAAGCTCTGACGATCACACCTGAAAAAAATAAGACATCAAAAAATTCAGTTTTTTCAAAATTTATTTTAATTTTTTTCCAATTTAACCAAAACAGTATCTATCACCGTTTCAAATATCCCGTGCAGGACAACCTTATCTAAACCCAGCAGAATGATGGCAAACATAATATTTTTTTCCATTGTAATATTTAATCATACCAACAGTTTTCATTACCTTTTTATTCAAAAAACATTAAAATACAGATCAGTAAAATAGTAGAAACTGAAAAACCAAAGTAGGAACTATTTAAATCTCCTTATAACATAGGTAATGTATTCAATATTATATTGTAATGAGTCCACGGATAGCATACAAAGGTAAAAAAAGAGCCATATTGTATCCGATTCCACAGGATACTTAGCATCGAATACATGATAGCATTTAAAACAAATATCAATAGCCTGCAAAGGTGATTTTACCTCCCATAATATATCGCACACACTCACAAATGCTTTTTCAATCTTTAAATAATTTTCTCCAATGAATATTGGTATTGGTTGCATGGTCAATTTCAACGATTCATATTTGTTCCTTTTATACAGCAAATTGGGCTGTATATCTGCAACAGTCTGAAAATAAAAATCATGTATAAATCAAATCGAATATGCCTGGTTGAAAATATGGTCTAACAATAAGGAAAAAAATAGAGGTTATGAGTTTCCTTTAAAAAAATAAGTTATCGCTAATGTTTACCTTGACGAAAAGAATGAATCCCTCCTGAATTTCTAGTTTTGATGGCCTCCAGTTAGTATTCCTCATTTTCTTCGGAGGAAAATAAACAGGCAGTAAAAGTAGTGGCAATACTTCATTAGTGGCTAACTCGTCAGGTGCAAACTGGGAGATGCTTGATTGTATCTGTTTTATGTTGCTTGACATCAAGATATCTAATAACTTATTCCTCTTCAAGGGCCAGTTCAGGAAGAAATTATTATACTTTTCACCAAACATCTTCTGAAAGTCGTATTCAACCTAAAAAAAATATTTAGACATCGTCCGAATTAAAACAACATACCTACTTACCAAACTATAACCCAGCTGATGTTTATATGCTGGAAAGCTATCAATTATTTCTTGAATTGCTTTATCTTTGAAGGCTTGCTGCCTCCCTATGAATGTGGTTTTCCATTTTGTCAAAACAATGGTCCACGGTTCTATTGAAGTAGCCAACCATGTCATATCTTCCTGTTCACTTGAGGATAGTTCAATAGTAACATTTCCTAGAATTCGATGGAAATGGTGAATAATCAATACATACGAAACGGTTTTGAATGATGATTAGAACAGAGAAATATACTGTTGGTTACCAATAAACAAACCCTTTCTCTCTGTTGATAAACCACCCAGTGGTAAATCTCTAAGGACTATTCTTGTGTGGATTGGTGGAATTCAATGTATTCTTAATATGGCAAAACTTCGAAATACTAATTATTCCATTCAAAATATTTTTGTTTGTGTAAAAACGTGATTTTTAGGAAAGATGCCTACATAAATCAACCTAAAGAGCAAAATCTTATATGACAAAATTTGATGCAAATCTTTTGAGCTGCTTCTACTCAAAATGTATAAATGAATATATATATATATATATATATATATATATATATATATATATATATATATATATATATATATCAATCGAAACCTTATCTAAATACAAAATTTGTATTTGTAAATATTTTTATTGTAGACCGCGGTTACCGCGACGCTGTTGAATTTCTGCATAGACTCGATTTAAATTGTGAAATCCCTCCATTTCTTCCCCGTGGTCAACGACAAATAGCTACCGAAGAAGCAAATCATTCTCGAACTAAACAAAAACGCGTTGGATTATAGAATCCAGAAACGGGCATATTAAATTAGTATTTAAAATGTTGTGATATCATCCCCATGCAACATTGTATTCATTTGAAAGACTTCCTTATAGTGGGAGAGCCCACGATGCTAAATGTGGATTTACTCGAGCGTCATAGAGACCTATTGGGTAGCAAAGCTTAGATGATAAGAAGAAAAAATTTTTATGTGATGTATAACTTTTCATCGGTGGGGAAAGCGGCTATAGATTTTCAAAAAAAAAAAACTGTTGCATGGACATACTCGAGCGCGTCAGATATTGATAGAATCAATGTCCTACGTATTTTTAATAATGTACGTATGTTAATCTATCGTTTGCATGATGGGGGTGGTCGTAGGTAAGGGTTGAGAATTAAAAAAAAATAAAAAATAATCGAGTGCGTCAGATTTTCTTAAGGGGTGTTGAGTGAACCTAAAAAAAGCTCCCATGCAATAATCTGACGATGTCGATGTGACGCAAACTCGTGGCCATTATTAAAATATGAAAAAAATCGCCATTTTGAAATACTCAAGCGCGTCAGAATAAGATATATATGGTTCATCTTTATGTTCTAGATGTGCTGTCTCTTAAGCTGACGAGTATCTAGAGGGATTCGCCTAATCTGCCAAAAAAAAAAACAGGAAAACGGTTGACCCTAAACCATCCCTGCAACTTCCCGCTAACTCCATACCTAAGCGCTCAACATTTCACTTATTTTGTTTTTGAGCTCTCCGAACTCAAAAATATGATTTTTGTGTCATTATGAGCTCTCCGAGCTCAAAAGTCTGATAGAAGTTTATACAATTTTTTGAATTTTTAAAACCGCAATAACTTTTGAATAAATGAACCGATTTTCACGCGGTTGGCAGCATTCGACGCAGTTTTTCAAGCTCCATGAAGAATATTTAAGTTTGAATTTATCGAACTAGAAATTTCAGAGTGATTCCGAAAAAACACTTAGCTCACGAATGAATCAACCTATTCTGAACGGACTGACGGCGATCGAGGTGGTTTTTTTATATTAAGAGCTGATTAGTTTTTGAAATCGATCGAAAAGCCGTTTAAAAGTTATTCCAAAAATACACTTTGTAGCCCTCCCCTTTCTTTACGTCACTCTCAAATTGTCAGATTAGTAGAATATACACTTTTTAGCATGTAATTAACTCACCCTATCTTAATCTGACTTGCTCGAGAATTTCTGATGATCAATTTTTTTTACTAATCTGATCCTTTATCCTGGACGCGCGGCCTTATTTATGAGGTTCATATTTGGTGGAGGTACTTAACCAGGTACAAGGTATCCCCCTATATATTAATCTGCCGCGCTTCAGTAAATCCCGAAATCCCCGCTTGGGCTCCCCTGCTATTAGAATAGCTTGTACGATGTTGAATAAGTTTTATGAGCCTATCTATAATGGTGCAAAATGCAGATGAACAACTAATAGTAGAAATTAGCCGAGTACAAAATATAAACCAATTACAACAATGTGTTGAAGCACAACAACTCATTCGGAGAGGTGGAGGGATTTGGCACGATATTCGTCATCATGAAGATTTACCATTTCCTAGAATCGATTGGACTATTTGAGAACAAAAACATTTGGAACACAGGAAAACATGTATCCAGTGCCATGTCCTTTGCAATCAATGCTCATGATAATTGATTGATAGTATAATATAATACGCACTTACCCGTAGTATGAATTCCTGTTACAGATGATTTTTCGATGAGTCCTAATCTCAACAGTTTTTTCTTTTATTACAGTAATGATCGTATAATATCCCTCTTGCGGAAATTTTTCTATTGTTTACTTTTTTTGATGGAATGAAATAAATCTCCTTTTTTTCGAACGGAAATGCTTCTACGACTTCATTTGCCATTGTTTCAAATTCGTCTTTGGTTATTCTAAAAATTATATCTTTGAAATCTATTCCTTTAATAGGGACGCAGTCAAGAGAAACTTAATAAAAGTTTGTGCACATCGAAATATTCTTCAAAATTTTTGAGGATAACGAGGAAGAGACCATTTGACATGAAATAAAGACTTACTTTTTATTCAAATCATTTTTCATTTTTTCCTCGATGAGAAATTTTGAAAGATTTCTTCTATTAAACTTTTTCTTTTCCGCAGATACTAATATGACTTTTCCATCCAGAATGTCTAAAAAGTGAGAAGTGAGAGTGAGAAGTTTATTTTTTTAAATAGGACACCCTGTATATCATTGCATAATCGGTTAGGGATGGTCGTAAGGAATCGCACGTTCTGCAGGATTCTGAACAATTTTTCTCACTACGGCGTCCGTTAACTTTTCAAAATCAATAACTCCATTTTCTGAAGTAACAAAAAAATTTGTATCATTCAGGTGTCCAATTGCGCTAGTTGGACCAAGAATTGAAATCCAAATAGGTAGGCACTCGGGTAGGTATGTATACTTGACATTATCATTTGAAATAAATACAGTGACTTTGTTGTTTCAAATAGAACATCTTGTAGAACTGAGTAGAAAAAATAAATCGAAATAAGTATCTACTATACTAGGTACTGTTCAAAAATTCTATCATAATAAATAAATGGGTGACTTATAGATCAATCACTGAAAATATGATTCTGAGGGTGTTTCGAGGGAGCAGGCAGCAGCCTTATGAACAAATTGTATACAACTATTTTTGATAACTTCTAATTATCGATATATGACGATATATGAAACCGGTCATAGCAAAGCTATACGGGTCAGTCAGTAGAAGTATACTCGAACCAACACTTATAAAAATTGCCAAATTCATATTTTCACATTCACAACGAAATTTATGAATACAAGGTGAATTATAAAAATATCACTTCCTCGCAATTTTTGTCATCACCAGCATCACCTCTATATCAATTTCGGACATGAATTCTGAATGGTTCGTAGTCCATTGAGTTCAAAATGTAAAATAAAAATATACAAAATGCCACCAAAAATAATGTGACTTTTTGACCCACACGGTAACTATAAAATTTTTAACTTGTCAATAATTGTGACACAATCAAACCCTATATCTAATGATATTTTTTATCAAATACCACTCCAAAAACATCGCCTTGTGGGTAATCAGTATTAGTCACGCACACCATTTACATATTAAATATTAATTTCAAAAGATGTAGGTCTCTGTTCAATTTCTACACCATTTATTTCGGAAACTAGTCATAGGATTGAGTTCTGTCCATGGACACTTTTGTTTGGGAGGCCAACCTCTACAGCATAGGTATCTATTCATAAAAATCAATAGGTGACAATTTTCCATAGGGTCGCTGCCTGGTCAATTGCGAATTGTTTAAAAAAAATTAAATTTTTTTAGTCAAATTATTTTTTGTACTACACTCTTCTTATTGTGAATGATGATTATTGATCATTATCTATCACAGTCGTAGACAAAGTAAAGTATACATACTTGCGTGATGATAGCTGATAATTTTTTCTGATTTTCATATTTTCTCACAAAAAAATGTAATCATTCAAATATTTCCATGGGATTAGATGTTGATGGGTACAGTTTGTTCAAAAAATATATTAGTTACACAAAATCAATGCAAAATAGAAACACAGCAGAAACAGTAAAAACAACGCTATTATCATATACCTACCTACCTACTTTCCAGGAATAAATACCACGACAGAGGCAGTAAAAACATTACCAGGACTCCTGGTAATGTGAATATGTCGGTTCACTGAATTATGCAGTTCAATCATTCAAGAAACATTATTTTCTGCAAAAATGAGATAAATGAATTATAAATTACCAACGTACCTTCAAATAATGGGAGTAAATGTTCAATTCCATCGAATTCCAACGATCGTCGAAATTCCTTTGAGTTGTTTTCCATAATCAGGTTGAAAATTCTTTAACCTGATGACTCTTTCGCGGCTTCGCGACACCAAGACCACTGATGACTGAACAGAAATACTGAATACTGTGAAGAAAAGTGGAACGATGTTGGTGGTGTTAGGTCAGCTGACCGGTAGACGGTTGCTAATTTGCATATCATTGGCGTACCGCTCAGGGTTTTTAGCACTAGGACCAGTTCTTGAATACCAAGTTAGGAATACCATAACTTATAGAGAACATAGGAGACAGAATAAATAGATCATCAGATATTTTTTCTCGAATTAAATTGTCTCAACGGAAACGTAACCGAACAGGTCAGTTATCGGTGAAAATATAAATAGGTAGATAGGTACTAATAATTATTCTTTGTGGATATAGGAAAATAAGTTTGATGTTTAAAGATATGAGAAGTTTTTAAAGGGGTTAATTATTTCTTGTTATATAAATTGAGAAATGTGAATCGTCCGCTCCCGAAATTTATATGATAATTTCGCAGCACAAAGTAATATTAAATGGGATACCTTAAGGCTACATAAAAATTACCGTTGCATTGTTTTGTTAAGAAACAGGGGAATGGATCTAAGAGCTCATCATATTTCAAAATAAGGTATTCTTTCGTGTCCACTTCCACCAAGAATGACACGAAATGTTCATCGTAGCATAAAGTGGAAATCTTTTCACATGCAAAATGTACCACGCTGTCCAATAAAATTACCTTATCAACAATACAAAAGGTTTGAGAATCTTGAAAGTCCCACATCAAAATAGTCCCTTTTTTATATAGTATCCCTTTATATTCCAGCCAGGAAACTGCAAAACATGTTGCGTATATGAAAATTTCAAGATGAAATTCATCGAGAATAATATCAGAATTAGGAACTCCATAATCATATTTATCGATGTAACTATCCCCTTCAAAAAATTTAGAGCTAAGTTCCAGCTGGTGTTTCAGTGAAATAGTGAATGGCAAATTTTTTCTTGAATTACATATGTTTGAAGTTTGTTTCAAGTTTTATGCTTGGCTTCAAATCTCATACATGATAAATAAGTAATAGGTCCAGATTTCTCTATTACTTTACCGTAATGTATCATGTTGTGGTGTTTAGGCTTCAGTTCTTGTCCTTTTGGTTTGAATAGGTCCAAGTATAACGTACGATGTTCCCTAACTAACTCATCTATCAGAATGCGACATTCCGGTTGAATATTTCTCAATGAAACTATATTTATAATTCTGTTTAAGCTGATATAAAGCGCCCAGTGAGGGTTATCTTCAGGAATCCAATCACCCACAAGAAGTCCTAAATATCTACAGAAAATCATCATCTCTGATGCAGACATTCGAATATTGAAATTGATTAAATCTTCCTTTTGTATAGGTGGAGGACGATTTCTGTTATCTAAACACTCAAGTCTGTTATTCAAGGATTCTAAACTGAAAATCTTGATGATGTATATAAAAAAATCATATTTGCAGTCTCCTTCAAAAATATCATGCATTATATCGACGTAATAATTTGTTGTTACATGAAAATCAGGCAAATCATTCCAAACACTTATTTTTTAATACCTGTTTTTGTAGGGTCATTCTTTTCTAGATCATTTTCATAGTTTTCTTCGTTTCTCTGTTCATTGATATCGGCCACATATTTCGTTTTATTTGCATTCTTCGAACTTTTACAGAATCTTCAATAATATGAGGCCAAAAAACTCTCCTCAAATCCAAGTATTGTATTAAGACCTAAATTATCACCCATTATCAAACCCAGTGAGAAGAATATAGTTTTTTCACCCTCAGATGTTTTGATTCTGATACCTTGAGATTCTAGTTCATGAAGTTGCTGAATGAGGGGTTTGAAAATTTGTTTCTTCGTCAAGATTTTATTTATTCTTGAATGATAAAGTGCAAATAAAAATATGTTACTTAAATCTGATAAATATTCTGGAGGCATACAAGGTAAGGACACATATATTGCAGATAATTTTTGTGTACCAGGATGAGAACCCAGAGCGTTTCCTGGTTGGAAATCATCAGAATACAGAAATAAAGGAAATAATGTTTTATTGGGATTCATTTCGAGTTTTTTTTGCCCAAAGTTCTCCTTGGGTGAAATTACTTATAACTTGTTTTTCTGCCATCAACATTTCATTATATAATAAAACTTTATTCAGAAAATTTGGTTTTTCGAACATTTTTTTCAATATACCCTTCAAATCTATAGTTTGAATTGAAATATTTTCATACGATATAGTAGTATTTTCTTTTCCATTATTTTTAATGCAAAGATGACTCCCTACTTTCACTTCAGATGGCTTGATTAAATTTCCAGTGGTGTTCAACTGTTTCAATCCCATATATTCACCCTGAGAACCTTCGAAAGGGTTTTGAATTATATCGAAAGACGCATTAATTCGAGAGTTAGTTTT
Organism: Chrysolina americana; assembly: GCA_958502065.1. NCBI lineage: Eukaryota > Metazoa > Arthropoda > Insecta > Coleoptera > Chrysomelidae > Chrysolina > Chrysolina americana. The sequence continues at coordinate 60,372,010 of OY293417.1, forward strand.
CTGAATACCAATCAAACTTTCATTCTTCATGGTAAGTAAAATGATGTTTTTTAAATTGCTCACGAAGGAGTGATTCAAAAGATTTGTGATTTTTTCAATAATATTCTGAATGTATGATCTTGGCAGATTTAGAGCATATAAATCAAAAAATAAAATGTTTTCTTCTCGGATTCAAAATCGTCTTCCAGTAGCTCGAACCCAACATCATCATTTGTTTGTGAATAATTCCCAATCCCATCATTTTCATTCGTGATGAAATTATTATAAACACCAGGCATATTTCATTTTGATGATTCATTCGTAGGCATATTTTGAGAATCAAGACTTTTATCAGTATTTTTTCTCATTTCATTCTCATTTCCCCGCTTATTCTGGGAGTGCTTCATTTTAATATGCTTCCAGTACGAATTGTAACAACCGAATTTTCTTTAAATTCGTAAGTTGAATTCTCGATCAGCTTGTTTATAAGTCTATAATGTTCAGTTATGGATTTCAGTCCATTGAACGTAGAATGGCAGCAAAAACAGATCATATTTGAATAAGTTATCTGAAATGTTCAAGACGGAATATAACCCATATTCATCAATTTTTATCTACTTACCTTTGAGAGTAGTCATAATAGTCACGATAGTAATATTGTCAGGCCCCGATTCAGAAACTAGCTCGTAGAAAAATAGAACTCCATAAAACCTCTATATAGGTGTAAGAATCTTGTCAGACACCACCACTGCTTTGCAACTCAACTGTACGTTGAGCGCTAGTTTTACCTTATTTTGTATTATGTTTACCATTAATTTCTGTATGTAATGCTTTAAAGCGCAATGAATCCAAGTGAATATTATCCACTTTGAATGAAAAGTAATTTCGAAATTCGGTTCATGTTCAGATTTACTGTGAATGTGATTATAAATACTGGCACCCTGTATGACCACAACATCGTTAGTGATTCATTTTTTCCATGGCAGTATCTACTATTATCAACTTTGGTAGATAATACTAGTAACTGAGTAGCAAACACGGGTGCATTTCTGTCAGGAGAATATGTTGAATGATGTCGCATCGTGGAGCGATACGTACAGAAAAGAGTCAGTATTAATTACCAGAATCTCGGAGAACACTGAAATATTTCAATTAGCCAAGTTATCGCGGTACAAATTAACGTTTATTGCAGTAAAATGTATCCACTAATTTATGAAAAATTCAACCACATTTGAATGTTCACCTTCGCTCTTGTAAGAGTACCGTTTACTCGTCGACGCAGCAATCTGTACTATTATCACAGTGTGACGAACCACGATTTTCAGACTGCCAAATTGTGGTGAATTAGTCCGCCGGATTTTTCTGCGTGCACCAAGAAAGCGAAATGTGAAAATAATGAAATTCAATTGAGTTTTCGAGCTCTGGGAACCGAGATTAACGAGTCTGTCACAGTGCTGTGTACCTGGGAATGCAACTGGACCGTAAATTAACCTTTACGAAACATGTCAGTCTGGCAATAAAGTGCGCCGCAGCGACGGTAAAAAGGAACTATCCTTTGATAGCAAGAAATTCCAGACTGTCCATGGAGGCTAAAGTGTCAATCTACAAGCAGGTCATAAGACCAACAATGATATATGCATGTCCAGTGTTCTGCAGCGTTACCAAATCAACAATGTTGCTTTTGGAAACGATGCAGAACAAAATACTCCGTATCGTCACGGAAAGTGATAGAAACATTCGGCTAGTTCACATCGGTAGTTTAGTTTTTCTGTGAATACTCTGTGAATACTTGGTCGATGTAATTGAAATAATGAACCATGGAAAAATTTGGTCAGACTCAATTGCTTGACTGACTTCATATTCATAAAAGATTTAAACGAAAACTATTCATATGTTTAGTTAAATCATTATTTCCCATGTGCTCATTTCCCAGTTTTCAGGGCCACTATCAAGGATTTGAAGAACTCTGGCGAAAAATTCGTAGTTTTGGATTGCCAAATCGATAACCTTAGAGATGTTTTAACACATCTACAGCAGGCTGGCGTGATGGATGAACGTTTCAACTATTTCATTACTAATTTAGATGCCCATACTGAAGATCTAACGCCATTCATGTATAGCAATGCAAACATAACAGGGGTAAATATAATTATTGATAAATAGACAGATGTTTATTATGTATAAGAGGAATATGATGAGTAGCCATTGAAAATTAATGATTGTGATTTCACTATATTTATATGGAGAGTGGTAGGGATCTGAGATAGTGAAAGTAACATACCTTCAGCTCAGGTTGCTATTTCTTAGTTTTTTTTTTATATCTCTCCAGATGTCCTCCACAAAGTTGCGAACAGTTTGAAATGAACAAACAAACGGGCGAAAGATAGAAGGAATGATCGAACATACAAACAAACGAATGCACCAATGAACTAATGTACAAACAAAATTACTAATGATCGAACAAACTAACGAGAGAAGGAACAAACAAACGATCAAATGAACGAACTAAAAAATCAATGAACAATTGAAAGAACACGAGCACGAACAAGAGAAGGAACGAACAGAGGAAGGGACGGTCGAACGTACGAAGGAATGAACAAATGAACGAATGAACAAATGACCGAATGAACACAAACGAATGAAGAAATGAACAAATGAACGGATGGAACAATAAATGTACGAATACACCTACTAATGAACAAATAAATGTTCGAACCTACGAACACACGAAGAAATGAATGAATGAACGAATAATCGCAAGGACGAATATACGAATAAAGGAATAAAAAAATTATCAAATGGACGAATGTGCGAATAAACTAATGAAATATTGAATAAATGAGCGAACAGACTAATTAAAGTACAAACGTACGAATAAACGAACGTACTAATGGAAGCAGAAACGAACGAACTAGTGAACAAACGAACGTTCGAACTTACGAACATACGAAAGAATTAACGAATGGAAAAATGAACAATTTGATGAAAGAATGGAGGAATGAATGGAAGTTCAAATAGTTGAATGAGCGGAGAAACTGATGAACGTACAATTGAATGAATGAATGAATGGAATCAGGAACAAACGAACGTAGCTGAGAGCAAATATACTGAATAAATGAGCAAATAGACTAAGAAGGTATAGAGGAACGAATGAACAAACGTACTAATGAATGTACATACGAACAAACTAATGAAACTAATGAACAAACGAACGTTCGAACTTACGAACATACGAAAGAATTAACGAATGGAAGATTGAATGAACAATCTGATGAATGAATAAAAGAATGAATGAATGTTCGAATAGTAGAATGAGCGGAGAAACTGATGAACGATTGAACAAATAAGCGATAGACTGATGAACGTACAATTGAATGAATGAATGAACGGAATCAGGAACAAACCAACGTCTCTGAAAGCAAAGAAATTGAATAAATGAGCGAATAGACTAATGAACGTACAAACGTACGAATGAATGAACGGATTATTGAATGTACGAACGTACGAACTAATGAACAAACGAATTTTTGAATATATGGAAGACTGAACGAATGAAAGAATAAATGAGCAATCTGATGAACTAATGTATGATTCAAGGAATTAATGGATGACCAAATGGAAGACTGAGTGGAGAAACTAATGAATGATTGAACAAATAGGCGATAGACGGATGAACGTACGAATGAATGAATGACCGACCGGACAAACGAACTAACCTAAGTAAAGGCGTAGAAACTGAATAAACGATCGAATAGACTAATGAACGTATAAACGTGCGGATGAACGAACGAACTGATAAATGTTAAAACGAACGAATTATCGAGCAAACGAACTTTCGAACATACGAAAGAATGAACGAATGGAAGAATTAATGAACAATCTGATTAACGAATGTACGAATAAAGGAATGAATGGATGAACATACGGAAGAATAAGCTAAGAAACTGATGACCAATTGAACAAATAAGCGATGGACTAATGAACGAACAAATGAATGAATGAACGAACGGAATAAGGAACAAACGAACGAACGTGGGTGATAGCAGAGAAATGAATGAATGAACAAACAGACTAATGGAAGAGAGAACGAACCAACACTCGAATGGATGAATAAACAGTGGAAGGTAAGAACAAGCGAATAACGAATGAACACGCAAACGACTGAACATAAGCCAAAGCAACAAGCGAACGAAGGTTCAACCAACGTATGAACATATGAACGAACGAATAAACAAATTATTCAATTAACAAATGAACGGATGAACGGTTGAACGGATGCACAATTGAACGAATGAATGAACGAATAAGAAGGTATAAATCAAGCTACGAATGAATCAAAGAATGAACAAGTCGGCAATCCAGCGAATAACTGATTGAGTAGACAAATGAAGAAACATTATAAAAGATTATACAAAAGTTCGAATAAACGAACGAAATACAAACTAACACACAAAAGAACGAATGAACAAACCATTCCACTAACAAGCCAACGCATGAACGAGCGAAAGCAAAATCAAACGAATGAACAAAAGCTGGCCAAACAATTTATCCAGCTGCGTCACCTAACAGTCTTCAGTCGGCAGAATAAGAAGTTATAGAACTAAAATTAATCTCGTTTTCCATTCAATTACTCGAAAAATCTTTTGCTATGACTGTAGTTTATCAAGATATTGGGTTGTTACTTCTGGGATCCATCTCATAATATTCATGAGATGAAGTCGGAAAAAGGTTGGAGTGTATCGATGATGATAAATAGAATATCATTGTTGAATATGAGAGTAAATAATGAGAAGAATATTGAATCAGGAAACATAAAATATCACAAATGAAGCGGGGGAGACTTCTGCAAACTGTCCATCAGAAGCTTAACCCCCCGTTTATCTCAGTGGAATAATTTTAATCTTTTATCCTCAGATTATACCATTTATATTTTCAAACGTGATAATGAATCAATCGACAAAATAGGAACCATAATGAGCGGTATAGAACGTTTCAGATTCGAATGATAAATCCAGACAAGGAGTCGGTCCAGCGTATTAGCAGAGAATTATATCCAGAAGACGAGTTCACGGCGGCCTGGAAGCTACGAATTGAACCAGCGCTTATAGTAGATGCGGTGCATATGTTCGCAGAAATTCTGAATCACAGACAGAATTTGAGTCCTGTTCCGATTGTGAAGAATAACAATAGCATGCCATGTTATGATTCTGATAGTTGGGAACATGGTTATAGTTTAGTCAATATGCTGAAAACTGTAAGTATTTGACAATATTCACCACTCTAAATTATCCACAAACAAAAATGCAGAAAACACAAGATAAGATGAAATGTTTGATTTATTCTCAATATGCAATTAAAATCAATATCATTTGAATAATAAAAGTGCACGTTCCTTTAAAAATGTTCTTGATTTCATCATAAGTTTTTGCTTGCAATGTGTCATCCATCCTTTTTAATTTCCTATTTTTTCACATATTTTTACTATAATACTTAATCCTTTCAAATTAAATTCTATGAGTTATCATGAATAAAGAACTGGAATGCTTTTCTGAACTACCATCACTAACAGTTTCATCAATATTGACCCATCAAGTTCAGTCTTCATATCCTTTTGTCATCCCTTTGGAAACTTGATCAACCTCTCGTTCTCAGGGCTCGCTCTTTCAAGAAAAGGCAAAGCCTTGCAAGAAGTTAGCAGGGAGGTGTTTCAAAAGCCTAGATACCATTGAAAAATTCAGGAATTATACTCATTCCTACCTCCTTTCTCACTAGGGAGGATTACGGTAATGTACAATTTGATGGCAGTATCAAAACAAAAAATCGCTTACCTCCGATTCCTAATATTTATTCTCATTTAATTCCAAGAACTCCTACGATGGTCTTTCTGGTCTGGTCAGGTTCAACAACGAAGGTTTCCGAAGTGAATTTTTGGTAGATATTTATGAACTGAGAGAGGGAGGTATTACCGATGTCGGCAACTGGAATTCCACCAGTGGACTTAACCTCACCAGATCACATGCATCTGCAGAAATATCTGACATAGAGAGTCTGAGGAATAAGTCTTTCAATGTTCTCATAACTTTGGTAAGTATCATTTTTTCTTATTTTCATAACTAATGGACATTGAACTACATCTGATTGTTTGACAGAAAGAAGTATTGTCTGAGAATTTGGTCTTGAATTATTCTGAATTATATTTTATTCCTTTGTATAAGTGATATTGAAACAGAAAGTGTAAAGCGGACAACAGATTCAGCATAAATGTTGTCTATAATATTTGAGATTAACAGAGAATAATTATTTAGAAGTATGACATTGCTCTAATAAATAACCAGTTGTTTTTGTAATTTTTAACAATATTCGATAGACGTTTTATTTTAAGTATTGTTGTGTTTCTATTTGTCTATTACTAATAGGTCGCTGTCTTGAAATCCAAACCCAGTAAGCTTCTAAATGTCGTGATTTTTCAAAAATCCCTCTGCCGTCATTGGATCCAACCATCTGATGGGGGACGTATGTCATAAGCCACCCTCCTCCATACCGATTATTGGAGATGATTCACGTCTTCAAAAGGCGTTTTGTAACTTGTTACTTGCAAATATAGGTTGAGATGATAATTACGAAGTTCAAATAGCTCTGGAGTGTGAATCACGATTCTTGAGACTCTCATCTCGTAGAATGAAAGCCATTACTGCTAATATAAGGAATAATAAAATTTTATAGTCGAAAAAATTATGTATTTTTAAGTGCAGATCATAATTATTATTAATTGATATTACAGTTGGACCCCATTGATTGGGAATTTTCTCATTCGTCGATTTTAATAAAATGATATGTATACAGGAATGCATATTCATCACCAGTACGACCACGAAACTGGGGAACATTTATAGAAAAACCAGAAATTCTCTTTTTTCCAGTACCACGGTGACCAACTCATCAAGTTACTAGTTTGCTAGTACGGAATCGAGATATAGTATGATTGTTCGCAAATATGGTATCGCCTCGGAGTTTAATCCAGTATGGCCAGTATACTAATTACTAGATATTCAGTAGATTCTGGAAGTGAAATCATTTCTATTTTTGTATATTTAATATAATTATGTTTTTATCATTTGCTTGACTTGTGTTAATGTTTGAACTATTTTCCTATTTGGTTTATGTCTTATCTGACCGATTCCCAAATTATTGGTTTATTTTCATGTTATCATTACAAGTTATCTCTGCAATGACTTGAGATGTGTACCATTGGACAGATTCTGTTGTATACCGTTATTTGATTACAAGGTGTATTATTGGTATATTTGGGTTCATTGCGTTGAACAGAGATGTTTATTATTGACTGTGCTTTAGGTTGTTATCTTTGATCATAACCATAATTATGTTTTGTGTTTAGCTGTATGTGAATTTACATTCAGATGGTCTTGTTTTTCTGTTCAATTCATGGTCTCAATAATGGTCCTACCTCGAACTTCCTCAGAAAAAAGTAAAAATTCAGCCGCTCGAATTCAACTTCTCAACTTATGAGAATCCTTGAACATTTCGAGATCACCCTTCGTCATCATCAGATCTAACCGTCTAAGGAGGGGCGAAACGAAAGGGTTTTCATCACACGTACAGACATCATTTACCATCTTGCGTTCATCAAGAGATTATTTATAAGAGTATGTTTGGCTTAACCAGCAATACTGTGAAGAATGATCATCAAATTTACCCTAGTTTATTTATTATTATTTCGATTCTACGAAATGGCATGGTGGAGGCTTGTAATGTCACATAATGTGAACAAATAATATGTTTTTTCTTTACCACACACTATATGTTGCGCAATTTGATAACTGAGCTATACTCATCGATGGAATTTCCATAGGTACCTCTATGCCCAACTCTACTATGAATATAACTTTGCTAACGGAATGCGAGTGTTACATCATTTGTTCCCATTTATTAAACGGCTAATAATGTAAAAAGATTATAGCAAAATCGACATTTTTCAAATGCTCAAAATTTTATTATATAGGGTGGGGCACCGAAAACGAAACAGATCGAATATCTTCAAAACACAGGTATTGTGAAGAAAATGCTTTTTAATCCAAGGGAGACATCTTCCTATCATAACCTCAACTGTCATACCTTTCCCCCAACCCTTGGTCACTATCACCCAAACAATTTGAATAGAGAAAGTAGTAAGTGTGACACATCATTAAAGAGGTAATTTCATAAGAAATTCATCCATGTCAATTTTCGCTACCCAACTTTCTATTTTGGCGCCTTCTTGTGGAAAAAACAACTGATATGTATTCCAAATTATGATACTTCATTTGCAAGCTAATTTGAGATAAATTCAGTGACAAAGCATTAGGGAATTTTTCTAAAGAAAAAACAAAATGGCGGAAAATATTTAAAATTATGATCCGATTTGATTCAAACTTGATAAGTGGTGGTTTTCAGGGTCGGAAATTAGAAATTGTTTGTCAATGCATAAAAAACAGGATGGTGGCTTCAAGATGGTGGACAAAATTTGTAATTATGGTCCGATTCGAATCAGAATTAGTATGTGGGGATTTTCAGGTTCGGAACGGACCCATAATTACAAATTTCGTCCGCCACTTTGGAGCCGCCATTTTGTTTTTTCTTTAGAAAAATTCCATAACGCATTGTCACCGAATTTATGTCAAATTAGCTTGCTAATGAAGTATCATAATTTGGAATACGGATCGTTGTTTTTCCCGCAAGAGGGCGCCAAAATAGAAAGTTGATGATATGTCACACTTACTTCTTTCCCTATTCAAATTGTTTGGTTGATAGTGACCAAGGGGTGGGGGGAGAGGTATGACGTGTTTTTGCATTTTCTTCACAGCGCATGTGTTTTGAAGATATTCGATCTGTTTCGTTTTCGGTGCCCCACCCTGTATGTGATTATTTTCTCAGTTGCTATGATATTTTAATATAATTCTGAAGTATTATCAAAATGAAATTCATATATTTTCAATAAAAACTCAGTTCAAATATTCCAGTGATGAAACATCTTCAATGACGACTTCATTACAATGATTCTGTCAAAATCTTCTGAAACTAATCTGATATTATCTCAAAACAAAATTTGATTATAAAAATAATCCAGCCTTTCGCAAATTTTCCTATACAATAGGATTGTCGGCAAACGTCGAACAGAAATAATTCGAAAGCCCCATCCGCCGAATCACGTCTATTCAACGCCTGGCAAAGTTTTCCTACAAGGATATACTCTGCAATCTTCCTGTAACAACCACCAACTGGCAATCGAAAACATGTGACATCTGCAGACCGGTTTCGCGATTCAACTCGCTCATCAGCACAGACTCGGTCACAATATGTAATTGATCTCCAATCGGTTTTGTTAACAGGTACTACGATATCTCCGGCACCCACTAAGAAAGTGAGCAGCAGAGCCATCTGTAGAAACCACAGGAATATTCCGACCAGTACCACGACTTGAGTCGAATATCTAAATTTTCATCATGAAAAATATTTGAATATTTCTCATGTGGAACTAGAGTACTTGACGAAAGGCAATAAATTTCAAAACAAAATTTGATTATAAAAATAATCCAGCCTTTCGCAAATTTTCCTATACAATAGGATTGTCGGCAAACGTCGAACAGAAATAATTCGAAAGCCCCATACGACCGCCGAATCACGTCTATTCAACGCCTGGCAAAGTTTTCCTACAAGGATATACTCTGCAATCTTCCTGTAACAACCACCAACTGGCAATCGAAAACATGTGACATCTGCAGACCGGTTTCGCGATTCAACTCGCTCATCAGTACAGACTCGGCCACAATATGTAATTGATCTCCAATCGGTTTTGTTAACAGGCACTACGATATATCCGGCACCACTAAGAAAGTGAGCAGCAGAGCCATCTGTAGAAACCACAGATTCCGACCAGTACCACAGGAAGATTGCAGAGTATATCCTTGTAGGAAAACTTTGCCAGGCGTTGAATAGACGTGATTCGGCGGTCGTATGGGGCTTTCGAATTATATATGTTCGACGTTTGCCGACAATCCTATTGTATAGGAAAATTTGCGAAAGGCTGGATTATTTTTATAATCAAATTTTGTTTTGAAGTTTATTGCCTTTCGTCAAGTACTCTAGTTCCACATGAGAAATATTCAAATATTTTTCATGATGAAAATTAAAAAAAAAAAAATCTGATATTAACTGAAAATTGTTCTCACTATAAATAGAAACCGCCTATTATATTTTCCTTTTGATCTGCTCTGAAAGTTTGCAGAGAAAGTCGAAGTGGACTAACCATTCATCTATTTATACATTTCTGATTATAGACTGAGCCCTACGGTATGCTGAAACAGACGACGAACCTACTGACAGGAAACGATAGATTTGAAGGCTATACAATAGACTTAATCGATAAACTAGCTGAGCTTGAAGGTTTCAATTACACCTTCATCGTCAGAGGAGACAAAAAAAATGGCGAGTTTGATAAAACTACAAAAAAATGGACGGGCATGATTGGAGATCTATTAGAACACGTGAGTATGTAGAGTTTCCGAAAACTTTATTTTCCTAACGATGTTTCTAGAAAGCAGACCTGGCCATATGTGATTTCACCATAACTTCTGACAGAGTAGAAGCCGTAGATTTCACCGTTCCCTTTATGACGTTGGGTATGTGAACGCTATAGTCAAGTTGGCCCTGTAAGCAAACCCTGAGGTTATCCGTTTCTAGGTGTGAGCATCCTCTTCAAGAATCCTGAGAACGCTCCTCCGAGTTTCTTTTCCTTTGCTGACCCCTTCGGCGCTGACACTTGGATGGCTTTGGGGATTTCGTTTTTTGTGGTATCACTTTCGTTATATCTCATGGGGAGGGTATGTGCTGATGAGTGGACCAATCCATACCCTTGCATCGAAGAACCGGAGCATCTAATCAATCAATTCAGCTTTTCAAATGCGGTTTGGTTTGCGACTGGCAGTTTGTTGGCACAAGGATCTGAAATTGCACCAATGTGAGTGAATATGCATTAGATCAAACAGCCGTACATTTACTTTCCAGATGTTTTTTGTTGTTGTTTTTCAAAATTTCTATTCTCTTCACGAGATGTGAATATGAATCATCTAATATTGATTTATTTTACTTACTCCAAGTGCAATATCGACAAGAATGGCTGCAGGCATGTGGTGGTACTTTTGTCTTATCATTACTGCATCCTACACCGCCAATCTAGCTGCGTTTTTAGCAACAGAAAATCCTGTAGAATTATTCAAAGACCTCCAAAGTCTTTATGAGAACAAACATAACATAAAATACGGCGCCAAAGATGGAGGTGCCACTTTGCGTTTTTTCACAGTAAGTAGTAATCTTGGCAATTCTCAAGTGATTCTGCTTCAATTCTCAATGTCTACAGTACATCTCTGCGACTTAAAGTAGTTAGTTTGTTGTAGTTGGATTGCTTTTGTAAGGATCTCAGAGGATGGACAGATGCCTCGTCCAAACAACTTTGGCTAAATTAACTTTGGCACCTGAGTGTGTGAAGGAATACCTGTAAAACCATTATTCCTGAATTTGAAAAATATCGAGTTGCTTTCCTTACTAAACTACTGTTTCACCGAATTGTATTATAAATAGAAACTCACACGGCAAATCATTTGGCAATGCTTGACTGTAGACCCTTGAAAAAGTACCACATCCATCCGTATAGGAACGCATTTGGAGTATTAGAAGAAAAAAACAACGACTGTCTCTTACCACCATTGAATTATATGTTAGACACTCGTGCACAGATTCTACTAGAAAAACCATGCAAGAGCCTCATTGAGATGGTGCAACAGTGTTACAATATTGCTTGTGATAACAAATGTTGTGTGGTATGGGTTTGAAGCGCGCGCATAAGTTTTTCCTTAGATTATAGAACTACCAGATGAAGCGAGTCGTTCATGAATCGACAAATATTATTTCGACAAGTATCACCAATTCGTCTAGCAAGTAGGAAAGAGATACACATTAAAAGTGGAGTAATTGTGTAAGCACAGTTGTTGATCTAGCCACGCCCATACTGCCATAGGCGTAACATTGTCGAGGGCAGTTACATAAGAGTAAAATGCATTAAATGGAAAAATATTAATTTGACATAATAAATCTAACATTTAATTTCCAAATTGTACACAACCAGTTACAAATTATTTTTAATTATTCTGACATTGGGTCTATATTATTAAATTGAAATGTATGCTCAAATAAGATGGTTAATCATACAGTATTGAATTAAACCCAACTGTTTTTAGAAACTGAATTGAATTCATTGATATATTTACCCAATCTTTGTTTTATGAAGCCCATTTCAATTTTATCAAAGAGAATCATTCATTCATTGGAGAATTTGCTACTACCTCTTGTCACATTGAATGATTTTGTTAATAGCTATAATATTTTTTTCGATATAATTTTCACAGTTCAGTTTTATCCAGTATAATTCGTATCCTGGGGATTATTAAATTTGTCTCAATTTCAATACAAGTAGTTGGTTCGATTTAAAAAGTCGTTTAAGTGTCCAAAGTACTTTCATCTGGGGAATAATTTGACTATGCTTACAGCTACATTGGCAAAATCATTCTTCAACTTGTTTCTTTATCTTCTTTGAGTTATAATATATGCTGATTGAACTGAAATTGAAATATTTAATAACTGAATAATGGACTTTATTGGGTAGGGGAGAATTTTTCTGTTAGTCAAAGCATTACATTCTAAAATATTTTAAATCTGCCACTTCAAAAATGAACACATATCGATTTTGGATTGATTTAATCTAAAAATGATTGATTAGTCATCGAATAACACAAATTATTTCTCCCACCTTTATACTGTCGCATATTGTACTATTATATGAAAAAGGTAGTCAAAGCAGATTCATCAGAATAGATGAATTAAATACCTTCTGCGTTTATTAGTAATAGAATTACTATAATAAGAAAATTGAACTCGACAGCATTATTATAAATTATCTGAACCATATACTATGCATGATAACCTACGCCTCTGTTGAGCGACATAACTACAAAAACTTACTCCAATTAAAATCTGAAATATGCCCTATTCAATGCATTAATACAATTCCTACAAGATTCAGACTGAGTTTCGTGTTTGTTTTCTGGATATTCTATTGAAATTATTTTCAAATCACGTTAATGTCAGTTTTATGAATGAATTGGACGAACACAACCACTATTGCCAGATGGCACAGCATTAGGTAGGGGATACGAGCACATTATTCAACAAAAATTAAGTTAGCCTAGATGTTGAAATTATATAGTCCACGGGGCTTCGAGAAAAAAATCACAATAGAAGAAATAACTGTTCTCGTTTGGGTTGCCAAGGCCTGCCACAGTTTAATTTTGGATTCTGAATCAAATATGTAGGATACTATTTTTCTTTATGACCAGTGACAACGTAATTTAAAAATATGCTTTGATATAAGAACACTGAGCACATTCAAAATAAATTGATTGGTACCAGATGAATCCTCGCACGGAGGTCTGACAGAGATAATCAACTGGTCAGACAGTAGTTATTATCTGCCTACCAATGAAATATCTTTTCTGTAGGATATTTGGGATGGTTGAATGAAGTCATTTTTCGATATTCGTACAAACTCATTATCATTATCACTTGTTTGCTTCGTGTTCTGCTTCAGAACGGGCACATATAACACCCTATATCCAAATTTTCTCTTATATAACTTTTCAAATAGTACTCTTCTCTGAAACTGAAAAACACGGTGTCAGGGACATGATTGTTTTGATTCAACACACTTCAAGTCTCTAGAACTGATGAGAATGTTATGAATTGGAATCAATGTTTTGGAGCCATTGCATATATCCAGGTATATTTTCGATTATTCTGATCAATACACAAAAAACATAATTTTCATTCGCTAAATATGTACAGTCATGGAATTTTGATGAATATTGTGAAAACCTGATTCCGTGTAGTTTTTAATGATTAGTATTGATCTTCATCAAGTAACTACCGAGGCAATCAATATTCTAGAGTACAGAAACTCTTTCCTTCGTGGTCACAATTTGGCCACGATTTTGTGAAGGACACATTGAACCTAGATCTCTATGAGTATTTCTTTCATTGAGTGAAAATATACACTACATCACCTGCTAGAATTATGACAGTCATATAACTAATACCATGTTTCAATGCAAATGAACAAACATTTTTGTTAATTTGTTCCAAAGGATGCAGAAGAAGGGACAACTTTTCACAAAATTGGGCAGCACATGATAAATCATCCCGAGAATGTTAAAGAAAATGATGAAGGAGTCCTTAGGGCTGAGAGTAAAGATGAGGACTACGCATTTTTCATGGAATCAACATCTATCGAATATGCCACTCAAAGGCATTGTACATTGAAACAGTATGGGGGATTGCTTGACGAGAAAGGATATGGAATAGCAATGAGAAAGAGTAGGTTCTCCTCGTGCCACTTGAGATTTTTGATGTTTCATTTTCATGCTTTTTGGTTGTTCAATAATTTTCAGATTCTCCTTATAGAAAAAGACTGAGTTTGGCAATATTGGAATTACAAATGTCTCATGTGTTGGATGATTTGAAAAGGAAGTGGTGGGAAGAAAGAAGAGGAGGAGGTGCTTGTGGAGTGAGTATCTTCACAAATCTCGGAATATAGAAAAAACATTATATTTGAGAAAGTAGGTTTTCACAACAGGTAATCTCTGTCCTGTAGTATACCAGAATGGTGGATTATCCTAAAAAAATTAAATTTTAATCAGAGGTCATTATACACGACATTTGTCTCATAGATATCTGCCAAACAGATGATTCTAACCACGTACTTTTCCATCGAAAATTCTGAAGGAATTACCTACCTTCGTCAATAGCAATGAATACTTTTCTGGTAAGCTCGGGTAAGTGTGACCGTGATTTTCATTAGTTCGCATTGAGTTTAGTCCATCTGATGAACCTGAACTAATATAACAATGAACTTTTGCAGGTATTGACCTTCCAAGGTCAGTCTTTGAAATACGCCACAGAAAACTGTTGAAAAACGTATTCTATAAATTTTATTTATATATTCAGAGATACATCTCCATAGGTCACACTTTCCCAGAAATTTGGGGCAAGTGTGATTCTGGCCAAATTTAAAGATATTAATGCACGTAAATCTCTCTTTGGGGCAGGTGTGAATAAACAGTAAAGGAACTTTCACCACAATTTATTTGTTTCGAGATATCTTTATTCAAAACATAGTTGGGAACTTTTTAATATTGAATTTGAAATGCCCCATTGGAAAAAAACAAAAAATAATCGTGAAAGTGAACATTTGTTGAAAAAAAATTACAGGTAGAAATCTGAAAAATCGAATGAGAATTTCATTGATACCCATCTTCTGACGAGTGGTGATGGAAGCACAGTTGTTATTTCATCCTCAGAAAGTGTATCAATGTCTTCCACATCTGGCCAGGTATATTGTTTGGCTCTCTGAGATTTCCGTATATAATTTCGTACTATAGCTGAAAAAATATTACTGTTTAGATTGGAAAATGAACCAGGTTCCTACTTACCCCGACAGATATAGGTCACACTATCCCCAATTACATTTAATTTCGGGGTAAGTGTGACATGCAATAGAAAAATGTAAAAAAAAAAACAACTTCATGACAAGACGGCAATCTATAGTCAGATTCATTGTTTAGGCAGAAAAAAAGTGTTTAAAATGGATTCTTACCTTACATTTTAACGATACACTCAAAGCTTGAAATAAACTCGTTATACTCGTTCGGGTTTGATGAATTGTAGGTTAGAAAATTGGGGAAAATATTTGGATTTCACAAGATCTCTTTTGTATTTTATATGATAATAAAAATAATAATATAATAATAATACTTACTCATAAACACTCGTTGAGTGTACCCAAAGGCATAGCCTGTGCGGGTAGAGGACGGCTATTATTATTATTTGCCGTGGCGCTCCGGGGCGACTTACTGATGTTTTAGGTGATGAATTCACTTATGGTTATGAATTCATTATGAGTGTAGGCTATTCGTCAATAGATGGCATCGGGCTGTCGCCCGGTTTAGCGAAGATAGCGAGCAAACTCACACTTGCCCCAAATTCACACTTACCCGAGCTTACTATACTCCCAAGAGTGGGAGCATATAAAATAATAATGATATCTTGAAATTGAATAATTGAGTTGTAGAAAAAGCAAAAACATTGTTTCTTCTCTTCAAGGGACCAGCTAAGACTTCTGATGCCGATCCCCTGGGTCTACGAAACGTGGAAGGGTGTTTTTTTGTCACCATCTATGGAACAATCCTCGCATTGGTCCTAGTAATATTCGAGCACATTTCATATGTCATAAAAGTGAGTAGAAGAACCAGAATCCCTTTCACAAAGGTCTTCATGATGGAAGTGAGATCATACTTGGACTTCAACAGCAATGTGAAATCCAATATTGCTAAATATATAACAGAAAACTCAAAATCAGAGTCGCAACAACTGGAAGATGCAAGTAGCGAGAAGAAGAAGACCAAGTCCAAATCGAAGTCGAAATCTCCTTCCCTGCGAGTTTCGAAATCGAGGTCACCATTCATATCCAAATCGAAGTCTCAGGATAGACGAAAATCCAGAAGTATGAGTCAGAAAACCCCTTTATCGTATGGTTTTGTCATTCCTTCTTCTGATAATGGTTTTCAGGAGAACATATAACGGTGTGGTGTATGGACACCCAGGTCGCAAATATTTTTGTAATAGTGTTCAAACTTAGAATGAAATCTTTCAACCCATTCCTCGATTTCCAATTAGTTGATCATTAAATAGTATCGAATCCATGTTGTTCAATTATTTCTAATGTGTTCCAATATACATACAAAGCTGTATAAGCTACTGCGTTCATCAACACGATGCAGGTGGTTACCTTCAGGTTCACACATATAAAAATGTCCTGTAATGTTCAAAAACATCATAAGAATTAAAAAAAAATATGTGGGAATTTGTGTTTATAAGGTGTTGAATGGACAAGTCCTGAAAAATAGATGAAAAGTATCCATACTGATGACCAAGAGTTAGGATGACTGAATGATTTAATAACATACAATTCATTGAAAGTTTGGTTTTGTGGAGAAAATATGTGTCAACCTTCCAGTATGAAAATTGAAGTAAATCTATAAAGTGTAGAAGAGCAAAAGAATCAATTTGTCTCTATAAGTTGAGTACAGCGTTCACAACAATTTGGAAAATTTTAAGCAAAACATTTTCAACATTTCTTACTACCAGATGAGTAGTTCGATATCCAAATTCATACAGGCCTCAATTTCAGAGAACCAGAAACGTGTGGTCGGTGGATCAGCGGTCTAAGGCACAGGCCGTTCGAAACTCCAGCATAGCGACCGTATACCTTGTTGAAAAGCAAGTGTATTGTGAGTGTTCTAGATTATGAAAGAGGGGCTACACTACTTGACGGAAGACCATAAAACTAATAATGAAATATGGTAGATTACGTAATCCAATCTTCCGCAAAAAAACTTAGACAATAGATATGATCGTCGGCAAGTATTCAACAGAAAACAACTACTGCCCCCTACGGCCGTTGAATTATATATGTTTACTACTTGGCAAAGTTCTCTGCAAGAACCACTTTGCAATGCCTTTTAAATATCAAAACTGAAATTATTTTTCGATTTAATTGGGGGAACACCTCCGTACCGTTTTGATGGTCATTGCCAATCATCAGCGAAGGCCGGTTCGACCCAATTGAATCGAAAGATCCTTTCACCCTAATTGGAAATCCCTGAGACAAACACTGAAGTATGAATTCAGCGCCATCTCTGGGTTCCAGTTCCAGTAGGAGGCAGTAGTTGTTTTCTATTGAATACTTGCCGACGACCATACCTATTGTATAGGTTTTTTTGCGGAAGATTGGATTACGTAATCCACCATATTTCATTATTAGTTGTCTAGATGCCAATCTCGTCTAGTGCTAGCTTGGAGTGCACATCGACCACCCGAAGTGGTGCTGTAGGTTTTCCGGGGTTTCCTACAGCTGAAAAGTGAATACATCACCTGAAACATCAGTAAGTCGCCCCGGTGCGCCACGGCAAATAATTGTAATAGCCGTCCTCTACCCGCACATGCTATGCCTTTGGGTACACTCAACGAGTGTTTATGAGGAAGTATTATTATTATTACTATAAGCACTTTCTCTATGTACTCATCTATGAAATACCAATACGTGAATTGCAATAATATCAAATTGTTAATAAACCCACTGATGACCTTTAACGTGGCAAACCGTTGCATCAAATGTTATGGGCAACATTATCAGCTTCAAACTTTCGAAACATCTAGAACGCTCCAAGTATTTTTATGTATCTTCAATGTTCTGGTTCTCCAGAAAAAGAACATTCTGAGATGTTCAAAAAACATCGTGAGTGCCAGGAAAAAGTGAGCCCCTTCTTTGACCCTCTTTGCTCATATATTTGTTCATACACCAGGTCAATTGCGAATAATATTCGCATGATTAAGATGCAAGTCAACATCTTATAACATGCGTACAGGAACGATATCGGTCTGTAGCATGAGCTAGCTTCCTAAAAATCATTAATATGGAGTAGAAACAGTGTTGGTAAAAGAATGGAACCCTGCTGAACACCAACATTTATGTGTAGAGTATGGTATAAAACTCTATCAACCACCATGTGGAGAGATCTGTCTGAAATAGTGCTAGATAGCAAGGAAAACAACTGGAAGGGCATAACATAAGTGAATAAATAAAACTTCCGAAACGTGTAGACGATGACATGGTGATATTTATACAAAGGTAAATTAAAGTAGACCAGAAGAAGCCACCAGAGCTAGGCTTGAGTTGTGGACATTCTTCTGAATGTATTCATCTGTAAACATTAATATTTGTTGATGCTCACGAAGAAAAGGCGAGCAACAGAGCATTCTTGTGAGCATATGTTGAAATTGTCTCATATTCACGATTCATTTTCACAAATTTTTTTTTGTGAATGTCCAATTCTGGTAAATATATTTCGAAGATACATAAATATCTCCCTATTTCATTATCGCCTATATATTCGGCGTGTCCACAATACTGCCTTGAAATTTAATTTGTGGATTATTATAACAAATAAAAAAGTACATATTCTTCTGATAATTTCATTTGTTCTGACTCCCAAGTAATTAAGCCGTTTAACCATTTGACCTTAATGATATTATGTTGGTGAAATACACATCGTTCAGAATTATTAATAGTACGTATAAATAACATTAAAAAGGAAATGCTAATTTGCTGTAACTCATATACAAAATATTTCAAATGTTCAAAATTTGGATTAGTGGGTTATGAGACAGTTAAAGGTATAGGATCGGGAAAATGATTGGGGAAATATTTTTTGTGGGTTTAGTTTTCCATTGTGTATCATGTGCCGAGGTAAAGCTAAAAATTGGTGAGTACGACTTATTCAGAATTTCGAAATAACTTTTTCAGTTTGTAATTATTTTGTGAGTCCTTCATTTCGAAGAAAATATTTTGGAAAAATATTCAAAAGACTAATATGTTGTAACAGTCCATAATGTACAATCTTCATCACCTCTTATACAGTAAAACCCACTTGAGTGCAAAAAACATCCCTAAAATTTATCTTTTTCCTTGCAATGTAGTACTCGAAACACTGTACTTTTTATTATGAATTAATTCAAGAATCTGATTGAATTGATTGTAAAATTTATTTTGGAGAATCAATTTGAAATTGAAGAAAAGCATGAACGTATTTTTATTCTTGCACTTTCAAAATAACGATTTACATTTGAAAATGTTTCTCAATCAATAATGTCGGGTACATTCGAAGTAACAGTTTTTCAAGAATTCGTTTTTTTCTCATCCTATTACTGGTATCCTGTATACCGTGACAAAAACTTTTTGTTGAGGTCAACTCTTATTTCATCATCGAGCAGAAATAGAAAATGTGAACGAATTCAATCCAAATCGAAAATAAACGTTGAGTTTATCACAAATAATATAACAAAATCTCATGTTTCTCTGTAAAGTGAAAAATTTATTTTGTTGAGGAAAACCTAAATATGAATCAAATATCACTGTTGAAATTTTGCAGGTATTTACTTCGAAGATCAGTCTTTGTGATACGCCACAGAAAACTGTTGAAAAATGTATTCTATGAATTTTATTTATATATTCAGATATACATTCTGGCCAAATTTAAAGATATTAATGCACGTAAATCTCTCTTTGGGGCAGGTGTGAGTGAACAGTAAAGGAACTTTCACCACAATTTATTTGTTTCGAGATATCTTAATTCAAAACATAGTTAGGAACTTTTTAATATTGAATTCGAAATGCCCCATTGGAAAAAAACAAAAAATAATCGTGAAAGTGAACATTTGTTGAAAAGAAACATTTACAGGTAGAAATCTGAAAAATCGAATGAGAATTTCATTGATCCCCATCTTCTGACGAGTGGTGATGGAAGCACAGTTGTTATTTCATCCTCAGAAAGTGTATCAATGTCTTCCACATCTGGCCATGTATATTGTTTGGCTCTCTGAGATTTCCGTATATAATATCGTACTATAGCTGAGAAATTATTACTAATTAGATTGGCCAAATGAACCAGGTTCACACTTACCCCGACAGATAGGTCACACTATCCCCAATAACATCTAATTTCGGGGTAAGTGTGACATGCAATAGAAAAATGTAAAAAAACTTCCTGAAAAAACGAATCAGATTCATTGTTTAGGCAGAAGAAAAGTGTATAAAATGGATTCTTACCTTAGATTTTAACAATACACTCAAAGCTTGAAATAAACTTGCTATACTCGTTCGGGTTGATAAATTGTAGGTTAGAAAATTGGGGAAAATATTTAGATTTCACAAGATCTCTTTTGTATTTTATATGATGGTTATGGATTCATTATAAGTGTAGGCTATTCGTCAATAGACGGCATTGGGCTGTCACCCGGTTTAGCGAAGATAGCGAGCAAACTCACACTTGCCCCAAATTCACACTTACCCGAGCTTACTATACCTCAATGCATCTTTACTCAATGATGAGTTCTCTTGTACTGTTATGAAATACACGGAGCAAGAATTTTTTTTATGAACCCATGGAATCCTCGTTTTGTGGATTTATTTATTCATTCATTGCATAACATTTTATAATAATAATAGTAGTCGAATAGGAATATAGATTAAATGAGTAGATATATGATTACATGGGATATGAGACCTTTGTGTAATCATATGATTTGTCAATATAAATAAATAATCTAAATATTAAAACAATAATATGTCTCACAAAATAAATGAAGAAAGAAATATTTTATCAATAAAACCGAATCAATATTCTAACACTTCACTTAAATTTCACATGATTTATCAATATTCTCAATGTTCTCAAGTATCCATGTTTGTATACATTTTGCAAAAGATTTTTCACGTAATTTTTTTATTTTCATGGGTATCAAATACTTTACATCCTAAAATAATAGCATTTTGTTGCAACAAAGTATGAGAAAATATTTGTGACCGAAGATTTTTATTAGATCTTGATCTTGTATTATGTTGATTGGTTTATTGTTGTTAATTTCGAATTATTTTTAAGATAAGTACAATATTTTTTATAAAACAATGCTCTTAATGTCAAAATTTTATATTTATGAAACAACGATTTAGAGGGGAACTTAAATGGTTTGTTAAATCTAATTTTTAAGACATATTTCTGAAGACTAATTATGGATTTTAAAGTATTGAAGTAAGTTCCACCCCAAGCAATTATTCCATAAGACATAATAAGTGACTTTACACCTGTTACCTCATTTTAAAAATAATAACATTTTTCAATATTTTTCACATTTCCTATATCAGAAATTATTGAAATCTTACAAGAGAACAGCGAAAGAAACAATTTTTTTCGAATCTTCGTTTGGTTACAAAATACTGAACTTCCAGTGACATAACATGAATTCAATTTCCTATTCCAAGACTGGTATCATTCGAAATAATATTTTTGGCAATGGAAGATACTTAACGCCTCCCAGGTAACAGATAATTTAATTTTCACCACTAAGATCCATTCATTTATTCAGACCTACAACTTGGTAAAGAAACCAAGAAAGAGTTTCTCAAAAAGTATGCGGTTCATTGTTTCAAGCGAGTTATTTTTTGGCTTGTTACTACTTGATTTCAATGGATTCCTGTTTTCAGAGCAGATCCTAGACTTGATAACCTCAACAAAAGAATCCTTCTGTTTTGCTAAGTGAATTTTTCTTTCATGCACAGCTGGGATTTTCGAAAACGTACAACTGCACCAATCAGCATTTTTGTACTCCAACCAGCTCCAGGATATCCAGAGACAAGTTTCCAATATAACACTACTACCTCTAGTCGACGTACACGTTTTTCCAGATGACGCCTTTTCCGCTCAGAAAGCAACCTGTACGTTTCTGAGAAATACAGTAGTGGGCATTTTCGGACCCCAATCTAGCTCAAATTTAGATATAGTGCAGTCCATCACTGACACAAAAGAAATACCGCACATTCTAACGCGATGGGTTCACCCCTCTCAGATGGCACCAGAAACCATCAATTTCTATCCCAGTCCTACAAAACTAGCCGATGCCTATTTGGACATCCTCAGCAAACTGGAATGGGAGACGTTCACAATTTTATACACAGACTTCGAAAATCTCTTACGAATCACCGATTTCATCAATAAAGCCAAAGACGAAGAGATTATCGTTTATATGGAGGATGTTGATGCGAATCAGGATGGAAACTACAGGTGAGTGAATTATTGATTGATGTGTTCATAGAACGGGCATAGGGAACGTTCATTTTGAACTGAAATTGTTAATTTGTTGATCTATTGTGTGTGCCCTCGAAATCGTTTAGAGTTCTTTGTCTAGCCCTGTCTTCATCACGAGACTTCATAGGCTAGTTTTTAGAACTCCCATATATTTGGGAGCTTCTGGTTTTTCTTCTCCCAGCATTAGAAACCTCAGCCTTGACAAGCTCTTGCAGTGCCATAGTATGTGTGTTGATATTTCCTCTTCTTCCTGGCAGAACCTGCATAGCATTTCTTCTGCCAGACCGAGTATGCTCATATATTTATTGAGCCTACTATGCCCTGTGAGGGGTCCAACTATTATTCTAGTAGTGCTCCTTCTCTGGCTTAGTAGATAGACTGCTTTTATTGCCGCTTGGCTGTATGAGTAAATGACAATGGTTTTTCCTGAGATCACTTGCCTTATTAACTGCTGCGCGCAATGATTTATTGCAACGATTTCCGCTTGGAATATCGTCGCATATTTGCCTAAGCTCAGTGAGATTCGGATCTACGGCTTGGCTCCGTATACGCCGGATCCTGAACCTTCATAGGTTTTTGAGGCAGCAGTGTGGACGGCGATTTCTGCATTGATGGGAGGTCTCTCTTTCCACGCATCCCTGTCCGTTATGCTTATCTTGAAAGTTTTGCAATATCTCGGGAGTATACCATCTGATTGCAATCTCATGATAGGGTCGTTTTCCAACTCTTCATATAGCCTGTTGTAGTATCTCCCGTGCATCTTGCTTATGGGCGCTTGACCTCTAAGTAATCTGCTCGTGACCGCCTTGAATGTGTATGTGTAGTGGTGGGAGGTTGAGCAAGACTTCTAGTGCGGCTGTTGAAGTAGTTCTCATGGCTCCGGTAGCACTCAGACATGCTTGTCTTTGCAGTCCTCCCAGCCGTCGTACTACCCCGGCCTGCTTTGTCTTTGGCCACCATACCACCGACCCATGTTATCATAGGTCTGATAACTCTGTCATAAAACCATGTGGTCATTTTTGGTTGTAGCCCCAATTTTTTCCGCACATTCTCCTGCACAGATTGAAGGCTACTGAGCTTTTTTCAATCACTTTTTGTAGATGTTGATTCCATGTTAGCTTATGGTCGAAGATGATACTCAATGCTTGAGCATGAGTCGATTTCTAGAGAAGCTAGGGAGTTCAGAGCCAAAACCAAAATAGAGATTACCAAAAGAGCCTACTTGAAGTTGATAACCAACTACGAGGAGGGTCAGGAAATCATAAAGAGAATCCCTAGAAACAAGGCACCTGGTATAGATGGGATTGGGACAAAGTAACTCAGAAACCTCCTGAGGAAGTTTCTTATGCAGCTCTTCCACATAGTGTTTGCTATAATTAGGTGGCAGCACTAGCCACAGGGCCTTAAGCAGGTGGAGATTATCCCCACTCTTAAACCGATCAAAACCGAGGCAAGGATCGAGAGCTACCATTCAACCTCGCCTAAAAAGATTCGTTGCCCTTCGGAGATGACATTTCACGTCCCCTTAGGTGGCCAGCAAGGTTTTAACATAGTTATAATCTTGTTGCATATCAAGAAAGATTTCGATTTCGTCTAGGCAGAGCGTCAGAGGGCATTATCATGAAAATTTTATGAGCAGTCTTGCCGCTCCACATTCGTATCTGGCACAGGGTTTTCCGAGTGAAAGGCAACTACACCAGCAGTGAGGCTAGTCGAAGCTAAAAGCAGAGGTTGAGCTTGTCTCCACTTTTGAACTCGTTATATACTTATTACATTCCCATAAGCAATCTTTAAAGCACAGCTTCATGCAAAGTCAGTACGTATGCACTTAGATGAATTGGACATACTGTATATGGTGAGGAACATGGTCGTAAGAATCCCGATAAAACGGAACTCATGAACTTCATCAAGAAGCGCCACAATCAACGACTTTCCCGAAGCTTCAGGGTTTTGGGAAACCAGCTGGATGAGCTCGACTCCGTTCAATATCTTGGAGTACATCACGTCAGCTTGGTGATCTAGACGGAAGCCGTGGTGGTCAAAATACGTACCCGCTGATCGTCAGGACAGTCAAGCTGTCGATGGAGAACGTAGTGAGTGTTATTGTACAATGCGGTCATAAGGCCTGTAATGACTTACTGGAGGTGACGCGAGTCAAAGTGCTCTGTAAAGTAATGGATAGTGACGGGTACATTCGGCTGGTGGATTTGCGAGAGCTAGCCAAAACATCAAGTATAGGAGAGCATCCAAGAGAAGCACCTTCACCACGGCATGCCATGAAGGCTTGGTGATAATCCACAACAGGCTTTGGATACTTTTCAAAATCCCCTAAAAGGTGATTAAGACTCACAAACCGTAAATAATGTATAATATAATCCGGAATCTTCGTTGGTTTTCCGGAAACTGCTGAAACATTAACCAATAAAAGTCCGATCTCCTGATGCCTAACAAGCAACTCAATGAATCTCCTACATAATATCTTGACATACCATTGTGGGGCCTTACGAAATACAAGTAAGCGCTTGCTTGCCCCCTGCCAGAAGCTCTAAAAGGGCGGAAACACACCTTCTTTCCTTCCAATCGATCAAAGTTTCCTTCTGTACCCTACCCTGTGGTACAGCGACAGTTTCAACTGCTTTTTATTAATTCTTCTGTTGTATGCATTTGATACAATTCACAATATTAATACTTTTTTGCTTCTGCTTTGCATCGTAAGTCACATGAGTCTAATGGCAAAATAGAATTACGTAAAATGGAAAAAGGAGTACCACAAGAATCAGTTCTCGGTCCTGTTGTGATCCTATACCTATACCTATATGTGAATGTTGTAATGTTGAATCGACTTATTATCACTAAAGCCATATATTCGTTATGTTGATGATAACTCAATAATAAAGTACGATAGGAATATTAGGATGCTAAGAGGAATGAACAACACATCAGATCCAATAAATAAGTTATGAACTTGCGGTAGAAAAAAACACTATAAAATTACTAGGAGTCCATCTCGACAATGATTCTTATAGACGAATAAAATATGTTAAAATTCTAGCAACGTCAGATATGATACCGGCTTGCCGTGATGCGGCAGAAGGCCATAATTCTCGGTTTATTCCAGCAACTCAGAACACATGATTCTCGGACACCGTGATCACTCACCTCACGGACGGTACTGGGGTTTATGACACACAAGTGCAATTTCTACATGAATCGGGGCACCACAAACAGGGCCCGACTGGAAAATTCCCAACAGAATAAAAAAAAATCACAGTTTTAATCTCTCGGGGCTCCGGAGACAGGTTCCGCCTGGAACATTTTCAACTGGAAAATAATAATGATTTAGAAATTATAATACTCTCTTTATACAGGGTGTAAATTTGAAAACTTTCAATGCGAATATCTCGCGAAATAAAAAAGTTAGAAAAACGCCATTTGGCACAATGGCTAACGAGTTAGGGGGAACTAGAACCACCATATTTCAGTGGAGGAACGAGTCACCCCAACTGTATAATTTCAAATGGCACTATCTCTTTTGTAATACCTCAAATGAAAGGTCTCATTTAGTAGTATTCCCCTGTACAAGAATTTTTACTTTCATCCAACACTGGGTGGCACAAAAACATATTTCGAATAAATAAATTGTATTGTGTTAGAAAAATAAAAGGAGAACTAATCCCGTTTAGTACATTTATTCACCCATTTACTTATCACACAAAGACAATGCTAATACTAATCGAAAATATCCCGTCGTCACCCGATTCGTAGTTCTGTCTCGTCAGGCTATTTTTGATTGATGCTTTTCCAGGTCAGTGGATTGGATGGAGAAGTTCAATCGAATGGCCAGCGAGATCTCCAGATCTAACACCCCTCGATTTTTTCCTCAGGGGACATTTGAAATCCGTCGTATTTAAAACACAGCCTACTTCAATAGAAGATCTTCGACAACGCATTATTGCAGAATGCGGATCTATTCCAAGAGATGTGTTCCAAAATGTTAGAATGACATTTGAACATCGATTATACTATTGCTTACAACAGAATGGAATGCATTTTGAACATCTGATCAAATAAAATATCCTTTTAACACAATACATTTTACTTTATTCGACTTTACACCCTGTAGTGGTTGGAAAAAAAGTCTTGTACAGGTGAATACTACTGACTGGGACCGTTCATTTGAGGTATCACAAAAGAGGTAGTGCCATTTGACATTTTAAAGTTGGGATGTGTCGCGCCGACGGGGTGACTCATCATCCCTTCACTGAAATATGGTGGTTCTAGTTCCCCCTAACTCTTTAGCATTTGTGCCAAATAGCGTTTTTCTAACTTTTTTATTTCGCGAGATATTGGAATTGAAAGTTTTCAATTTTACACCCTGTATATATTCACATATATTTATTTTATTTGATTATAACTCATTCAAGATGATCTTATTCAAAATAAATTTATTTTCAGTTCGATGTATTTTGTACGTGTACATTCAACCTTACCGCAACTGTGTAATTAAGTTTTTGCCTGTTGGGCTAATAAAACGATTTTTTTTTTTTCATATATAGTCTAGTTGAGCTGGACTGTTACTCTTAGGATTACATAGAGTAATGAATAATCAAGTCTTCAAACCAGTTTCTTCGTCACATTGAATTTTTTTGTATTTCAGACCAATCCTCCAAGAAGTTATGAAATCTGGCCAGAAAAATTTCGTTTTGGATTGTCCCATTCAAGACCTGACAGAACTATTGTCCCAAATCCAGCAAGTAGGAATGTTGACAACGGACTACAATTTCTTCCTAACAAACCTGGATGCCCACACCAAAGCTCATACCGGAGATCTTACTCCCTTCATGCACAGTGACGCCACCATAACAGGGGTGAGTGTCAATATCATTCACAAATTGTGAACTCGGAAATGAACACATCTCAGATGGTCATGACTTGGGTACTCACTTACAGGTTCATATCGTGAAACCAGAAGATGATCTATCAACAAGGGTCAGTAAAGAGCTGTGTCATCTGTACAAAATAACTTTCAACGAAGATTGCGGATCGAACGCTCTCCACGACTATCCCGAGTTGGACTCAGAAACGGCTTCAATCATCGATGCTGTTCATGTATTTTCGGATGCTCTGAATACAGCGGGAATCACAGGAAGTCAAGCCCTGGAATGTAGCAGGGCAGATAGTTGGGAACATGGCCTCAGCATAATCAACGTCATGAAGTCGGTAAGTACAGTTGAGATTAAGATTTAGATTGAGTGCTTTAGTGCTTCTAGGAGCCTTAACACTACAAACTTTGCAGATCTATTATGTGTATCCTCATGTTATATTAGAGTTCCATGTCCAAACCCATCCTATCACTAGACTCTATAGGTCAGACTTCAGGTCCTCCATATATTGGAAGGATCGTGGTATTTTCTTCCCAATAGTCGAAAACCCTCATCTTCTTGGCTAAGTAGGTACTCCGTGAATTATGGCGATGGTTCTTTAACGAACTCGTTGGCCTGTCTCATTCCCGACGCCTTAGTAACTCTGTAATTTTCTGTAGGTATTGATTCCGTTTCATTTTGTGGTCAAAGATGACTCCCAAGTATTTTGCCTCTTGTGCAAATGGAATTTCTACCCTGTTGTTCTTGTGAATTTGAGTTAGGAAATGATCGAAGAATCATCAGCTTACCCTAAGCAAAACATGACTTTGGATGTTGACCGTTCCAATAAGTCTACTAGGATAGCCCACAAGAGAGATGATAGTATCTCTTCTTGCGGTCAGAACCTATCACCAAGACAGGAGGGGTGGAACCCTTTTTATTTCTAAAGCTTTGGTGAATGACCTTGAAGATGCAGTTTTCAAAGAACCCTCAATGTCTAGAAATGTCGTCATAGCTATCTCTTTGTTCCTCAGGGATTTTTCCAGTAGGATTTTGTCCCTATACAATAGTGTGTTGGCAAACGTCGAACAGAAATTATTTCAACAGTCCCATGCGACTGCCCTAGAGGAAGCAGATAAGGTTCTGAATAAACCAGAATAATTCTGTGATACTGGAAAATGTATTTTCAAAATAAATACCAGTGCACAGGTTCTACAAAAATCACAAGAATGGTGGAACAAGTTGTCAGTTACGAGATAGACGAAAGAGTTCATTAATTCTAGATGAATTTTTTCAAGAGGATCTAGCATCATAATACATGGAATTGTTTGTTGTTATTGTTGTTGTTTTTTTTAAATTGTTTTTTCCGTTAACCAGCTGTCATCCCCCTATGAACGACAGCCCTCAGAAGTCGAAACTTGTGCGAGCTAAGGATTAACGAGGTGTTACCTTTTAACGTGCGATTCCTATTTAATATATTGTGATTATCTTTCACTTACACACCTGTCCGTTTCTACTACTCTACGTTTTTTATTTCTATTTAGTGGTTTGATATTTCACTATATATGATTTCACTTCGTTCCATTTCGTTGTTCCCCCAAAGAACCACATATCTATGATGATAATTATTACAATGTGCCCTTAAAACAGAGAATTGAGAATATTTTCACATTTCTCCCTATTTCTTTAATGATAGTATTTATACTAACCTCTAAATATGTAAATCGAAAAACTGCGAGTAAAACTAAATGTAAGTAAAAATTACCTGAAATGGTCTTAGGACAGTGTTCTTCCGATATGCAGATATATGTTTGTATCTATTTGATCTTGTACTTGAACTTGCACTTCAGCTTGTACTCGTACTTGCATTTGTATTTATATTTGTACTTGTATTTGTAGTTATATTTTGAACTGTGTACCTTGTACTTGTACTCGTACTGAAACTTTTACTCGTATTTGTTCTTGTACTCATTGTTGTACTTTACAAGTACTTGTCATTTTACTGTGTACTTGTACTTTACTTGTACTTTACTTGTACTTTACTTGTACTTTACTTGTACTTTACTTGTACTTTACTTGTACTTTACTTGTACTTTACTTGTACTTTACTTGTACTTTACTTGTACTTTACTTGTACTTTACTTGTACTTTACTTGTACTTTACTTGTACTTTACTTGTACTTTACTTGTACTTTACTTGTACTTTACTTGTACTTTACTTGTACTTTACTTTACTTGCACTTTACTTGAACTCTACTTGTACTTTAACCTTGTACTTGTATTTTTATTTGTACTTTCTTCAACTTGTACATATACTTGTAGTTGTACTTGTATTTGTACTTGTATTTGCTGTGTACAACTAGATTATCAGTTCGACTACACACTACGATGTTTGTAAATCTGCAAGAAGAAAAAGCAAGAGCTTCCATTCAAAAACTGCCTATGAGGTGTTGAAACGATGCAGAACATTGAGTGTTTTCGAGGGCATACATAATAGATACGAATAGGTCTCGGTGTAAAGTTCACAATCTGATCTAATATAATCAAATCGCACAAGTTTGGTAATCCTCTTTTTCCTTTCCAGAGTACATATAAGGGCCTTACCGGTACCATAGAATTCGGTAACGACGGCTTCCGGAGGACTTTCCAATTGACAATTTTTCAACTACTAGATGGTAGATTGGTGGACAGGGGAAGTTGGAACACCACATCAGGGGTTGACATGAACATTGATATAAGAGCTTTGAATGTCGAGGACAGTGAAGAAAGCATGATGAACAAAAATTTTGTCGTTCTAATATCTTTGGTAATATCCAACTGATTTTCTTACATTTCATTTCAAACAAGCATTTTTTCAGACAAAGCCATATGCTATGTTGAAGGAAAGCCCGGAACGTTTGGTAGGCAATGATAAATACGAAGGTTTCGCAATAGACTTGATTGAAGAGATCAGTAAGATAGAAGGATTCGAATATACTTTCAAAGTCAGAGAGGACAACAAGCATGGTGTCTTCGATGCCGTATCCGGGAAATGGACGGGAATGATTGGAGATATTATCGAAATGGTGGGTTTAATGAAAACCATTTTTTCCTTCAGTAGTCTGTTATTGTTTCTGATTTCTATCAATTTATTTGACCTAAAGTCGCCATTAAAATAACTTGAATAAGGTGATTTTTCATATGTTTTCGAAGTAATTTTCTGGGGAAGAGACGGAGAGATTTTATTATATGTACTCGTATTATTTTATTCTTTCACTTACACTTTGTAGAAGACAAATCAACTCCATAGTACAAACGACTTATTTTACTTGAGATAATTATAAATGATGATGAAAAATACAACTTCTATCTGCTAATCAAGTATTCATTTTGCAGGGGGCTGATATGGCTATCTCTGATTTAACGATAACTCAGGAGAGATTGGATCCTGTGGAGTTCACACAGCCTTTCATGAGTACAGGTTTGTCTTTATTTTTCTAAAATAGTATTTCATTGCTTTCTACTAATCCTTGGGCAATCATTTCCATTTCTGTTAACTGTTTTCTTCGAGAGAAGACAATTTTTCAAATACTACTTTGTTGTTAAATGGACAAAACCAGCAGGGTGTTTCCAAAGTTTACGAGATGAACTTTATGAACATATTTGCCACGAATAATGATTTTTTTCTTTCCTTCACTCTGAATGCAATACCAGAATGACACAGGGTGATCAGATATGGCACACATTATCATTTCTCAATACGAATTATGTAACCAGAGAGGTATCGAATCATCACAAGACTCACAAGAGTTCCTTAATCTATCTATCTGCATGTAATTAATCTCTTATTCATATTGTTGTTCTTATTCACTTGTTTTAATAATCCTTGCATAACTTTTGTGATTGGTAAGGGACTTTTTGTCTCTGAATACATACCTTTCATTATTTTTCGAAATCATATTCATCTTAAAACTCTTTTATAAGTTTATTGCACAAACATGAAAATTTGAATTTGTTGGCATTATTTTCTTTGAGGTGCACGCCACTACAAAAACTCGATACTTTCTTTATATTCCATAACTTGCGCACAGTACGGATAAAGCCTTGCCAGTCTCCTTTATTGAAGTTTCGATGTTATCATTTTGTTCAACACTGCTCTTCTATTACAGCTAGGTTTTTAGCACCCGCTACGGTGGGAATAAGTAATACTGCTCGTGGTACTGAAATATTTTTGATTGCCTCTTGCCTATGTATGTATTTGATTGAATGTAAAAAATGTAGATATCTCAGAATTGGAATGAGAGATGTATTTTCTCATAACGCAGTTGTTGATAGAATAGAATAGAATAGAATAGAATATATATATATATATATATATATATATATATATATATATATATATATATATATATATATATATATATATATATTCATGTAAACAATAAAACATATGTATATTTCGACACTCCCAACTAACAAAGACGTAACTCTTTTTTCATCATATGTCAGGAGAGCCAAAATACTGAAATTTTTCTTCAATGTTTAAATCGAAATACAACTTTTTTCAAGTAGATTTCTTCGTAACTACTTGGTCTAGAGATACGCTTCTTTATCGTCAGCATCAGTTTTTTAAGCTAAATACGCATACACTTATAACTGAAAATAGCTGTAACTTTAGTTATAGCTTTGTTCGTTGGGGGTGTCGATTTGTCAGTAAATCTAGGATCAAAATCACAAAAATTATAAATATATGTATACATAAAAAATAACAAAATGTATATATAAAAATATTAACATCGGGTTTTCAGACATTATGAAAGTGATAAAATTAAAACATCGAACAATAACGAATAATTACATTACCTACTCACATGTACATTCACCTATACTGAGTTTTGAATAATGAAAAAGATATATTTCAGTGGCTATACATTTTTATACTCAGAAATCTATAGGAGTCATGAGTTTTTGCAAGTCTAAACAGCGGAGGACAAAGATAATTTTTTGTTCTTGTATTATAAGTGTGTAAATCATTGTGCTGAGTCATTATATTCGAGAGACATTGTTTCTTAGTATAAAGTAGGCACTCTAAAATGTAGCAGCATGGTAAGGCTAATATAATGAGTTTTTAAAACAGAGGTTTACAATGATCGTCATATTCACTTGATGTTATGATTCGAATAGCCTTTTTCTCAGCAACAAATATTTTATAACTATGACACGTGTTTGCCCAGATTGTGAAGGCATAAGTCATACAGTGTCTTTCAAAAGTATCGGAACGGTCTCATATTTCAGAAACGGCCCTGAGAAAATTCACAAAAATTTCGACAAGGTGGTTTATGATGATGCCCGATTCAAGGGGGAGATATCGGTAAGTTGCCAAATCAACAGTTTTCCAGATATTCAGGGTAACTCAATTTTTTCAAATTGAAAACCATATTTATTTTCATTGCAATCAATTCATCGCCCCATCATCACTTGTGTCTCAAATATCAGATTTTAAATCAATGTGGTTTTTTAAATGGGTGGTCGGTGGATCAGCGGTCTAATGCACAGGCCGTTCGAAACTCCAGCATAGCCATAGTCGGTTCGAGTCCGATGTACCTACTTTATATCGGATTCGCTAGGCGGCCGCATGCCTTGTTGAAAAGCAAGTGTATTGTGAGTTGTCTAGATGCCAATCTCGTCTAGTGCTAGCTTGGAGTGCTGCACACCGACCACCCGAGGTGGTGCTGTAGGTTTTCCGGGTTTTCCTACAGCTGAAAAGTGAATACATCACCTATAACATCAGTAAGTCGTCCCGGAGCGCCACGGCAAATAATAATAATAGCCGTCCTCTACCCGTACTTTGGCTACACTCAACGAGTGTTTATGAGGGAGTATTATTATTATTATTAAATTCGTAAAATTTTAAAAAAGATGGTTTTTGATGATGCCCGATTCAATGGTGATATTCGCAATGTTGTCAAATCTAAAGTTTTTCAGATATTGCGTACTGGGTAACTCAATTTTTCCAAATAGAAAACCCTAGTTATTTTCATTGCAATCAATTCAGCGTCCCGTCGTTACTAATGTCTCCAAATACCAGATTGTGAATGAATGTGGTATTTGAAATATGAGAACATGAAACATGAAATGTCTGCGAACGGTCCAATATTTTCAAAAGAGCTCTAGAAAAAATCATGAAATTTCATACAAAATGGTTTTAGTTATAACAACTTTTTAATAATTGAATTATTTTCCTTCCAATAGAGTTTTGAATCAAATAACAAACTGAAAACTATCTGACCAAATGTTTGCCATCTTTTGCTAAACAATAGCCCAAGCGGTCAGAAAATTCCCTCAAGGTATTAGTTAGCATTTGGGGCGTGATTAAAAGAGCTGCCCGAAATATCTAATTTTTTAAGATTTCTAAATTTGCTGGCTGCTCAAACCACATCAATTAAAAATCTGATATTTGGATACATAACTAATGCGGCGTCGCTGAATTGATTGCAATGAAAACAAATAGGCTGTTCTCTATGAAAAAATTGAGTTATTCTCAATAACTGAAAAACTGTTGATTTTTCAACATTGCCGATATCACCATTGAATCGGGCATCATCAAAAACCAGCATGTATAAAATTTCACGAGTTTTTCTTAAACCGTATTGAAAATATTGGAACGTTCCCAGACTTTTGAACGGAAAAGCCATGTTGTCATATTTCAAAAACTGCAATAATTTAAAATCTGATATTTGGAGACCATAAGTAATGGCGCGTCGTGGACCAAAGAGCTGGAAATCCTAAGAAAAAGAACCAGATCTCTCTTTAACAATGCCTTTAGACCAAAGCAGTGGGGCGAATACAATGAAGCCCTCTCTCTGTACAAAAGAGCTATACAAAGAGAGAAGAGGAAGGTGTGGAAGAGTTTCTGCGAAGAAGTTGAGAGCACGGCTGAAAGCTCACGCCGGGGAAACCGTCATATGCCCAGGCTAAGGCATTCGGACCAATTTGTCTCTCATCGTTTATGCTCAAAACGATGGAAAAACTAGTTGATAGGGATATCCGAGATAACGATACAGAGTATCCAATTTTCTCGGAGCACCAACATGCCTATCAACCTGGAAAATCCTGTCAAACGGCACTGCACAGCCTAGTAGGCAGGATTGAGAATTCTCCCATGAATAAAGAGATTGCACACACAGCGTTTCTTGACGTAGAAGGGGCGTTTGATAACACATCATATGCGTCCATCACATCAGCCCTCACGAAAAGAAACGTTGCTCCAGCCCTGAACCAGTGGATATCTGCCATGCTTGGCTCTAGGGTAGTACAAGCCTCCCTGTTCGGGGACACAATGGAGGTAAGGGCTAAGAGGGGCTGCCCTCAGGGGGGAGTACTATCCCCTCTACTGTGGAATCTCGTGGTAGACGGCCTCCTTGTAGATCTGAATCGTAGAGGAGTATTTGCCCAGGGCTATGCGGACCATGTCGTCATAATGGTCAACGGGAAGTACATGGGGGACTGTGTGGAGTTGATGCAAACCTACAGACGGGGTGTACGAGGAAGAACCTTAGGGTCAACCCCCAAAAAACCACAATAGTTCCTTTCACCAGGAAAAGAAACCTGGAGACCAACAGAGCTCTTCAAATCTTTGGTGAAAGTATACAGATGTCAGGAGAGATGAAATACTTCGGGCTAAACCTGGACTCAAAGCTCACCTGGAACAAACATCTGGAAAAAGTGCTGATAAAAGCAAGGACATCATTAATGATGGCCAGATGCTCTTTTGGCAAAGCAAGGGGACTTGGTCCCAAACAGTCTCTCTGGCTATACACAGCAATTGTTAGGCCCTCGATATCGTACGGAGCCCTGCTGTGGTGAGAGATGAAATACTTCAGGCTAAACCTGGACTCAAAGCTCACCTGGAACAAACATCTGGAAAAAGTGCTGATGAAAGCAAGGACATCATTAATGATGGCCAGATGCTCTTTTGGCAAAGCAAGGGGACTTGGTCCCAAACAGTCTCTCTGGCTATACACAGCAATTGTTAGGCCCTCGATATCGTACGGAGCCCTGCTGTGGTGGCCAAAGGTAGAACAAGTGACAACCAGGGGGAAGCTGGCTAGTTTACAAAGACTGGCCATGCTCGGAGTCACTGGTGCTATGTCCAGCACATCGACAATTAGCTTGGAGGTAATCCTGAACCTCCCTCCCCTGCATCTGCACATTGCAGCGGAGGCGAGGATAGAAGCATCCAGGCTAAAATGTCTGGGCCAATGGAGGGGCAATAACCAAGGCCACTCCACCATACTGGAGGTCATAAGAATCGACACGTCTGAGATGCCGTCGGACAAAATGACTCCAACATACTCCTTTGATGGAACATACACCACCATCATAGAAGATGGGAAAGCAACATCAAGGGCCATACCAATGCTGTCAAGAGGGCAAATCTGGAACACGGATGGCTCAAAGACCAGCAGAGGAGTTGGGGCTGGAATATCCGGGGAGAGACCGAGGAAAGAAATCAGCCTAAGCCTCGGTACTCAAGCCTCTATATTCCAAGCCGAGGTACCGGCAATCTCCGTCTGCACGGGAGAGATTCTAAGGAGGGGTCCTAGAAACCAACCCATAACGATTCTCTCCGACAGTCAGGCGGCGATTAAAGCCCTGCGTTCATGCAGGTTCACTTCCAAACTGGTTTTGGAGGCACACCAAAACCTTAATGACCTGGGAGCACAGAACAGGGTAAAACTAGTCTGGGTACCAGGTCATAAGGGGATCCAGGGAAATGAGAGCGCAGATGCCCTAGCAAGAGCGGGAGCAGCAACAACTCTCATTGGACCAGAACCTGCCTGCGGAATACCGTTTGGGGATATCAAGCAGGGCACAAAGAAATGAGTTAAAAACCATTATCAATCTATCTGGGTAATACTCACGGAAAAATGATGATGATGGGGCCAACCGACTGGCTATCAAGACACCTTCTTGAACTAAGCCGAGACTCACATAATGTTTGAATGCGAAGCTCTGGCTCGCATGAGGATGGACATCTTCGGACACCACGGTGCAGAAGATATCATCCTGCAGGAAAACCTTGTGGGGAATCTCCTGGAGTTCATTAAAAGATCCGGAGTACTCACGAGATAGACCTGACAGCGGGGTGCAGAAAGGCTATATACAGAACTACCTGCATTTAAGCCGCTGGCTAGTCCCACCATCTAATAATAATAATAATAAATAATAAAAAAATAATGGCGCGTCGCTGAATTGATTGCAATGAAAACAAATAGGGTATTCCATTTGAAAAAATTGAGTTGACCTCAATATCTGAAAAACCGTTGATTTGGCAACATTGCCGATATCACCGTTGAATCGGGCATCATCAAAAACCACCCTGTCGAAATTTCCATAAATTTTCTCTAGGCCGTTTCTGAAATATGAGACCGTTCCGATACTTTTGAAAGATACTGTATATCAGTGGCAATATACAATCTGTACAAAAATGATGATAGTGTGATACATTTATTTTTCAGGGATAAGCATTCTCTTCCACAAACCATTCGAAAGAACACCTGAGTTTCTATATTTCGCAGAGCCGTTTTCTACAGCTGTTTGGCAAGCATTAGGGCTATCCTACCTAGCACTAGTTTTAACATTGTTCATCATTGGAAGGCTATGTCCGAGTGAGTGGTACCAACGACCTAACAAGATGTATCTGGTTAATCAGTTGTCATTATCTAATTCTCTGTGGTTTGGGGCAGGAAGCTTTTTCAGACAGAACGCTAATGTGAGGATGAGGTGAGCTACCATACTGTACCGTTAAGCCGCGTTTACACCAAAGTCTTCCACTTAGTTTTCCACAAGTTGCGGCAATTTGTTGCTTTTTTCCACTTGTGGAGACACAAATATTCCACTAAATTTTGGTTTCCCGCGAAGTGCCGGTAAAGATCGAAGGAAGTTGGCAACTAATAGTGGAAGATTTGTTACTGCGCGCTTTGCACAAGCAACTTGTATGAAACTAATGGAGAACTGTTCCCTCTCTACGCGCACTTCAATCAAAAACAGTGAAATCGTTGATTTTGAGATTTTAAACAAATAACCGAGACTTGTGTACGACTCACCAATAGCCAAAAACCGTAATGTTACTGCTAGCTTTTCTTGGACATGTATTGCTTTCCTGTAGTTTTTGTCACGTTTCTTGATTTTATATCCGATCATTGAAACGAAATACTCAAAGTCGCTACTTAGAAAGTTTTTGACACTCCCGTCGCACCTCAGCTCACCACTCAACGGATCGACGTCATCTTCTCGGAGATCAGCTATCATGTCACTGCCACTGTACCTATCTCTAGCCTTCAACGAGGGTCTTACCCAATATCTTCAGGGACCTCTTGAACAGTGGCTGGCAATGATGACACAGGCAGGCGTGGCAATAATTGCGTCTTCTTCGTTCGACTTCCTTGATACTACTGCCCCTTTCGCGCTAATTCTCTTAATTTGAGAAGAGCAACTTTTAGTTTTCTACAAATCATCTTGCAATTGTTGCTCTAAGTGCTAACTTTTAGTTGACAACTTTTTGTTTTCTACAAACAATCTGTTGTCAACGAATTTGGTGTAAACGCGTCTTTAGATATACCGAGTCATATTTCAGAAGTTGTTTAGTTTTTAAAAAAATATATTATTATGATTATCATCGAGTGAAGTCAGTTCTTACAAATTAAACAATCACTAATCCTAGTGAAGAAGGACATAAAAGGATACTTTTTGGTCAAGTTGACGAAATCCTAGAAAGAACATGGAAAACTTAATTTTTGATCTACTCTATCAGCAAGTAGTTTGTAATACGATACAAAACTTCTATTGCTTTTTTGAACCTGTTCATAAACGTATTGTGAAGTTCAAAACAATTTTTTCTGTATTGCAGTTCACTATCTTCCAAAATTGTTTCTGCGTGTTGGTGGACGATTTGTTTCTTCACCCTAGCAATGTACATTGCCTTCTCAATGTCTAGAAGCTCTATTACGGAAAAAGAAGTACTCTTCAACGATGTTAACGAGTTAGCAGAGAATGCAGAACGTCATGGCATCACTTTTGGTGCCCTTAAAGGAGGAGCAACAGAAGCATTCTTCAAAGTAAGATTATAAATACATTTGAGAAAATTGTAAGTTTTTCATTCAGTTATATCCTGAACACAACATATAAATTCAACAATCAGAAAATACCTGAGACGTAATCACTCAAATCATAGAATTGCGTTCAACACAAACCTCAATGCTTCCAATATGCTTCATATATACATTTCGCAAACATTAATTAAGGGTAACAGACTTTTCTACGAATATTTCATTCGGACTGGACAGTAAAATTGAATAATCTCATGGAATAGTTATATCTTACAATTTTAATTATAACCATAATAATCATTGATCAAGGTGCAAAACTCGAACTCATTTAACCCCCTCAGACCACGTAGCAAACCCAGAAAACTAAATGGCTTTTGATTTGACTTCAATTTATAATGCGAGAAAGACCAGGTTGGAGCTATCAAAGCCTCAACTATCTTTTACTTAACAATTTTGACTCGCTTAATTAATTGAAAAAATTTCTGATGAGAACTCTCCTTAAACCTCCCTACTAGTGGATTGGTTATCTAGGAGTCCTCGACTCCTATTGGCTCATTCATTTCTAGGATTCTGCTGAGTATAAAATGTACGTAATACTCATAACATAATACAGTACATAACAAAGTCAAGTACTGATTTGTTCCTTATTGTATTGTATCTGGGTGACCACCCCAAAAAAAAAATCTTTCTGAGAATGCTTCGAAAGAGAAGCGATCAAGAAAACTCTTTGCTTCTTTCAGGCATTTTTTTTTCAATGAACTATAAAATTTATTATCACGTTCAGAAATGATTTTTACGATTCTATTGACAACGTTTTGAGGGAAATTATCGAATTCTTCAGAGTCCTTGGAATCTTTGAATATTGTGTCTGAATATTTTACTAGTTTTTTCCATAAAAATCACAAAAATCGTTGTGGTTTAGGAAAAATAAATTCAAATAAGAAACAATGCAGTCACGATACAATGAACAAGATCAACTGCTCGCTGAAGAAGGCGAAAATTTCTGCCAAAACCTTGACAATAAAACTTTAGAATACTGTGTGTTGTGTTTCAATGGTCCACTAGCTCGTGATCAAATCAATTTTAAAAAATATAACTATGTACGTAACCTTTCAGTATTCTTCATCTGATGTTTACAAAGAAATTTCCACCTATATGACAGAACATCCAGAAGATATGACCACATCAACAGAAGATGGCGTAGAAAGAGCAGAGAAGGAAAATTATGCATTCTTCATGGAATCAGCTACAATCGAGTACGCTGTGAGAAGACATTGTAATTTGTCTAGTTATGGTGGCCTGCTGGATAATAAGGGATTTGGCATAGCTGTGAAAAAAGGTAATACTTAATAATCCTATTATATTACTGTTTTGAATCACAGTACCCACTCTGTACTTCTGTACCTTATAGAAATTTGTGCAAGTCATTTATTTGGTTAGATCTGTTCGGTTCTGGATGGCCAGTTGGTTGTCCAAAGATTAATTGACTTCAGCGGTCTGATGTCTTGCATCTACACAGTATATAAAGAGCATATACATGTATATGCAGTTTATACAGGGTAAATGATGTATACCACTTCCTACACACTCTTCTTTTTTTTTCTAGATACACTAACATTCATAAGTTGCAGGTTCACCCATACTGACTCCACTGAATAAAGCTATCTTGAAACTACACACGTCTGGTGATATTCTGAGGATCAAAAGGAAGTGGTGGGAGGAGAAAAATGTCGAAGAAACATGTGAAGTGAGTTTGAGCGGGTGATGTAAGAATGATGAGAAAGTTAGTTGAGAGGAATCTCTTGAGAATGTTTTATTCATTGT
This sequence comes from Chrysolina americana, assembly GCA_958502065.1. NCBI lineage: Eukaryota > Metazoa > Arthropoda > Insecta > Coleoptera > Chrysomelidae > Chrysolina > Chrysolina americana. The sequence continues at coordinate 60,412,627 of OY293417.1, forward strand.
TGTCTGGTTCTCAAGAGTAAAGTATCCCAATTATTCTAAAAAACAAAGAAAATAGGTATAATAATTGATCTCAATAATGGTTGATATCAAGTTTCAAGATCCATTGAAAACTAATATGCAAGTTTTTGGATAGTAGGATCGGTTTGAACAAAGAGAGGTGAACTTTATTTTTGAGGATATATTTTGCAAAATATTATTGGCAAAATAATTCAAACTCCGCACGAAAACCACAACTTCTAAGTTTGAAAGGAAGGAAAAATAGGTAGAAAATGGTAATCTTCTAGAGATTGTATAGGATAAATCTGTGCCTAGTACAGTGCTTGCCAAAAGTATGCCACCCTTTTTGAAGCAGTTGGACCAGACAATATGGAAGCTTGAAACAAAATGAGAGTGAAACGAGGTTAGATAGAATATTTTTCCACTATAATTTGATTTTTCAAAATCCAATGCCTAGGGATGGTAGCCACTAAATAATCTGAAGGGAAAACAGAACTGGAAGGAATTTGTGTTGCCCTCCATGAAAATGTGTTCATATTATTTTCAACGGATACTGAGAAACTGAAATCGACTGAATTAAGCAGTTTTATGACTGAAATGAAAAAACAACAACTTTGAAATAAATTGATTCAATACGGAAAGCTCATTCCGATATATTTTGGTGTAATTATTATATATAGTACAGTGCATGCCTTCCCAGTCAACAAAAAAGGTGTCAACGGCCTAAAACTTCTTGAGACCAAGGAGACCTTCATGTATCACTTATCTTATCATGGCATATGAAATGTTAAAGGGGTGAGGTCATGAATCAGAGAAGTGGAATTCTTTGCCAATGAATTTTATTGCAAACCTCCTCGAAGGACAGTGACGTATCCAAGCTCTTCTGATATTGATAATTTTTAGAAGACAAATTTTGTGACAATAATGAGCAAAATCTTTTCAATCCATTTTATGAGAAACTCATAAATCGTATTTTTTCAGGATAATTTCGATACTGAAGCTGCCCCCAAAGAACTCAACCATGTATTTGGACTGCTTTGGATAACTGTTTTTGGTACATTACTGGCGTTGGTCTGTTCAATAGTGGAATTTTCTCTCTACGTAAACAGTTTAAGTAAAAAACTGAAACAAACATTCGGGCGTACATTTTTTCAGGAGCTAAGAAGTTCTTTCAGGCGCACGAAGACACATCGAGAAATTGAACCGATACTGCTTGTCAAGTCTGGAAGTGAACGAAATGCATCTCCTGAATCAGTGGAAATGAGTTGAGATTTCCGGAAGACCATCTGTGTTTCATTGTTATAATAAATAAATTGATTGTTTCCTTTCCTTATTCAATTATTTATGGCACTCATATATCAAGGTAACGTTTTAAAATTATTTGGTCCAGTTGTAACCATTTTTTTGTTTCAAATGTTCCAAAAATCACAAATAGTCGAACATTAGGTGTTTCAAATATAATTTGTGTAACGGGGGATATTTCCATTCGGTATGGAAAAGATATGTCATAATGTCTCCCGAAGTTCTTTAAAAAAATAAGAAATAACACAATTAGAGTAGAAACCCAACAATAACTGGATAACTAAATCAGCAATAGATAAAATTATAATCCGAGACAAATTATACAATCAATAAAAGAAATATCCAAGTAATGATTACTTACTTGAAAATTGTATACTAAAAAATAAACAATCAGGTCAATACATTATGTAGAAATTTAAAAAACAAGAACTTAATAAATGATTTGAAAAGGCTGATATAAACCTGAAAAAAATTTGTTGTTATTAATAGCAATATAGGAAAAAAAAATTAATCAGTCCATAAATCAAATTGAAAGTAAATCTGGCACACTTATAACATCTAAAAAAGACATATGTAATAAATTCGTCAATTTTTTCTCAGAAATTTGATTAACTTCATTAAAAAAATTCAAAAGCAACCCAATAATGTCATCACTAAGATGTCATCACTTAGTGGTAAATCTATGTTCTCAAAGGCAATTTCGAAACAAGCAGACATTCATGAAATTATAATATCACTTAAATCCAACATTGCTCCTGGTAAAGATCAAAAAACTTGAAAGATATAGTTGATCTAATTAGCCTACCCCTATCACTGATTATTAATAAATGTATTAGTCAAAGTCAAAATATACTTTACTGGCGGAAGTTATAACAAACTAGAGAAAGTATTGAAAGAACAACTAATAAATTTCATTAATGATAATTCTGGTTTTGATAAATGTCAATACGCTTTCATGCCAAATTCAAATACCCAATCAACAGTAGGTAGCTGATTTCATGACTATTTTTGAAACTTTAGTGAAAGTAAATATGGCGTTGCCATTTTTTAGACATGAAAAAAGCTTTTGATTCAGTAAACCATATAAAATATTACTAGAAATTTTAAATAACTTAGGAGTGAGCGTCAGTGCAGGCTCCAATATTCTATATAAACTTAAACAGTATTTGATATGTTATACTGATGTTCATCAATCTATAAATATGCAAAGATGTTGAATTTGTAATTTTTTACTAATTTTGAAATTCTTCAAATTTATGTTTATATTTAATTAAATCCCTTCTGATTTTTACAGTTTTTTTTTTTCACTACTTCCATATTCTAACAAAAAAAAAAAGGCAAAAATATACTGCAAAATTCTTTATTTCAACACATACACTAATTACCTACTCACTCGAATTTATTAATTTGTACTTAAACGTGGGATAAGTTTTCAACCTGAGAAGCTCTAACTCAGTTTGTAGAACAAGTATTTCGTTATGATTTCGCTGAATGGCCTGAATTAGAGAACTTCTTTTAAGTAAAGCATCCATTCTGTAAAATAAATTAACATTGATTGAATGTTCATTTTCCAGAAGAAAGTCAAAAATTGTATTATAGATATTGTTCATAAAAACGGTACCATACATTCTGCAGACTTGCGCAACAATCCAAACTGTCATTTGTTGTAGAACTTTTTTTATCGAAATATCATAAATACACTTATCTCCTAAAATTTCGAACTCTCTTATGAAAAAACAGAAGGAGTGATGATCATTTTATTATCGGTTTTTTATGGGGTAGATCAACATCAACAATTTGGTTTGTAGTGCAAGTCTATAAACAGAAGGTACCGTACTTTGTCCAAATTTTCGTAGATAAATTGAATTATTCGACTTTCATCCCCATTAAGGAAAAACTGAGAGGGTGACAATAATTTCGTTATTAATTCTTCATGAAGTAGATCAATACCAACAATTTGGCCAATTGACAAGTCTTGAGAACGTAGGTACAGTTTTTATGGTACTTTGTTTATGGAAATATTATGAATACACCTCACTCTTCAATTTTCGACCCCTCTAATAGATGAACCGAAGGGGTGATAATAAGTTCATTACTTCACTCTCATGTATTGGATCATCACCATCAATTTGGTATGTAGAAGTCTGCAGAACGCACCGTACGATTTTTATCGTACTTTATCGAAATTTTCGTGGATATCTTCAATTGTTCCATTTTTGCCCACGATAACAAAAAAACTGAGAGGATGACTGTCATTTCGCTATAAGTTTCCAATGGAGTGGATCAATACTAACAATTTGGTTTGACTGCGAGACTGCAGATGTTCCTTCTATGAGAATTAAAACACCTCCCATGAGAACTTTGAGCTTTCAGCTCAATTCCAAAAAGTTGATATATGATTGTGAACCTGATAAGCACTTGGATCAAAGAGGTGGAAGCTATAGTCAGGCAAACCTTTGCTATAAGGGCACACCAATCTTCCAGGGAATGTAGAGTCTCTGGGTCTACTGCAGACAGACACATGCTCATCTGATAAGGAATAGTCAACGCCCATAACACAACATTTGAGAATTTTCAATGACAACCTATCCAACGACAAGGAAGCAAAACAGCAACTCCCAATTCTGGACCTCAGAGCTGAAAACCCTCGGAAGAAGGATCCAATTTATCTGTGTCAAGGCTTTCAGAAAAAAGCTTTTCGTTATTTCATATTGAAGGTGTTGATGGACCCTCATCATTTTGTACTCACCTCGATTTGAGAACGGCATTTTCCCTACTCTCGAGTTCGAAGTCTTTTTGTAGCTTTAAATGACAAACGTCTACATTTTTTTCGCATATCGTTTTATCCAGAGCGGCATTGTGATTCTTGTAAGACTGTATTTGTTTCCGTATTTTCCGCAACTTTTCTTTTATGGATCTGATGTTATTTTCGAATGCTGCACTTATCACCTCGACCTCCTGTTCGAATGAGTCCATTTCCGTTTTATGACCCAGGCTCTTACCTTTCTCGTATATCTGCATTTCCCGAGTGAACTGGAAGAATATTCAACTATTTGTATGAATTATGAATGGTCCACAACTTTCCAAGAATAGTTAGGTAGGAGCAGTACGTTATCAATATTTCAAGATAAAGATGTTTTACAAAAGAAGCTACATCGTTTTATTCTATTTTTATTCATTTATTGATTTAACAGTTGATTTATTAATTGAAGAAATAGCTTCCTGCTGTTTTGGATTTCACTACTCTATAATAAATTTTTTTTTTATACTATTATCAAAGCATTCCATGATTTATTTCTGAATTATAGCAAAAAGAAATATAATAAAGAATGAAATGACTGGAGAAACCAAAAAATAAGTTCAATACACATCTAGCCCTCTTTGCACCAGCGTCGATAAGGGTGGGTACTGGTGGACAATACCCCCTCCTCGACTGTATTATTTTATATAACCATCCCTTGATTCATAGTCAATTCTGGTACTGAGTCCTCCCCCTATCGACGTGCTTGCCTCTTTGAATGATGTCATCAGTGAACTTACCCTGACGCTCTCTATATCACGAATTTGTTCAATGAGGTCATTTATTTGCATCCTCAACTTCTTATGTCTCCATTCGGTTTCCATTATCTTACGCCTGAATGCCATATTTTGCATCATGGTCTGTAATTTTTGCTCTCCTGCTTGCTGAAAAATCCAATTCAGGTTTAAAAACGACGAAACAAAAAACATGTGGAAATTATCAATCCAGCATGATAATAACCAATATGTGAAGTTCATCTCAAGGTACATACACAAGACTCATCGTTTTCATGAATTAAAGATCGTACATTATAGATAATCCAGCCAGCATAATATATAATAATGTATAACAAAGATTTTGAATCACTCCCCACAATTAAAATGTTTTATCATTTGCTCATAGAGACAGATAGATTGGGATTGGCAAGCTGGTCTTCCAGGTAGAAAAATGTCTTCATCCTAAACGAGTGATCATAATAATTAAGTCGTGGAGACTATTTGAAAGAAAAACATTATTTCTATAAACCATTAGCACGCAGACGCAAAGTTTGAGTTCATGATCCGGTATGTCTATTGTGACGTACGGCACGATTTTGTTTGGTGAAAAAAACAGTTGGCCCCACAACACAAATATAATTAAATCTATGTCCCACACAGCACACGACATCCAATGGATGTCAGTTTTACGTCCAGCTCTAGTGCAAACGTCCATGGATGTTCAATGGACATCCATTGTACGTACAGGAAACGGACGTACAGTGGATATTCGAAAATGTACATCCATTGTACGTACATATGATGTACAAAAAAAAATTAATTTTTGATACATATGATTAATTATCCTGTTTATGCTATTTTGTCTTCATCCCTAATGGAAATGTAATACTTAGAAAAAACGCACTTTGTCAGACTATATCTGGACATTGAGAGGACATTAAGTGGACATCACTTGAAAGTCCAGTCGTAAACATCCATTGGACGTTCAATTCATGCAAATGCATTAAATAGTTATGGATTTTGAATATTGGTTATTCTAGATTCTTTGGTGTAATAAAATAATGATCGATGACACAGAACCAAAATACCGATTGGTGACGATAAAAGAATAATCAGGTGAAGCAGAAGAAGAATATGTGAGGTTAGATATGACTGCAGTGTTGTGTTTTGTGTTTCAGTTCAGTTCAGGCTAATATACAATGGTAATGGTATGGGTAAAAAATTGACACCAAGTGCTTCTTCCCTTTCAATTATTGTTTCACCGTATTTTAGTGATAACTCCAGTAAGAAGATTTTTTAATTATTTATTCAATGACAAATAATGTTTATATGGGAAATAATATAATTTTTACTTTTATAATATCTACCTAAGTACTGCTAATTATTTGCAGAACACCTTGGATGTCCAAAAAATATCCACAGTGGTTGTTATTTGGATATATTCTGTACATCCATTTCACCAAATATGGACATACAATGGACGTCCAAAATACGTACAATGTACATCCATTGTACGTTTTCTGCACTCTAATTGTACGTCCATAGTGGTGTCCTGGACGTCCATTGAACGTTCATTGGATATCCATTGTACTGATTCTGGACATCCACTGGATGTCTTGAACTTCCATATTGAACGTCCATTGTTCATCCATTGTACGTACATGTGCCGTGTGGGGTACAGCACGCAATAAAGCATCTGGAACCTGGTGGATACCACCGTAGTCCTAGAGTTGCAAATATCCAACAGCCAAGACGATTCCTTCAAACTGGCGTGGTTACTGACCTCTCGGAATTAAACCCCATTCAGGTTATAACGCAATTTCTTTAATGGCCCGAATGACTGCCAGTGGCTAAAGTATCTAGCAGTGGAACTTCTGGCTCGCATCAGACAGACGTTCGGCTCCGGTACGCAAGAATCTTTTTTCTCGAGTACACGGGTCTCTTTAGATTGCACATGTGAATCTAAGTGTTATGTGAGTTGCCTAGATGCCACTTCCGACGTCTGGTGCTAGCTGGGGTAGTGCTGTAGGTTGTCCGGGTGTTTTTACAGCTGAGAAGTGAATACACCACCAAAAACATCAGTAAGTCGCACCGGAGCACCACGGTAAATAATAATAATAGCCGTTCTCTACCCGCACAGGCTTTGCCTTTGGGTACACTCTATGATTGTTCAAGAGGGAGTATTGTTATCATTATATCAGCACCCAGAGCCTATTGACTAGCATCAGTCTGGAGAATAAATGCTAGACTAAAGTTGGAACAAGTTAATTTGGGACCAATAAAAAGACACTGCTTCAGATCTGTGAGGCCGGCTGTTTCGTAATCCCACCTCAGAACCGTCAAAAATGTTTTTGGTGAGATTTGTAAACAGTGTCAACCGAGTGGAGGAGTCGAGGACTGCTTTAACCTTTTCTGGATCAACTCTCAACACATTCGGATCCACCCCAAATATTTGAGCTGTGGTTCAACAAATTCACACTTTTCCTGACCATTACATCAGGATAATCTGAAGATGGCCGAAAGTTCTAGCAGATTGTAATTTCAAACGTGGGCTTTAAAATCGATTGAGGACGGTCGAGGACGATCATTCAGTGCGAGTTGTGCGATAAGAAGAGCAGGTAATTTCCACAAGGGACGTGTTTCAGAGAGACTTCCTCAGCACTCTTTTTCTCTGCCTCTGCCTTTATCCGTAGGCACTTAGTAAAACTCTTGGACACAACTGTGGTACCCCAGCAACCAGAGGCATGAGGTCACCCATTTATTTCATGTGGAGGACGATGCGAGGAATACGGAGACGTTGTCCAGCACGTGTACGGAAGAATCCTACATCATTATGATACCGGAGAGATGTATGCTTACCTAAGGGTAAACGACACCACTTCCAAGAGTACCCACAGTTAAATACTCCCCCCACGGCAAGTATCAGCACAACTTTAGACAGATCTGGCCATCAGAACTGCCGGGTAAGAACAAAGTTGCTGCAACAAATATGCTTGCATTCCAATCGCACCCTTTTCCTTTGGAATGATGAAATGGACTCAAGAGGAGCTTGCATCCTTAATCGTCCGTTCCAAGGTTATATTTCTCCAGAAAAAGGGAAAACCATGAACTTTTGACTTTGCAGTGTCTACATAACAGAATGGTACTGGATGGAGCATGTGAACTCATCAGGAGGTCAGATCCCCTTCTCTGCATGTTCTTCGACAGGGAGAAAGCAGGGATCCGATCTATCTCAGCTGTATTCGACACTGAACGTGGTGACCAAAACTCTGTAACCGAGTTGGAACCCGTTTAGCAAGAAGCACACATTAAACCTGCGGATATTGAGGTACTCCTGCAGCTACACTAGATTAAACCAAGAAGAATGAAGACCATTGCTTTTCAAAAAACTTGACCTGGTCATTCCTCAGCTCAAGTGGGTTGAAATCGGAGACCAGAGAAGTGTCGCGGCATAAATCCTAGCCGGACGAAGCCATCATCTTTGGTTCACTTCGTCTCATCTATACCTGCGCCCCTTCGGATGAATCGTAATAAACACTCGTAGACTGTACCCACGCAACCAAATACTCACCTTGATTTTCTCATTAATGGTCTCAATTTCCACTTTGGGCACAAGAATTGCATCAGCAAAATCTCTGAGGTCACCAGTGAGTGGGATCTCCACCAAACCCCTTCTCAGAACGATCTGAATTTGAATATTGTGGTTCAGATATAAGTAGTCGCTTCTGATTTTTTGCTTTTCCATTAAAAATTTTGCATTCTGATCTTTTTTCAAATTCATTCGTTTCTGGAACGCCGATACAGTCGCTTCTCCAAGCATTATCTGCATCTGGATAGCTTTCAACTGGAATTGAATAAAAAGGTATTAATTGGTCGATCTGTACTGAAGCCAAGATTGTTTCTTCAAAAGGTGATTATTTCAGTTATCTAGGAAGTGCTGAGGATTTGGAAGCTGTCAAAGTCAATTAAACCTGTTTTGCACATAATGATGAATATCCAATAGAAATAAAAGAATCAAAGTCAATAAATATTTTTTTTGAAAAATCTCAAACGAAATTTGCTGTAATACTGATGTTCATCAATATATGAACATGCATTTAAATTCATTATTTTTTATTCATTTTGAAATTCATAAAACTTGTGTTTAAGGTAAGCTCGGGTAAGTGTGAATTTGGGGCAAGTGTGAGTTTGCTCGCTATCTTCGCTAAACCGGGCGACAGCCCAATGCCATCTATTGACGAATATCCTACACTCATAATGAATTCATAACCATCATATAAAATACAAAAGAGATCTTGTGAAATCCAAATATTTTCCCCAATTTTCTAACCTACAATTCATCAACCCGAACGAGTGAGTTTATTTCAAGCTTTGAGTGTATTGTTGAAATCTAAGGTAAGAATCCATTTTATACACTTTTCTTCTGCATAAACAATGAATCTGACTATAGATTGCCGTTTTTTCATGAAGTTTTTTTTTTTAAATTTTTCCATTGCATGTCACACTTACCCCAAAATCAAATGTTATTAGGGATAGTGCGACCTATCTGTCGGGGTAAGTGGGAACCTGGTTCATTTGGCCAATCTAAACAGTAATATTTTTTCAGCTATAGTACGAAATTATATACGGAAATCTCAGAGAGCCAAACAATATACCTGGCCAGATGTGGAAGACACTGATACACTTTCGGAGGATGAAATAACAACTGTGCTTCCATCACCACTCTTCAGAAGATGGGGATCACTGAAATTCTCATTCGATTTTTCAGATTTTTACCTGTAAATTTTTCTTTTCAACAAATTTTCACTTTCACGATTATTGTTTGTTTTTTTCAAATTGGGCATTTCAAATTCAATATTGAAAAGTTCCTAACTATGTTTTGAATAAAGATATCTCCAAACAAATAAATTGTGGTTAAAGTTCCTTTACTGTTTACTCACACCTGCCCCAAAGAGAGATTTACGTGCATTAATATCTTTAAATTTGGCCCAAATTTCCGGGGAAGTATGACCTTTGGAGATGTATATCTGAATATATAAATAAAATTCATAGAATACGTTTTTCAACAGTTTTCTGTTTTCTCGGTATTATTACAAAGACTGACCTTCGAAGTAAATACCTGCAAAAGTTCATTGTTATATTAGTTTAGGTTCACCAGATGGACTAAATTCAATGCGAACTAATGAAAATCACGGTCACACTTACCCGAGCTTGCCTTATATTAAATGTATTATCTTCCTTATACCACAACTGTTTGGAAGGTGTATTTTCAATAAAGATAAAGCTGAAAAAGTATTGACGAACATCCGAATTATATGTGAGTTTCTAAGATTTTTCAGAGGTTAGTAGCAACTTGTTATCTAAGTTTTTTTTTATTTGTGTACATTATGTGATGTAACTGTACAAAGTATGGTAATTTTTCTTTTCCATGCTCATTCTTGTAATTTGTAGAGTTTCGACACACCGTTCTCAATAAAAGTTTTGTCATGACTAAATAGTTAGTCCACACATTGAATCCAATTCGGATTCAATGCCAAACCTTTCTGAAAGCTTACCAGTCTTAATGACTCGAAATGCCTTCACAGCTACTGTTTTAGGGAAATTAATCGAAAAATAAGCAAAGAAAAATGTGTACTTTGCTTGCAACTAACCTTGATTTCATATTCCAGTCTCAGCCGTCTGTGCTTGCAAATCAGACTGTAAGTATGTTCATCAATAGTGGGGGGCAGTCCGACAAACTGGTCAAGATGATCAATAGCTTTTATGTAGTCGATAGCGTCTTGGGTCAGAATTTGAGACTCTTCTTGCGTAACAACACATTTTGCCAGTTCGAACATACCAGCCACTGTGTTCATCTGCCGGTATGTGGCTCTAGGTCGTTTCCTGAAAATGATTCATTATTCACTACTTGTCCCGGAACTCCAAAAAAAATTATAAAAAACAATAAATTTTCACAATGAAATTCCATGCCATCGGCTGTAAAGAAACCAGAATCAATATAAATAATAAATTTTTGTAATTTTTTAAATCAGATTACCGAACTAAAGTTAAACACGATGTTTCTGCTCTTATTCAAGTTGGCACATTTTTTATGGCTCCACTGAAGCACTTCTTGCAACGTTTCTGCTGCTCACCCCCAGGATACAAAGCAGTGCAAAAGATGGCATTCTGTCCTCGACGTCTGTGTCTATATTCGATTCGTTATCTACCACTAGTTGATTTTTTTTTGGCTTCTGCTAATTTCTCCTGTCATCTCATTTTCATTACGTCAGAGAAGATTTAAAGAGGATGCTTGTAGAATTCATGACCCCTGTCCAGTCTTTCTCCCATATTCTTCGACATATTCTGAAACGACCGCAGTACCCTGCATTTCTGGGCTGATTTGATGTTGTTGAGTTGGTTTCAGTGCTCGAATCTCCACAGACTCGACGTTCTACGTTTTCAACATATAGATGTCTTCCTCAATACTGGATCTTTATCGTCTGGATGTTTTTATCGTATCTTCGTTTTCATGAATCTTTCTGTATTACCAATTTGCAAACTTTTATTTTGATGTCAAGGATCAAATCGTTCTTCATCTATCATAGTTTCAACCAAGCAACCATAGAATGATTAATAACAATGGAACCTATACCGATGGGTTTACTAGTTTCTTCAATGATCAAATCAAATCAGTTTTTATACGTTGTAAAACCTAACAGCGATCTGCATGTCATCCAGCAGTTCGTCTGTAGATTTCCAGTTTTTCCACACCTGTAGCAGTTTTTCAAATGTTTTATTCGAAAGGAAGCTGATTGCAAAATGCAGTTCGACGCTTTTGTAAAAGATATATATTTGATCTCAAAAGGGAGGGGATTACTATAAGGACATGCTGTACTATGACAGAACTATGTCATAATTGTAACGATCTGGGGCCAGCACTGTCCACAACCTGTCTGCTTGTCTTCAGCTCGTAAATAATGCATAAGTATCGCTCTCGGCATTTCGAGAATGAACGAGAAACCACCTACAAGCGAACCACCAAACAATGAACCTTCGGGCGCTTTGAAAAAAAGGGGGAGGCAAATAACAGCAGAGGCTGATTTAACGACCCGCGGTTACATATGTCTAAACAACTCACCTCTATCAACAAGTGACCTACTCCTGAGTTGCCAGTTTACTAGTGTATTATCGTGATTTAGTGTGAATTGTTCTCGGACTTCAATCCGGAAAGTATCAACATACAGCACAATGTCGTTGAACAAAGTACTATTTGACTTTTCATTAAATAATCGCGAATAAAATGACTGATCAGATATGATAATTATGAACTAGGTCCGTCACTAAGGTGCTCCTAAGAATTGGCCGTCCTTAAATCCATATGCTGCAATCTTGCCTGATTTACTGTGCGAAAAGTAAATAATCCTTAACATCTGGCATACATCTCTATACTCTCCATTTGTTCATAAACTGGAGATCACGAGCTGGAGTTGCAGAGAGACGCAGAGATGAAAAAGTCCTTGAGTAATGATGGATGAGCATGTATTATGTTTTGTTTCATTCCCTCATTCGCTGAGGACTAAATGGTAGTACTGTAGGTTTTTCCGGGTTTTTTCTGCAGTTGAAATAGAAGATGTGCCATCAAATTTTCAAGTCGACCCGGAGCGCATATAGTGGTAGTGTTCCTTCATCTGGGATGATATGCAGATAGTGGGGAGTATCACCATTATACTTTTTATCATTGACTAATTGATTTCAATTTTAATATTAATCTAAAACCAAAAAGCTTTGTCTATAAGTTTTATAACTTCCGACAATAAAGTATATTTTGACTTTGACTTTGACTTTGACTTTGACTTTGACTTTGACTTTGACTTTGACTTTGACTTTGACTTTGACTTTGACTTTGACTTTGACTTTGACTTTGACTTTGACTTTGACTTTGACTTTGACTTTGACTTTGACTTTGACTTTGACTTTGACTTTGACTTTGACTTTGACTTTGACTTTGACTTTGACTTTGACTTTGACTTTGACTTTGACTTTGACTTTGACTTTGACTTTGACTTTGACTTTGACTTTGACTTTGACTTTGACTTTGACTTTGACTTTGACTTTGACTTTGACTTTGACTTTGACTTTGACTTTGACTTTGACTTTGACTTTGACTTTGACTTTGACTTTGACTTTGACTTTGACTTTGACTTTGACTTTGACTTTGACTTTGACTTTGACTTTGACTTTGACTTTGACTTTGACTTTGACTTTGACTTTGACTTTGACTTTGACTTTGACTTTGACTTTGACTTTGACTTTGACTTTGACTTTGACTTTGACTTTGACTTTGACTTTGACTTTGACTTTGACTTTGACTTTGACTTTGACTTTGACTTTGACTTTGACTTTGACTTTGACTTTGACTTTGACTTTGACTTTGACTTTGACTTTGACTTTGACTTTGACTTTGACTTTGACTTTGACTTTGACTTTGACTTTGACTTTGACTTTGACTTTGACTTTGACTTTGACTTTGACTTTGACTTTGACTTTGACTTTGACTTTGACTTTGACTTTGACTTTGACTTTGACTTTGACTTTGACTTTGACTTTGACTTTGACTTTGACTATGTATACTTGATACAAAAGCTGTGGTCTATATTACTAATTAGGTATTCAGTACATTTTAGAAGTGAACTTTTTTGTATTCGTGTTGTTTAAATTTCATCTAGACTTATTTTTGAAATGATTGAATTACATTTATCCAGAGAAAACCTATATATTTTCATGGAATAATTGTAACCAGAATTTACTCACTTGTATAATTTGACCGCCTGCTCTTGCACTACAGGAGACGCCTCTTGAAAATCTCTCCTGAATGCTTTATCAAGTAATTTCTCTTTGGCCTGGAGGGATTCCAAATTGACTTTGCACTCGTTGAGAGCATCATTCGCTTTGGTAATAGTTTCGTGTAGGTGCTGTATAGCAATATCGTTTCTTCTAATCGAAACTCTGCAAATGCATTCATTTGAGTTTCTGGATATATCAGGTAAGGGTTCAAATTTCAACCCATGTTGAAATATTGCCGTGTATAATAGTGATGAAATCAACAGTAATACAGAATGAAAGTACCATTATGTATTTATTATGTATGTTCCCTATTATACATTGTTGTTTCTCGGGAATAATAAACGTTATTAAGAAGTCATATAACAAATTTGCCATATGTGTAAATACCAAATAAGAATTGGGGAATTAAAAAAAAATTGTCTCATTTCAACGACTACTCGTGATTTTTTTCCTTTCAAAACAATAACACAAGACTTCTTGTATATCTTTTTCTTCCCATAATTACAACAATCATGAAAAATATGTACCAACTTTGACTTTGCCCAGCAAAGAACAAGCTGAACCGGATATACTGGCTACCATGTTTACGGATGATGAGCAGCTTTGAGATACATCTCAGTAGCAGCTATGATAATCCTTTTGAACCTCCTTCCTACCTTTCATCATTGTTGTACGAAGTGAATCAAAGATAAAATCATTCAGGAACACCAATGAACTATATACTGCTCTTCTGAAGAAATGCCACCTAGAAACTATGAGGAGTTTATTCACTTACTCTATTCCTTCTTCTTTTCTGTACAACTTGATTCTTTCGTTTTGATTAACTCTCGCTCTGTTGACTATGAGATTCTCTTGATTCATTCCAGAATCGATGAACATTTTGTAGTTCATAGTATCTTTCACTTTCTGGTTGAATCTTCTGATCGTGTCTCTAACTGCAATCGATGTTTTTGTAAAGTCTGTATCCAACATGTTTTTGTATCTCTCCCTTTCGCTATTGAGAAATGCCACCTTCTCTTCATAGTCCCGAATAGTACGCAAGTCTTCCTCGTTGAACTGTCCAGGATCTTTTTCTAGCTGAAAAAAACAATATTGTTACAACGCGTTAGGTAACTGCTCGTGAATATTTGCATCCATCTGTGCCAGTTGTTGTGACTTCAGGGGCTTGGTGTTTTGAAGCGCCATGAAAGATCTGATGACCTTCATCGATGGTATAATGCAATCCTCCTATGCAGCCAGATTGACACGTGGAATGTCTGCCACTTCATTAACCGGCTGAGGAGAAGCTCTGACATAGCCTCGACCCCAAAAATAAGATACATAGTCCCAGAGATTATGCGCGAAAAAGGCAGCATGCACTGTTGGCATGTGTTCTCTTCGGGCGGGCTTACTGCTCTCTTTACAATGCAGAACTTGTCTCTTTATTCATCTGTCCCATCAGAGCGACCGATTTTTTTATTTGGTGTTTACAGTGGCATACATTGCTTTGATCATTACCACTATGTGTTCTAGGTGAGCTTTATCACTAACACCATATGCAACAGTGAATCGTTCAGGACTTGCATGAGTCAAGACAAGAGATTTCAAGTTGATGGGTGAAATTTAATATTGATGACATTTTGATCAAATCGGAGTCGTTTGAGGAACATATTGACCATTTGACTAAGGTCTTCACCAGATTGCGCAAAATTGGTTTCAAGGTTCGGCTGAAAAAATGCAAATTTTTTCAGGAGAAAATGAAATTTGTTGGTTACATAATCTCTCCGTCAGGTGTTCAAAGTGACCCTGATCGAGTACA
This sequence comes from Chrysolina americana, assembly GCA_958502065.1. Taxonomy (NCBI): domain Eukaryota; kingdom Metazoa; phylum Arthropoda; class Insecta; order Coleoptera; family Chrysomelidae; genus Chrysolina; species Chrysolina americana. The sequence continues at coordinate 60,428,066 of OY293417.1, forward strand.
AGCTATTGTCGATTTTCCTACTTCGAAATCGGTCAAGGAATTGCAGGGGTTCATCGGCCTTTGCAACTACGACAGGGCTTTCTGTCCCAACTTTGCCGCTATTTCTGAGCCTTTGGTCTCATTACTACGGAAGAAGAATAAGTGGACGTGGCAAGGTCCACAGGAGCATGCATTTCAGGAGCTTAAGGAAACCATATCCCGGGAAGTTCTGCTATACCATCCAGACTACTCACCCAATTTTTACGTACAAACCGATTCTAGCGATTTTGGTATTGGTGCCCAATTATTCCAGAAAATATCAGGGAAAAAATGTGTTGTTGGTTTTGCCAGTAGGCTTCTTATAGATCAGGAGAGAAATTATAGTATCCCTGAAAAGGAAACCCTCCCCATCATCGAGCACTCTCGTACCTCCAAACATGTAGGCTTCTGTCGGGCCGCATTACACGGTGGGTACTGGCCCTTCAGGAGTATGATTATAGTGTGGAGTACATATCCGGCAAGGAGAACGTTGTCCCCGATGTACTTTCAAGGAATCCTCCCTCCCGACCTCCAACTCCTATTGACAAATGCTTCAGGGTACTCGCTTGTAGTGCAAGCAAGGACCCCACATCTGAAGCGACCACCCGGTTAAGGAAGATCTTGAAGGAACTAGCGGTAAAGCAATCCGAGAATCAAGGGTTGGCCCGCAGTATTTCAAATTTGTCTATCCAGGATCATCCAGACCATTATCGCTTCGTTATCTATATTGGGTACCTTTTTTGTCTGCGCTTGGGAAAAAACCTAAGGGTACGGTTACTATGCATGCGAATTCGGACGAAAATTTGTTCGGACGAGCTCTGATGAATTCGTCGGAACAAACAAACGCCTGTTTTTCAATGAAAGTGTTTATACTGGCAGCGAATATCACGCCTGAACATGCACGACGTGATATTCGCTGCCACTATAAATACTTTCATTGAAAAACACGCGTTTGTTTGTTCCGACAAATTCATCAGAACTCGTCAGAACAAATTTCCGTCAGAACACGCATCCACTGTATCCGAAGCCTTAGGTAGGGTGCAGAACCCTGGGCCGGCCGTATAACCTGTTTGTACATTGTCAATTCGGCCTCAAGCTTCATATTTGATCCTCTAACTATTAGAGGGTAAGTTGCATTTTACCGCTTCAACAGCCCTCTGGATAGCCAGGTTCATGATGGTTGTGCTGTCGAGACGTCCAGGGCTTTGTCCTTGACCCTCAACTTCTGCAGAATTCAAATTTCTCAGAGAGCTGGTGATCTTGAACTTATCCGGGTTGAACACGATTTTGATTTCCTCTAGATACGATATAAATATTGGTTTATTGGGGGTACACAAAATTACAAAATTACATGATTACAAGAGAGCTTGGTATAAAAAATTACAAAATGAAAACTTTAACAAATTGTGGTAACAACCTAAATAATAAATATATATACGCTTGTGTACAGAGAGCACCTAAGTGACTTAACACTTGTATTGTGCTGTAAAGCAATAGTAGTTGATGTGGTTGAAAAAAAATACAGTTGTGTACAGGGGGTGAAAGACCAAAATGGTGGTATCACAAAGTTTTAATGAAATAAATGCTAATTTTCTAATATTTTGATGAATTCAAAGTAATTTTCGAAAATACATTTTTTTGTTTCTCTTAAGAAGGCTTTATGATTTCTTATATGTTTTATTCTTAAGGGTAGCAAGTTACAAATTTTTGGTAATGTGTATGTTAAAAAACGGTGACTAACATTTTTGTTGAATTTGGGAGTGGGGAGCAATTCGTTTGTTGCGCTTCTAGTAGCATAAACGGTGGGACTAGAATTGAGTAATATTTTATTTTTGAATGCATACATACATGGGCTATGAAAATATAATGATCGGATATTGCTAATATCTTCTGTGTATAGTAGGTTAGTATGAAAAGATCTTTGTTTCTTGGAAATTATTTTTAGAATATAGTTTTGTATTGTATTAAGCTTTTGCAAAGAATTTTTATACATTGCTCCCCACACCAGAATACCATATCGAAAAAGTGATTCGGCTAGAGACTTGTAAATTAATATAAGTAGATTTCTTGATAAAAACTGTCGTAGTTGGTAAAATTTATATATTAGTTTTCTCACTTTTTTTGTTAGATAATCAATATGATTGCTCCATCTTAGGTTGTTGTCAATAATTATGCCCAAATATTTAACCTCGTTTGTTTCTTGAATCTCACCTTTCATGCCTGGAACTTTAATATTTAAAAAATGTGGTCTATTTGTTGCAGTTATAGAGAAAGCAAGATAGTGGGTTTTACTAGCATTTAATGAAAGACGATACATACTTAACCACTTGTTAATTACTTCCATGCTTGACTGCACATGCACATGCACATGCTCTCCCTGTCCAGACGAGTCTGGACCTGCATTGCAGCTGACGCTGGAAAATGAATGGGCGTATATAGCGGTGTCATCCGCATATATAGCAGTCTTCCTTCTCTCGCAAATAGGAAAAGCATACATATGTAGAAAATACAAGTGTGGTAAGAATTCATGAGTTTTACCATGTATAAAGGCATGTCTGCTCTCTGCAGATGAAACCCTCTACCCTTACCGAGTCGAAGACTTTTTGCTTGTCAAGCAAGACCATGACTATGTTCATCACTCGGTGAGCCGCATCTTTCATCTGGTGAACAACCTGGACAATCTGACTGGTCCTACTATATGACCAGCAAGAAAGCCGAATTGTTCAACAAGGATCATTTTGAGTTTTTTCTCGAAGGAAAACAATCGTATAAGGAGAATCTCCGTTACCGTCTTCACAACAACGCTCAGGAGTGAAATCGGGTGGTAACTGTCAAGTTGATGGCCATCCTGGCCTGGCTTCAGGATGCCCTGGAGACGGACGCTTTACCACTGCGGTATGCCTCAGCATACGTCCGTGTTATCTCGGTTGTCATCCCCACCTTGCCTTTGACCCCTAATCCGAGAGTGTCGATTGTGGGGGCCTCTTTCTCCTCTTCCTCGCAAATTGGGAACCGTGTTATTGGGTATACAGGGGAGTTAGCCTGCCGCCGAGTCCACAAGGAATGCCCTTTCTCTCCGGTTGTATCTGGGTTGCTGGTCCGGTTTTGCACCTGTTGCTCAGAAAAGTGGTGTCGCCACTCACAAAGGCCTTTGATGTTAGTTGCTCCCCTGCATTATTATCGTTTATAAAAATCATAAATAATCTAATTGTATAAAATTTAATTTAAAATAATTATATTTAATACCCTACCATACATTTCGGCAACGGTACGTCCTTCTTCAGCTCGTCTTCCCATCTTATCTCCAACACACCGTTCATCATCGCCATGAGGGCTCTTTCTTTGAAATCATCCGCGAGAAGAGCCAACCTGATTCTCTCTTCTTCTGCTGCGGCAGCGTCCAAAATGGCCTGCTCGCTGGGATTAATGTACGGAGTGATGTCCAGCTCTTCGTCCTTCACTGTGGCTATCAACCACGGTTCCTCTTCCTGGGTCCATTTCGGGTCTACAATGTCCACGGAGATTTTGTTTTTGGAGAAGTAATTGTACTCCGATACGATGTGACGGAGACGATTGTGTTTATCAAGGATGACGTCCATTTCACGATATTTCGTTTCAACCAGTTTATTGAAAAGGTCGTTGTGCGACAACTTAAGTCGTGTGACCTCGCTCTGAAAAATCGACAAAGATAATAATAAAAAATAAAAAACATTTATAAATATAACAAACGAACACTGTGTTCGAAGAGTGTGTTTTGAAGAGTTTCAATTTGAAGAAACATAATTACATTGCAAAGCATATCTTTTAGAAAACGTTGCCGAACATCTAACAGATATAACTAAACGGCCGTAGGGGGCAGTTGGTTCTACTGCCGAATATATTTCTTTCATAGATTAAATTCAAAGAAGTTCTCGGTACCTCCCGGATGCTAAGCAAACAAAGACCTAAAAATAAATTACATACCAAAGCCACGAACAAAATCAAGTTTAGGCCATAATTTTTGCAACATGTGGGAAAAAATGTTATTATTAGAGTAAATGAGAAACCTTCATATAGGATTTTTCCTGTATATCGGAAAATCTCAAAATCGACGGTAATTTTGAAAAATGGAATGGATTCTGCCAAAAATTGGAGTTATTTTTAATTCAATTATATTATTATTGTTAGGTATACAGAATTTTAAATATCTATCTGAAATAATTGAATATTATTTTTTTTCGAAATATTTTGTTGATTTAAAGAAAAATAAATCATTATAATTGTTTTACGTCAACAAAATACAATTTTCTAGGGTTATTTTCAGATGCTACTGCAAAATTCTAAAAACTAGAATTAACAATCACTCTTGCAATGTTTCGTATCATCGAACTTCTTTCAATTTTTCAATAACTTTTTGAATTTAAAGAATTGATTGTTACAATTCATTGCTTTATTTTTAAAATCAATTAATTCATTTGGCGGATATGAAAAAAAGATCTTTATTGATGAATGATAAAAATGAAGTGGCTAAAGTTTCCACGTTGTACTGCGAAACACTTATTTCTTTACTTTCTTTTTCAATAAAACTAAAACTTGATTGCCGTCAAAAAAATTTGTCTATTGCGACTCTTTGAATTCAAACAAAACATTATCAAAAAACTGAACAAAGATAAGATATGAACCACTGCAACAGCAAGAGTCATAGTGAAAACCAGTTTTTTTTTTCATTTATCTCAAGCATTTGGGATCAGAACTGAAAAATCTATTATATTGAATGAATAAGTATATAGTCAGATGAAACATCAAAGCAGTAGCTGGTAAATTTAAATAACGTTGGAATGTTTCCACCAATGTAAAAGTCCTAGGGGAGTGAAATTTGGAAAGTATATCGTTTAATCAGCCCACAACTGCGGAACTCTTAAAAAAATTCTCACTATACCGCTGAATTCAAGAAGCCTCGAAATATCAGTGATTACAATTTCATCAAAACCGTTCATACTAAAATAATTATGGGATAATAAAATTTGATTATAGGAAAATTCCATTAAACAACTATTTCCGAATTATTCTCCTACAATTTTTTTATGAAACAGATTTTTTCCTGAAGAAATCGTCTATACTTTGGCTTTTCAGATGTTTGACCTTTGAAAATAATGACCCTGAAAATGAGAACTCATTATTAAAATGTGATGTTCTAGTGGACTTTTCAAAAAATATCTGCCAAATAAAAAAAAAATGTTCCAATCGGTTCAAAATTGTATGTTTGTTTCATAAAGGTGTTTCCATTTCAAATAGGTCATGTAGGTATTGGACCACGAAAAATGAATCAAACATCTGATCAGATCCACGAAAATAGTTGAAAATAAAATTAAAAATGTATTGGAAAAACAAAAAAATTGGAGGCGCCGGGCATCGATCCCGGTACCTCTCGCATGCTAAGCGAGCGCTCTACCATCTGAGCTACGCCCCCTGATACTTAGTATCAATAACATTGTTATTATGGGAGACGCTCAATCTACTTCAAATAAAACTAATTTCATACCAATGCCAATGTACAGAATTTCAAACAATAATGATTATATATGTTTATTCACAAATGAAAAACTATAGTTGAGTATATGCATTTTAGTGAATAAACTGAATGAACCTTATCAAAAACCTTGTTATGAGGTAAACTATATACAGGGTGAGCCAGGGTTAAACCGACAAACGTTTTGTATTTGTTTCTTTGGTAAAACTAAAAAAAATTACAAGCATGTGTCCTAACTTGCTTCGTTTTCGAGATACAGGGTGTCAAATTTTTTAGAAAAATCAGATTTTTACTAGTTACTCGAAAACTTTTGGCTGATTTTAATAAAACTTGGCAGGATCAATTGAGATAATGAGGGGCTAATATGAGGACAAATCATTGTATAACACTGCCTTTTTTGTATATTTAATTTTTGTTTTAGATTGAGCAATTGAAAATACAATTTTTTAATCTTCAATTTTTTTACATCTGTATTGATTTTTGAGAAACAATTTAAAAACTATTTTCCTACATATAAAAGAAAAAACTAGATATATTATTGATTGATATTAGGACAAATTAATTCATTTCGTTCTATTAAAAAATGAATAACTTTGAAAAATTTACAAAAAACTTCTCAAATTCATCAGTACAAATTTCGCACTGACGGACAACAGATTCCGTAGCTGTCTTTCCCGGAGAATACCTTTGTCCATAGGTGTTAAGTCAGAAGAGCAAGCTGGCCAGAAAAGTCATCAAAAATGATATTATTATTATTGACAAGTATTGGAAAAAATTAATTTTTATGAGTACAAACACGCCAAAAGCACCAACATATCACTCTACAACTCTATAAAACTAAACTGCAACGTTCTTATTCATATTTATTATCATGAATTTTATAAATAATATGAAAATTAGAAATAATCAGTTCGTAATTAAGATAGTTTGGTTGAAAATTTGTTTATTTTTCCCCGTCATAAACTTTGCCTTTGGAAATGTTTTAACACACTTCTCTATAATAATAATAATATATTTAATCCAGTCAGATCATATTACATGATATTGGACATGTCAAAAAAAAATAGATATAAGTTATATATACACATACATATATACATAAACACATTTAAATATAATTATTCACATTAAAAGGGACGGTAAAGAGGCCCTGAGATTTATAATATAAATAATATTAAAATATTCCTTCCTTGAATAAATCTGATAAATAGTCAATACAAAACATGAATCAAACATAGAAATCGTCGGTGTAAAATATAAAAATGAAAAATTTTAAAATAAACTTATCAGACAAAGCATCTTTGAATTTCATCACAATTATCACGAGACGTAAACATTACTATTTCAAGAGTTTTCCAGATATTCGTTAATAGAATAGAAACTTCTTTCCCACAAATATTTTCTAACTTCCTGTTTGAATAAAGGAATTTCTGAAATATTTCTTATGGCTGATGGTGAATAATTGAAGAGTCTTGTACCTGCTACAGAAGGTGACTTTCGAAACAACGCAGTACGGTGTTGATGTAATTTTAAAAGATTTCCGTTTCTAGTTGGATATATGTGACACTTTGCGTTAGTTTCCATCCTGCATTCATTTTTTTTACATAAAGTAGACAACTATAAATATAAATAGAGGGTAATGTTAAAATATTTTTTTGCTTTAAAAATGGGTCTGCAGGATTCTGTATAACGAAGAACATATGATACGTTTTTGAGCTACAAAAGCTCTTTCTATGTTTGTTCCATCCCCCCATGCAATTATATTATAAGAGAGAATTGATTGAACCATTGCATAATAGACATCCTTCAAACAGTTTTCATCCAAAACCTTTTTCAGTTGTAGCAATGCATGAAAACTGCAGTTTAATCGCTTACATACATAGTTTATATGAAATTTCCAACTTAGTCCAGAATCTACGTGTAATCCTAAAAATTTGGTTGTTTCTGATGGATATATTGATAAGTTGGTAATTTCTATATTGAGAAGTTCATGTGTATATTTCCTGCCAAAGAATTGAATCAAAACTGTTTTTTCTGGATTAACTATGTGCCTATTTCTGCGACACCAATCTGTGAATCGTTCACTAATAATATTGAGTTTACATTGAAGTTCTACAGGACTATCGGCCTCTTGTGAAATCGAAGTATCATCTGCAAACAGTGCTACCGAACTTATACCCAAATGTTGTGGGAGATCATTTATGTAAAGTAAAAATATAAATGGCCCTAAAACTGAGCCTTGTGGAACTCCAATGTCAACCTCACACATATCAGAGTCAGTATTTTCCCATCTTACATATATTCTCCTATATTTCATATAGGAAAGTACCCAAGCTAGAAATTTTCCACGAATACCTATAGTGTACAACTTATCAGCGAGTAAATCAAAGTCTATGGAATCGAAAGCTTTGGATTGGTCGAAGAAAAGTGCAGCAACCAATTTTCCTCTGTCGACACCACTATAAATAGTTTCTAAGAAAGCTGCCGCCGCACTTTCCGTCGATCTTCCTGGGCAAAATCCATTTTGGTACTTGCTGATTATATTGTTTTTTACCAAAAAGGGTAATAATTTATTGTAAACACACCTCTCTACTACCTTACTCAAAACACTAGGAATGGTCACAGGTCGATAATTATCAGTATCAAGAGGATCACCTTTTTTAAGTAGCGGAATAACTTTTCCTATTTTCAACAAGTCTGCAACGCAAATCTTATCAAATCTGCATAGTTTCAAGAAGGCATCGAAATCCTTCATCAATGAAGAGAGCCTCAATATACCACAGAAATCATTACTGGTCAAACCGATTAATAAAATATTCAGTACATTTAAATTTCAATCAGATTACGAAATCACATGCCTCATCATATCAAACAAATTACCTGATAATAATGAAATTTTTATTATCGTGTTTTACTTTTCTTTATAGTTTGCATCGTCCTACCGTATAGGGTAAATTTATATGTATTCAAATCTTGTGCGTGATTTGCACTCCATGATATATTTGTATAATTATCGTTGAGATAATGGGATTTGGACAAAAAAATTTCTAGTGGGGTTCTTAAAAGTTTTTCATATATTCGACGACCTTTTCGGATGAATTTTTTATAAAATGCACTATTACTATTTCCATAACGAACCTCTGTAACTGTCTGTTGTAGATCGCACTGATAGAATGAAACAATCTGTCTCTGCTTGTAATGTCCAAGGTTTCTCTCAATGTAAAGTTGAGCGACTGAACCATCATAAGCGATTTGAGATTCCACCGACAGACGACTCAGTGGGGATTCATCCAACAGTGCCGACAAACCACCATAATCTTTGGTGGCAAGCCTCAATGGTTGCATGAGTTGAATGGTGAGTGCCCTGAAACAACAGCAAGTCTTGTCAGTTTCAAAAAAGCAAAGGATTGCAAGACTTTTGAATTAATATATTATTAGACATCTAGAACTGTCTACCCAGGAAACCATTTTCGCCAATTTCAGCAATGCTGAAATGGTTCACAGTTCTAGATGCCTCTTCAGCTTTTTATCAAATACTATTAGATAAAGAAATCTCGGAACATTGCACGTTCATCACACCTTTTGGTAGGTATGAATTCAACCGATTCAATATTTATGGATTATCTAAAGCATCGGAAAATTTTCAGAATTACGTGAATAACCTTATAGAAGGATTAGATGACACACTATATTGATGACAGTCTGATTTATGGTGATTGTTGTTGTTGTTTTTTCCGTTAACCAGCTGTCATCCCCCTTCGAACGACAGTCCTCAGAAGTCGAAACTAGTGCGAGCTAAGGATTAACGAGGTCTTCCTTTTAACGTGCGATTCCCAGCACGAGACCAGTGATCATGCTGGGAATCGAACCCACGTCCCTCTGATTGATAGACTAGCGCTCTACCATCATGACCACTTCGGCCCATATGATACTTTAGATGAACACAATAAACAAGGAGAATTTCAATTTCAATAAAGAAAAATTGCAACTAGCATCAAATAAAATAAAGTTTTTGAGGCATATAAACTTATCTTAAGGCATTGGAATTGATAAAACTAAAATTATAGCTATTCAAAAAATGGAAAAGCCGAATAATATTATGGAATTATAGAGGTGTCTTGGATCAGTTAACTATTAGTTAGATTCATTAAAAATTTTGATATAACTGAAAAATGAAATTAAGTTTGTTTGGAAAGATAATGGTCTGCAAGATTTGGCGTTAAAAATATTGAAAAAACCCATAATTGAAGCTTTTATATTGGGTTATTTGGCAATATGGATAGCTTTTTGGTCAATGTATTTGAATTGTGCTCAACACAATTTTGCACACATTGAAAAAAAATTACTAGCTATAATATTAGTTTCTGAAAAATTTCATTACTACCTACCCAACCTTCATTGGATATTATGAAAAAACCCATAGATTCACTTTCTCCAAGACCTCAGAAACTTGTCATAAAACTTCTTGAATATTGTTGTTGTAACTGTTATTTTCGTCAACCAGCTGCACACCCTTAGGAGTACAACCCTCAAAAGTCTTCGAAAGACTTGTCCGAGCTAGGGAAGACGCAGCCCTTACCTTTTAACGTGTAATGCCATGCACGAGACCGATGACCATGCTGGGAATCGAACCCATAACCCTTAGGTTAAGAAACAAGCGCTCTACCATTATGACCATCACGGCCCGTGAAATTACTTTACAATATTTACCTGGTAGGGTTACTCCATATTCCAGATGTATTGGAAAGAAATCCTCTTCAAGACAAAAAAAACTTAGGTGATATTTATGATTTGCATATTCGATCCATTATAACGGTATCTGATGAAAAACGCAAAAAACTTTTGGGAAAAATTGAAAATGACAAGGAACCCCAAATCGTGTATCTAATATTATATCAATAATGGATGGAAAATCACCTAGGGAACTAAGATTAAATATTCAAAAATAAAACATTGTATCCTTCAGGGCATTGTTTCTTGTCAAAAGAGGGCTCAAGAATCTGTATTTTGATCAGACTTCAAAATTGATTTTTTCTTGCCTAACTTACCTCAGGTATTCTAAATCCAATTCCAAATAACCATTAGGATCACATTCTATACCTGAACGTCCTTTGGGAAAAAATTGGAATGGATTTCATGCAAGTTAAAAATGATCAACTTCTAGTGATTTGCTTGGAATCCATATTTGATATCATTGGACATCTGACATAGTGAGTTCAGAATATCTACAAAACGTGCTGTTTCTGGAGAATTAAAATTATTGTAGAGTTTTCTGGTATCACAAATATATGCATAGAAGATCTACAAATTTGTATCTCATTTCACGGCCAATATGGAGCAGTGTATTATCATACATAATAAAAATGTATTCATTCCATACATATGGACCGCACTGTATGTAAACTGTATATTGGTATACCATTTTTCGAAATGAAATAAATTATTGTTATTAGTATCAAACACACTTCAAATACTCACTGTTTCGGTACGAACAACCATGGTTCGAACGTTTCGTTCGCCGACAAGAATATTTCAACTTTTCTCTGTTCTTCAACCCAAGCGAGCCTTCTCTTTTTCAGCGGATCTGCGGGTAGCAAAGTGTAGTTAGTGGCTATCACATTCTGGAACATTCCCCGGATCATTCTGTCACGTACGTCCATCGATTCCAGGTAATTTTTCAATATGTACTGAGACACCCTGTCCTGAGCTTCGATCAAAGCTTTCAGATAGACTTCCTGCTGTTTACAGTCTTCTCTGTTCTTTTGCTGCATCTGTTTATAAGCTTTCGTATCCAAGTAGAATTCCAGAAGATCTATTTTCTCGTTTTCAGGACCTTCCAAGTTTTCTGTCACAATATTGTTGAGGCTGGTTTTGATAGCATCGAATTCTGTCAGTATCGCTTTCTTCGTCTCTCTGCACATTAGTTCTTCTTTTTCCGTTTCCAAGATGGTGTTCACTTCCACCCAGGTTTTGCCTTTGAATCTCCCTTCGAAAGATGGCAAGTGAATTAATACTATCGCAAAATGATAAGTGAGATCATAATTATCGACATTCACCAGATATTATTATTAATAATAATAAGCAGGGGGGCAATCACACCTCCTTGGTGAGTTGCGATAACACTTTCCTGAATAACAGGTGCAAAACCTGACCGGCAGCCAAGGCGCACCCTAGAAGAAATGATATCGGCAGTCAGTATACTGGGTTAACTCCCCGATACACCCAATAACTCTTTTCTAAATGCAAGAGGAAGAGGCCCTCACAAACGACCTCATCGGAATAGGGATCAAAGGCAAAATGGACAACGGACGCTTTGGGAGGACGGATGGATTGAGTTACTGTCTTCTGTATTGCTTTGAGGGCAGTGAGTCTGCCCGGAGAGAATACATGGCAAGAATGTGATGTGAGATACACTTTTTCGCATAAAATTTGAGGGATTATGTATCTCATCTTTGGGGTCGAGGCTATGTCAGAGCCAGTCCTCAGCCGGTTAAGGAAATAGCAGATATGCCACCTGTCAATCTAGCTGTAGAGGAGGCTCGCATCATACTTCAAATGGAGGGCATCAGAACCCGCAGGACTTTTCATAACACCAAGCCCCTGAAGCCACAACAACTGGCATGGGTAAATGCGGAGATTCACGATGTCTTTTCAGAAGAGGCTGACATGTGGCAAATTAACTCTGCGTGTATCTCTGCTCAGACTCTGTCCATCAAACAGCACTGTCTTGCAAAGAAACGAATGATGATGGCTGCAAAGAAGTCACTAGTGAAGCGTGCGAGAAGTATCGCGGAAAACATGAAGTTCCGCGATAAATCTCCTAACTTATTCCAAGAGCCTTCACGTGTTGGGGATAACCTGCCGACGACTGATCGGATGGGAACCTTCTGAAAGAACATTACGAGATTCCGCAACCACTCAACAGGAGTATCTACCTCCAGCCCTAGCGAACTTCGGAGCTTTCTGCAAATGCGTCGTCAGCCTGAGCTCAATGAACTGCGCAATCCGATAACTCCGGAAGAAGTTCGACGGGCCCTCAAGGCCACTATCTATCAAGATTTTTTAACGTTTGTCTAGATGGGGAGCAACACATTCCAGATTGGTTTGACGAGGGAGAAACGTGCTAATCCCTGAAACGAATACACTCCGAGCTGGTGTATGAACGGATATATGCGCCAAAGAGGGTCAAAGAAGAGGGTCGCTGGCTACAAGGAGACTCAGCTCATCGACGGATGTATCACGCAAAACACCGGACAGTATAAGTGTTTCTTTGGCCTGAATGGATTACCGTGAGGCAGTCGGTACAACATCGCGTGATCCCATCATGCATTTGCTCAGATGCCATGCGGTAACAAGATCAAATAGTAATATGCATTGGACAGCTGATGCCTCTCTGGAGGACTGCGGCTTTACAATAATATCTGGATGGGTCAGAGTCCAAACAGAGCAGGTTATCTTTAGAAGGGGGGGTTCAGGAAGACTCCCTCATCCTTCTTGTCTTCCGCAACTCCCTATTGCTATTGTCCGTCGCCTATTTCAGGGAGACTCCCTAAGACCTCCTCTCTTCTGTATCTCACTATTGCCATTGTTCGATGCACTGGGGAAAATCTGCGGATACAACTGCGGCACCCCCAGCATCCTACCTGTTTTACATGGATGACCTCAAAATATATACTTCGGGAGAAAAAGATCTACATCAGTCCTTGGCGGTGATGGAAGAGGACACGCATGCAATTAAAATGGAGTTCGGGATCGACAAATGTGCCAATTCAAATATATAGTAGCTATGAAAATAAAATTAAATTGATAATATTGGCACATTTTCATATTCAATAATATCGAATATACAGTATATTCCACGTATTGGTTTCAACATCATGTATCAATATTCCAATCCCAATATCACTCTCTTAACGATTCTAGAGATAGAAAACAAGAAACAATCATAAAATGAATTATGTCAAACGTGAATAAGAATCTACCATAAAAAAATATTTTCTTCAATATTATTTGCGAAATGTTCCCATTGTCTCGCCAATATTACATTTGAATATTTTGCCGTTATTTCCATAGAGTCGTACCAATATTATCCCCAATATAATTATGCTATTATACCATAATAAATCGACCTTTCACTTGGTTAAGAGCTAATGAATGATGCTTCGAATGATACTATGGCAAATACCCGTCACAAAACAACTACTTCCTAGCTAATACCATGACGGCTATTGAGTTGCATCTAATGCTACATGTGCGATGTTCCTCATTGCAGAGGACACTATTGCAATTGCTCCTTGATCTATGAGTTTGCGATATTTCATAGAAAATATTTATTTGAAAATGAAGTTATAAATCCAGTTTTATTCAATTTTATATCCACGAATTACTTCAACTTCTCTTATTTTCAACGAATAATTAGTGCATCCACTCGACTTTCGAATTCATCGATAGAGTCGTCGTAAAAATATGTAGGAATATCTTTGAATTATGAACATTTTTATGAAATTTTTGTATTTGTTGACTAGAAAAGAAATTTTGTATGGCGATGAAAAACCTTCATGTTCGAATTACGAAAAAAGAAGAAATTGCACAAAGAGACAGATTCCGGAAAAAATTGAATTTTACTATTTATTTTCTAAATAGGATACATACGGTTCGATTATTTTATCTTTACCCGTGCGTCATCAATGTTATGCACATGAAATAAGTCGAGACGTTTAGCCAAATGACGTCTATGTAGAATGCCGTGGCTAATATCCCGATAAAATTACAACGTGTAGGTAATAAGATAGGATAATGAATTAGTGAATTAACATTTTCAAATTCATGGAAATTACGAACCACTGACAATGATCGAGAGTGTTTTTTTAGTTCCAACAGAATACCGTGTGACACACTCCTTTCCTTTATTTTCCAAATATGTCAAAAAGTGCAGTCCAGTGAGCATATTCAATGTTCCAAATTTCAAAATTATTGCTGGAGATACAAAGGCGAAAAGGAATGAATCTTTATAATTGTTTTTTCCGTCAACCAGCTGTCGTCCCCTTACGAACGGCAGCCCTCAGTTGTCGAAACTTGTGCGAGCCAGGCATTAACGATGTCTTACCATTTAACGTGCGATTCCTAGCACACGGTGTTTTCCAATTATTACGCATCCAGTAACACCAGGTTTGATAGGATAATAAAACATGGAGGCAGTGAGTTTACTAGAATTTTTTGACCTCTCTACTGTATTCTAATTTCAGTCACACTCATATAAGGAAGTTGTTTTATCCATACCTCAGCAGCCGTTTGACACAAATCCATCACATCCTAATTTTATCCTCATTAATGCAAGTTCTCTAGGTAATAGTTAACGAAAAAAGTTGTTCAAAAAACTAGGTTGGAGTTTTGTGGTTTTAATTGTTACCTCTTGAACAGATGAAAGTGGCAAAAAAGGTCCACCATTCACTCATTCCCTTTCAAAATACTCGCACAAGTTCAACACAAATTGTTGTGCTTGTGAGTGTAGAATAGTTCCAGGCATAATCTAAAAAAAAAATTAAATATATTATGAATGTTTTTGACCTGTATTTATAGATTCAGGTAATGTTTTTTCTCTCAATAGGGTTTCCACACTATGAGTAATTGTTGTGTTAATATCCCGGTAGTATGGAATTATAGTCACAAATGTCAATTGTGAGGTTAAAAATTTTGAAGATTATTTGTGAATAAAACACATTGTATTTTACTTACTTTGAAAGTAATGATTCCAACTGATGTTTAGCTTTGAAAAAAACTGTTTTTATAATATATTCGACAGTAAACAAAGTAAAACTGGCGACAAACAATATCCCAATGACAGAAAACAATGACACAATAGAGATTTCTAATGGATTTGGAAATCCAAATAAAAAGTACGAAAGTTCTTAATTTTTCCATCCTTGATGATGTTACTCTTCTTCGGGTTTGTTGGCCGTCGTGATATGGAATTGCTTCCTAACGTTTCGCCCGCACGAGTGGCTGGCTTCTTCTGAGGTTCCATCTTGAAAGATTTCCGATGACAAGATGGAACCTCAGAAGAAGCCAGCCACTCGTGCGGGCGAAACGTTAGGAAGCAATTCCATATCACGACGGCCAACAAACCCGAAGAAGAGTAACATCATCAAAAATCCCGGCCGCGAAAGCCTCAATCAATATATTTTCCATCCTTGTTGCCAGGGGCGCGCTCTGTGATTGGTTACCATAATGGATGTTAGGTTGGATGACATGACAGCTACAGTTGAAAATGACATTTATACTCCCTGACCTTATAGTAACCAATCACAGTGTTCATTCCCTGGCAACAAGGACGGAAAAATTAAGAACTTTCGTCTCTTTTTATTAGGGTGTCCAAATCCATTAGAAATCTCTATTGATGGTACACGCTAGCCAATACAATGTCTGGCAAGTTTAGTTGAAATGTAAAAGACTGTCGGTTTTATGGCTATCTCTTTTCGATCATCACAATACCATAATTCTTAGCTTAGAAGACAAATGTTATCGAACTTTGATTCGCTCATAGCGGTTGTTAGAAAGAGATGTTCGATAGAGGGTGTGTGATTTATTCGATCATAAATTGATGACGCATTGGTAAAGATAAAATAATCGAACTATTATATGAATAATAATAACATAATAAATATGGCTTTGTTAATAATCTATACGAATAAGCTAAATTGGACTATATTGAGTTTTCAAATGACTAACGCTATTTTAAATTTCTGTTGATTGAGGTATTGTTTCACTTCAAGAAGTAACATAAGTATTATTTATTAGTATAGTTTGTTCTTGAAACACACGTATTTTTAAATGCCTCTTGTGTAATCTTTCTGTATCTCATGTTGTGAGGTAATAAATTCATTAAAATGTGGCGGAAAAATCTCGATAGAATTTTATTAATGAAAATCATGGAAAAATAAAACAGCCTATCCTGTCAACCAGTTCATTGTTTGGATCATGGATAAGATAGATGGGTGTAAGTCTATTGCATTATTGAGAAGTATTCACATTCCTCTATTTT
This sequence comes from Chrysolina americana, assembly GCA_958502065.1. Classification (NCBI taxonomy): domain Eukaryota; kingdom Metazoa; phylum Arthropoda; class Insecta; order Coleoptera; family Chrysomelidae; genus Chrysolina; species Chrysolina americana. The sequence goes on from OY293417.1 coordinate 60,444,634, forward strand.
GTAATTTTTTTAAAGCAGCTGTTATATTAGTAATACTAAATAAAGATGTTAATTAATTCCAAATTACTCGTGGGCGGAGAGGTATAAGTCCTTTTGTACGAGCAGGAAGAATCGTGATCACATCTGTTTAACATCTCTGAATATTATTAAATTTCTTTTCAAAAAATATAATAATAATTTACAGAATTCGAAGATAATAATAATACCTTCTGGTTTGAACCCAATCGTCGGCCTTTTAAACATAAGCGCGTATTTCGTCGACTCCTTCATATCCACCAGAGACTCTTTCAAATACTCATCCGCCTCATTATCCACCAGGTTGGTACACACCAGAACCTCATCTCTTCCTAGGGATATTATATGCTTCCCGATGGGATCGATGTAGGCCTTTTGAACTCCGCCTTGGTACCTATGATGGGCCAGTGACATTCCCACTTGCTTATCGAAATTCGTGCACCTTGCTATTACAAAACCGTCGAAGCCCCACGTTAGACCGTAGTTGTCTGTTATTCGAACATCGAAGCGTCGCATTTGATGGCCGGTTTTGATTTGTTCGGATACTTTCACTAGCGAATCCTGGAAAATCATATGGTATGAGTGAAGATTCCATACACTTTATTTTAACAACTTCCACATCACTGGTATAGTACTAGTAATATGAAATGGAATATAGGAAAATTTGTAATTCAACCTTTCGCAAAAATCCCCACTATAAAAGGTATTTTCTTCGGTACGTATCCAAGAGAAAACAATTCCTGCCCCCTGCGACTGTTGAATTATATCTGTTTGGGACTCAGCAAAGACTAAATTAACTGCTATTGGTCGCTTCAGAAATGTGATGAAGGACAGAATTTCATTATTTCGATCTCGAGGATGTTTGCACTTTGAGCATCTATCATGGAAATTATCGACAAAATAATCAATGTGTGTGTTATTTTTTATGGATTCAATATTTGGCAAATATTTTTATAGTTTTCAAATTTAATTAACTTATTTTGATTGAGAGCAATTTTCTAATTAACCAACATTAATTTTTGTTTTACATGGCTTTCAAGCAGGGTGGTGCCATTTTTATAAAACGACATTAATAATGTGATTATGAAAGAATAAAATAAAGTCATTGAATTCGTTCCATTACTTTTCATGTCATTTATTATGATTCTAATTTTATCACAGCACTTTAGATTGATAAAAACAATTTAATAATAACATTTATTTCCCAAGAAACATACAAGTTTATGACAGGGAGAAATAAACACATTTTCAACTAAACTGAATTAATTACTAACTAGTTTTTTCTAATTTTCATATATTTATAAAATTCATGATGACACATATTTTTTCAAATTTACTTTAAATCTCATTTTACATAGATTTTGGCAATTCATTGTAATGCATAATTCCTTTGAAGTATATTAATTGTTGACCCACATTTGTTCTCACATTGATCTGATTGCCTCGTCAAGTGGTTATGATTACTGTTAATTAGGTTGAAAGCCAAATCAGAGTGTTTGAAGTCATTTTTAACTAGGTGAATAAAAGTACAAATCTTTAACTTATAAAGAGAATGGATATCTAGAATTTGTTTTGGTTTGTATAAATTTATTGTAGGATCCTTGTATTCTAGTTTGAATATTAATAATAATAATAATAATAATTTATTCATAATATCCCAAGAAACAAGTATGTTTATGCTAGGGATACAAAATAATAATAATAACAATGCCTTACAAATCTACAGAAAAAATAATATATAATTGATATAGGTACAATTCATACATTTGATGATTTTGTTTTGCAGTGTTTTCAGTGGTACACATTTTATTGCCGATCCCCATACTGAGATTAAGTACTGAAGTTTGCTGAACAAAATCAAATTGTAAAAAAACAATAAAATATTTTCGATATATTCAAACAAAATTTGCTATCAAACTGATGTTCATCATCTATAAATATGCAAAGTTGTTAAATTTTGTTATTTCTCATTCACTTTGAAATTTTTCAAACTTATGTTTATATTTAATGTATTATCTTGTTCTCTTTGGAAGGTGTATTTTCAATGAAGATAAAGATTCCGGAAGGATTCCGTAAATGCAATAATGTACAGGATGTTCCATTTTAAAATCAAGAATTGATATTTCTTCCGGTCAAACCGGAGGGCCGACAAAAATCATCAAAGACCTTCAAATGTGGCATTTGAAGTTTACTTTTATTTTCATTTTGATAACATGAACAAAAAAGGGCAAAATAGGGGTACAATTGATATCCTTGTCACCCGGTGAACTTTTCGGGATGCCCTATCTTCTCAAAGAGAAAAGTCATCAATCTCATTTTCACAATCTAATGCCATCATAAAATGTCAATCCAAAAATTGAGAAAACGCATTTTTCTAGCAAATTTTTTTATTGAGGCATTCGAGTCAAACCAGTCTGGAATTTTAACATGATTTTTTTTACGGGGTGGTAACTATACCCGTTACAATTTTCCAAAGAAAAAATCTTTCATTTAACTGTTGTCAGCGGATCTTTGGCATTAATTTGTCAATAAGTTGCATCAAACGTCAATCAAAAACATAGAAAATAAACGTTGGCATCCTTTTTCGCCAATGACTGAAGTATCAAACTCACCCCTCTCCTTATTTCGACTACATGGATACTCCTCGAATAGAACGGTAAAGCGTAAAAAACACGATCTCTATCAATTTTTGCCGTTGGTATAAGCTTGTAGTACAACGAATCAAGCGACTCGAAATGAAATTCTTTCACATTGATTTTGTTTTTGTTTATAATGCAATATCGTACTATCTTGTTTCCAGCTAAATATTTCGACGTCACCGGAATAACGAAAAGGCGGAAGCAGCTTTTTGAAGCCACTAGTATATAGTCCACAATCTGGCACTTGGTAGCAACATGAGCGATGACTTTCATTTGTGTACCGGGTAGTCCCTAAAAATAATTCAAACGTCAACCCGATATGAATCAAATTGGAAAAATCTGTAAACCACCTCTATAACGAACAAATCTCCCAAGTCTAGTGACCCTGCAACTAATATTTTTCCTTCCTCGAAAAATTTCACTTCCTGGATTGGAATCGAAGTTAGGTGGAAAGATGCCATCACAGCGAGTTTTTCATGGTTATAGGCAGATATCAGCTCCATATATCCATTGCTATAGCCAACTGCAAGGTAGGGAAAATTTGGATTTTCGCTGATTGTGGCAGCTTCATCATGCAGTTCGAAAGCGGATACCTGCAAACAAAAATATTTTTTTTTTCTTGTGATGTGTATAAATTATTTGTGAGGTAACAAATAATGTTATGTTATATAATGTTATGTTTTTTCAAATAGTTTTCAATTCAAATTTCAAATATCTTGGATAAGCCGAATATATCTCGTTCTATAGAAACGTTCAAAAAACTTTCAGACGACATAAAAAATCAAAGTCAATAAATATTTTTTTGAAAAAACTCAAACGAAATTTGCTGTCATACTGATGTTCATCAATATATAAATATGCAAAGTTGTTAAATTCGTTATTTTATATTCATTTTGAAATTCTTAAAACTTATGTTTATATTTAATCTATTATCTTCCTTGCACCAAACCTTGTTCTGTTTGGAAGGTTATTTTCAATAAATAAATAAATTTTAAATAGAAAAAAAAAATTAATGTAATTAGTCTTTTACGCAGGATTAATTGCAGCTTTTATGGATTGATTTAATGATGCCTCTTTTGAAAGTTTTCGGAAAAACGACTAGTGCGAAAATAAAATTTATATGATATGCCAGAAGTTCAGATATTATTTCAGTGATCGTTTTCAAAACTCCACTAATGCCTCAAGAGACCCAGTACATACCGACTCTCCAGTATCTACACGATAAACGTTCAACATTTTCTTCCTCCTCAGTGCTATAATATACTCTCCTACGGGGTTCACTAAACAAAAATCGCTGATACTGCTCATATTCGGCATCATATAAGTTATCCCATTGATGTTGCTGATTTTCACTATATCCTTATTATCATCGATACCAATGAGATTGTCGGTTCTGTTACTCATCAAGTGGTTTACACCAATTTCTAGAGGCATCGTCCAATCGCAAGTCCAATTTCCTGATTTTTTATAATGCTGAAACAATCAAGCCGGATTATGACACCTGCGAATGTTAACAGTGAAAGCAATCAAACCTAGGTCGTTTCTTATTCACTGCAACCAACAAAAGACGCGAACACCAAATAGTATTGCGGAATGAAATGGTGAGGTAAATATCCTTTCAAAAGTAATGATTCAGGGTATATTCACTTCATAGAAATTGTACAACTGCATATTCTTGTGTTTCAAATATCCATATTTTTTCACCGTCAAGAAATAATAATGATTCTGATGACTTAGGGACTGATTCATAGTGCATATATACCACTCTCATTCTTCCTACCCTCTCAAGTGTTAGGTATCGGCAACAGGATAGGTAATCTCAGCCGAATCGCTTGAGAATTTGATAGACAAACCCAAACCAATTCGTATGCAGGTACAGCTCTGGCGTTCACGTTGCGGGAGGGGAACTTTGTCACAGAGGTTTCCCAGGAAGCTGAAGCCAAGACCTATAGTGTCAGAACTCTGCCTTACTCAAGGAGGGAGGGAGGACATCGTTCCTCCAGTAAACCAGACCTTGTGTAGAACAGTTCGCAGATTCAGAACCAGTTTTAAACCGTACGGAATCAGGAAGCCAAGAGGTTCTGATCCCAAAGCTAGCCAATACTCCCCAAGAACCCAGCAGAAACTCCTAGCTCCAGAATACCGTGACCAACGAAATTGTAAGACTCCCGCATACCACATTTGAAGAGTTAATGAACGGTCTCAAAAAAGATGGCCATAAAGCACCCGCATCTATCAAAACCTCAAAGGGGTAAACTTTCGAGGGCCAAAATCTGAGTGAGGTGTAAAATATACCTCCCGCACAAAGCAGCAAATGGGAAAGCCTAGACAAATAGGACATAGAATTTGGAAAAAATCTGAAGAGCAGACTGGAGCCAGAGAAAGCTTCAAAAAGGTGGTCTCCTAGCAAGCTCATTATGCTCTCATATGTCTACGGCCTCTTGATTATAGCTCAGTAATTCTGTCGTGGATTTGGATCAGGGTTCCTAAACGAACTCACTCGTCTGCCGCATTCCTGGGTAGTTGTTCCGCCATGCTTGTGTTTTGCATTCGCTTTCACTAAAGAGAGCTCTCACGCTCTCAGACAATTGCTTTAGTCTCCTCCAACACAAGATGCATTGAAGGAACATAGAAATTCACCAAAAAATGTCAGCACAAATTAAAACCATAGAAGTGACTCAAACAATACGGCATAAAACAAGGCATTAGCGTTACGGGTACAGCGAATATACCTATGAAATGATTATACTGTCACCCCCTTTCTTTGTTACTCAGTTACTCACTCTCAGATTTTTATCAGGTCCAGCTACTACTATTCCTCCTCTATACCAGGCGAATGAAGGCTCAGTATCACCTTCCAACGAAACTTTCACCACTCGTTCTATGCTGAATTCATTATCCACCTACAAGAATCGAAAAAATAACTTAGGAAATAGTTTTCAGTTCATCGTAGATTTGGATAATGTGGAAACAATATCCTTTTCATATTTGGATTTTTAGCACTTGTAAGAATACCTCAAATATGCCGTCAACCTGTGCAGTAGAATGTACTGGAAAAATCAGAGGCTACAACCAAAAATTAAATTCTATGGCTATATAACAAGGTCATCAAGCCCACGATAGCATATGCCTGACTCATTAGCACGAGCTTGTAGTTTAGCAAAAGCTCTGATAAGATCTTGCAAGATAACACGTGGATGAAGACTCAAAGGTGATTTCACAATATGAATATCAGAATGCACTGGTTGATTTGCAAATTTTAATTGTAATATGTTGAATTTCATCCTTGTTGCATATGTTTCAATATTCTTTGCTATGCATGTACTGTTAGGAATAAAAACGAATGAAATATAGACCAGAAAAGCCTTGAAGACTGTAAATGTTGATCTGGTTACTCACAGTGTGAATGCATCCGCTTCTATCTAGAATGTAAACTCCTCCTTCGGTGGTCCAAAGAACATCAACAAACGGAGGACGATTTTCAATTTTTGGGACTTTTGCGATATTTTTTCCCATGAATACTTGTTTACAACAGACGTTCATTTCCCAGAAGATTAGTTGATCCGTATTCACTCCTAACTGAACCAAAGTAAATGGTTTCGAATAACTACACCTATAGGAAAAAAACATTAATCTAGAGAATCTGACTAGATAATGACAAATCTTCATGAAATATTTTCTTTGTATTTAATTTATTGCAGTGAATATTCCGAAATACGGACATGAAATGGTATGCCTTGAAATAATGATGAGAGTTTGTAGACCTAGTTTTTTGAAAAAAGACACACCAGAGGAATGAAGTCCCTGGAAGTGAAATTGATGGCAATAATCACTCAAGAAAAAAAGGCCTGAAATATTAGGCATATGAATATTTTATGAATGATTTGTTGCTTACTTTGTATGAAAACAATCATGTGTCACAATGTAAGAAATGTTTCCGTTACAAACACAATCATATCAAATGTAAAAATGATAGAACATGTCCTCGCTGTGCTGGTAATCATACAATTGAATCAGGTGAAAATATTGAAAAATATAAATATGTCAATTGTGCTTATTCCAATTCAACATTCCAGAAACAGTATCATACTGATCATTCGGCTACTGATAAAAAATGCCCAACATACCAGTTTTACGAAAATCAGCTAAAATCCCAAATTGAATATGGCCAATAACAATCAAGTCTCAGATAAATTATGAATAAGAACAATTTCATCAAGCTTTTCGAATACCCTTCATTGGAATGTCAAGAAACCTGCAGAAAATGACATTGGCATATTCTATATTAATTCAAGATCAATCAAGAACAAAATGGACATACTTGAAGTTATCATTAATGAAATGCGAATAAAAATCCTTATAGTAACAGAAACTTTGCTATCTAAAGAAGAAGAATAATATTTCAATTTCAAAAATTACAACTATACGTTTTCAAGTAGAACCAAAAGAGAAGGAGGCGTTGGAATTTTTGTTAATTACTTGGCAATCAAACTGAAACAACCAGAAATTATCATTTCAACAATTTATAAACCACCAAAATTCAATAATGTCAATTTTCTTAATATTTTGGAAGAACAAATGAACAATATCAATAACTTCAATAAAAAAATGTTTCTTCTTTGGAGATATGAACACCAATATATTGAATGACAACAGCATCACAAGGAGTATTTTGGACGTTTATACTTCCAACAATTTTCCTCTATGTAATGAAAAAATTCCAACTAGATGTGGAACATGGAGTGCAACATTGAATGACCATATTTTAACAAACAGAAAAGAAGAACTTAATTTATCTGTTATAGATAATTCTATTAGTGATCACAAAATTCAAATTTTGAGTACAACTTATAAAGGAAAAAAGAAATCAGTATGTAAGTCATTTTAAATATTATGATAAAAAAAGGTTGGCAAATGAACTAATTAATTTCCAAAGTACAATGAAAAATTCTGAAGATCCCAATATTTTATATGATAAATTACTTGATATTTTTCATTCTTGTGCCCATTCAAGAACTATCAGAATCAGAAAAGAGTCAAAAATCTGGTTCACAAGTGAAATAGCTAAATTGATAAAAATGCCAGACAAATATTTTCGACAAAAGAAACATAATCCTGGAAATAAACATTATAGTAATTTATACGACTACCAAAATAAACTTGTTAAAAAACAATAAGGATGACAAAAAAAAAGTATTACGAAGAAAAATTTTCGAAATCTACAGCAAAAGATAAGTGGAAAACAATTAATAATATATTGCACAACAGTTCCAAGAATAATAATTCAATACAATCCATCCAAATCAATGACAACAAAATTTATAACTTTGCAGAAATTTGTGAAGAATTCAATGAACATTTTATTACTGTTGGAGAGAGGCTAGCATCTAAAATTCCTGTATCAACTGAAGACTTCCATAAAAAAACGACGGCATCATCGATATTCCTAGCACCCCCAAGTGAAGTAGAAATTATGAGTATAATTGAAGAACTGAACCCTAGGAAAACTTGCGGATTTGATGATATCGATGTAAAAATTGTCAAATCTGAAATTGCACCAATTTTAACATATATATTTTCAAAATCATTTGAACTGGCTATAGTACTGGATCAAATGAAAATTGCTTTAGTATCACCTATATATATACAAATGGTAGGCCTATATCCATGAATATAAATTTTAGGAAAAATTATCAATTGTAGGCTGTATGAGTATTTAGAACAGAAAAATATTTTTTTTTGATCATTAATATGGATTCAGACGATCCAGACATACAGAAAGAGCGGCACAAGATGTAATTTTTTTTGTACAAACAAAAGTTGATAGTGGTGAAAAATGTGCCATATTGTCTTTCGATTTATATAAAGCTTTTGACACTGTTGACCATGAAATTCTGTTGAAAAAATTGGATAAAATTGGTGTCAGAGGGCATGTTTTTGATTGGTTCAAAAACTTTTTGACTGATAGGAAACAATACGTGCGCATTGGAGAAAATAAAAGTCAGTACAGAAATGTGAATTATGGGGTACCACAGGAATCTATGTTGGGACCTGTGCTATTCCTGATTTATATCAATTCTATTTCTTTTTTGAAATTGAAAGGGGCTCTTAAATTATTTGCAGATGATACAATAGTTTATTTTGGACCTGATCTAAAATTCATTGAAAATAATATCAAGTATGATCTATCCAGAATCTTCTCATGGTTGCAATATCATAAATTAACATTAAATTTTTCTAAATCCCCATACATATTCATATCGAAAAAAAAATGGGAAACATCTTTCCACCAATTAAATTTGAAAATAATCATATAATATTTAAAAACTAAAATTGTTGGGCCTTTATATTGATGAGACCCTCAGTTGGCATAAACATATAGAAATTATCCGAAAAAAAATATCACCCATAATCGGAATTCTTTGCAAAATTAAAGGCTACTTGGACAGAAAAATTTTTATGAACATTTATTTCAGTTTTATATATTCGAGTTTACAATATTCAGTTTGTATATATGGGGATCTGCCAAAGCATCTGTTCTGAAACCACTTAAAAAACTTCAAAACAAGTCAATTAAATGCATATATAAATTACCTCATCTAGAACCTACTGAAAATTTATATAGACCAAAAAATTTATTGAATTTGGATTCACTTTATAAATTGGGAGTTTGTTCATTTATTCATCTTAGCAGAATTAAAAAGAAATATACCAGTTTAAATTTCCATAACACTTCGTAATCACGAAACAAGAAATGTTCATGAACTGCAAACCAGTAGAATTAAAACTGAAATTGAAACTCATTTATAATAATCTACCAAGCACATTGAAGAATATCAAATGCTGCTTAAAATTCAAGTTCAAATTGAAACAATATTTTAAAAAATGAATGTGATTTGACAATTTATTATTTATTATTTTGTTAGTTTGTTTGTTGCTTCATTTATTTACGAATTTATTTTGATATTTCCCTTTTATAAGCAGCTCATGTTTCTTGGGAATAATAAAGTTAATGTTATTATTATCAATATTGAATATTTGTAGACATTTGAAACGGATACTTAACGAGAGGATTTGGTACCCTTCCATTATTTCACTGTCCAATTCTGCGAATTTATTAGCATTCCTCCAATTCCATATGACTAAAGTGAAGGATGGCAGATCTTCCAGAGTCATGAGCAGAGACGTTTCCGAGAAACACATAGCAATGAAACCCTCAGATGCTCCAGCTGAAGGAAACTAATGTCATTATTATTCATCATTGGACAGTATATTGAAAAAGTGTTTCTCCAGAATTGAGAATGACCGTAAATTATATCTTATATCCATTTGAACAACATTTCTCACAATCGCAAATTATAGTATTTCAAAAATAGCCATAAAATATCGAAAGGAAACATACATACACTTGGATATTTTTCAGAAAATATTCTACTGATGAAACATCCGGAGCAAGCCTGAATGAATATAAATATCAATCTGAATTTTTGATATTGATGTTTTATTTTCTCTCTTGATCGTACAAATTAGATTTTATTGAAACTAAACGTCTTTCAAAAAATACTCTCATGATGACTGAACTAGTATATTTTGTGAATTCAAAGTCGATCGGCGAAAGGAAAAATCACTCGAAAAAAGTCCAAAGGTTTGTATACCTCTAAATATCATGGAAAGTACAAATTCACAATCGGATTCATTTCAAATCATCCCAAAACTTTATTCTGATTCCGAAAATATATAATTTGGATATGTTCAGATACAAGGTGAACCATAAAAAAGCGATAAAGCGTCAAAAATTCTCTGGCACTATCAAATTTTCGACAATTTTCATTATTGATTTTTCAGAGCTGATTTCAAATAACGACTCAAAAATTGAATTCGACAAAGAATAAACGAAAAGGGCACTTTTTTCGTCGGAATCGCAAAAATTGACGTTGTTTAGTTAATCCTTTGTCGAATTTAATTTTTGACGTTAGATTTGGAATCAACTCGTCATGATACGTTTGAGAAAATTTTAGGATTTCTCGAAAAATTAATATTCTCCAAACTTCGATTTTTTTCAATATCAATTTTTTTTTAATATTCCATTACTTGAATTTTATCGCCTGTGAAAACTTTGAAAATGCGGAATCTTCGCGAATACTACTTGATTCAATAGAAAATTTCCTTCTGAATTCAAAAATATACGTGTTTTAATTAGGATACTATTTCACTTCAAAAATTCCAGTTTGTGAATAGGGCAATTTTTCATCGAAAACAATGCACTCTTTTGGTTACCCCTTCGTCGAATTCAACTCATGAGGTAATATTCGAAAGTATCTCGTCAAAATACGTATGTGGATATTTTGCGATTTTTAGAAAACTGATAGATACAAATTCGATAAAGCGAGAAATTTTGACATTTTATCGCTTTTTAATGGGACACCTTGTATCTGAACATTTTCAAATCGTATATTATCAGAATCAGCATGAAATTTTGGATATATAGTGCTAATTTCGAGTGAAAATAACGGAAATATCGAATAAAGGTGACGTTATTTTTAACGGAAGTGATACAGCATAGGGCTGAATATCTTATGGATTTTCCTCAATGATATCTTATGGCTATCCCCAAAACATATCTTTTGGATTTCTGTGAACAATGCAAATAATAATAATAGCCATCCGCACAGGCTATGCCTTTGGGTACACTCTACGAGTGTTTATGAGGGAGTATTATTATTATTATTAATGTCTCATGGGCATCTTTGTCGAATGTCCTTGTATTCAATCAAAGATTCTGAATGAAGCTGTGACTTACAAGGCAAGAACCAAGATGCATACCATGTATACAGGTGATCATTCCCAACCAAATGAAGGACTTCGTCGAAATAGTTTCATTTTATTCCAAGGTTGATATATGACAATAGGGATGTGATACAGAGAAAACCCTATGTGTACCAAACAGTGTATAACATCAAATTGTATAAGATCTTGAAATACAAATGAAAAGAGTCAACTTAAATTACAAGAATAGAACCTCAAAAAACAAAATGGGAATCTCGTTTATAAAAATTCCCGACTCCTTGTAAGATTATGTTGAACTGGGTACATCTAGGTATGTCCTATTCTGATAATACCCCGTCTTTCTCAATTCTGGGCACACTGCGGTGCCTTCTAGTTATGGAACTTACCTGTGAATGTGGTTATCGTTCTGAAAGAAGGATACGTTTTGACGTAAATGTTAGAATTTCTGCAGTTTTCAGTGTAAGCAAAAACGTATGTAATCTTATGCCCTTCCAGTAAGCTGATTCCATCCCCATTGACGCTATGCATGTTGGCTGTAAATGTCAGCTCCTTCCCAGTATTAAGATTAATGAACACTGCGTGGCACCCTTCTGCATAGCAAATAACGTCTTTCGATATGAAGCTCAGGTGATGGACGTTTCCCATTTTAACCCATCTGAAAAGTTTGTCATTGAACAAATGTCTGGAAAACAGCCCTAGTCTTCTGTTATTAACCAAACCTTTCTAATTTTATTGCATCATGACAGTTATAAAGTTAAAGGCTGAAGTACAATGAAAGTTTTATGTTTTTAGTTCTAAATTTCATAATTTTGAATATTTTTTTGACGCGAAACTACATTGCCATTATTATTCTGATCACACCTCATAAACAATCTTGTTGGTAAAATTCAAGCTTTACTTTTCAATTCTGTTTTGCATTTTGTTTTATTCGTAAAATTGATATGCAAAATCCAAAAACTTGACCCTTATTACATAAAACTTCCATTGTGCTTAAAGAAGATCTGCTGATATCATAGCTCGTTTTAAGATGTCGTACTTGGTAATATGAACAACCAGCATTTGGTTGAAGGTTGTTGAGGAAGTTTTTAGTTGCTATTGTTTTATGATTCTTAGTCACTTGGTATAAAGTGTGTTGTATTTCACTAAACCCCACCACTGTATTTCTGTGGATTTCAGATAATTGATTTTTTTTTTCATTTCATTCATCAACTTCTCGATATGCTTTATCTTCTCAGGTAAAAAAGTTTCATAAGTCACCTTTTCACGACCTACTTACGCTCACAAAATGCACGCCAAAACTCGAGAAAAAGTATTAGACATTTTGTTAGCCAAATTCGATTCGGACCAGTCTCAAATAGCTCCTTGCAAAATTTCAACATGATATGTTTTACGGGGTGTTTTCTATACCTGTTACAATTTTCGAAAAAGGATATCTTTCAAGTCACTCTGTATAAAAAATTCCGTGTAAATTGTAGTGAATTGAGGCAAGCGGTCGGATTCAGACGATCTCTTTACTGATTGTTGATGAAAACACATTATTTCCACACAAATTATTAATTTTTAAATACTAACAAATTTTGAAAACAAGCATGAAGAAATGGGATATGTATCAAACAAGTAGATGAAAAACTGATACACCAACAATTCTAAATCTTTGTATGTTCTATATATCCTCCTTCATTTTCTATACATTTTTCGTGCCTTCTGAGTGAGTTCTGTCTAACTCTTCGCAGTTCTCCTGGTGATATTTCTCTGCAAACTGCCATAATTCTTCGTCGCAACCCTTCTTCAGTCCTTGGCCTACTTTTATAAACCTTCTGTTTGATATTTCTCCAAAAGTAAAAATCTAGAGGGGTGAGATCAGGCAATCGCGGCGGCCAATGAATCAACGGACTATTGTAACCAATCCATTTAAGAGGAAATTTTTGGTTCAACCATCTTCGTACTTTATCAGCATTATGGATGGAAGATCCAATTGAAAAATGATAGCTGTACGAATATTTATGGGGATTTCTTCGAGAATGACCCATAATAGGTTATTCAAGAAATTCAGAACCGTTTCAGCATTCATCGTTTCATCAAAGAAAAATTATCCGATATTCACTGGCCGCCGCGTTCGCCTGATCTCACCACTCTGGATTTCTACTTTTGGGGAAATATTAAACATAATGTTTTTAAAACTAGACCATGTACTGAAGAAGAGTTGCGACGATGAATTGTGGCACTGTATAGAGAAATTTCACAAGGAGAATTGAAAAGAGTTGGACATAACTTGAGGAGAAGGTATGGAAATAATGTGTTTTTATTAACAATAATGAACAGATTGTCTGATTCCGACCCCTTGCCTCAATTCATTCCAATTTACACGAAATTTTTTATACCGAGTGACTTGGATTTGCTTTTTCGAAAATTGTAACAGGTATAGAAAACACCCCGTAAAAGATATCATACTGATATTTTACATGGAGGAAATTCGAGAATGGTTTGAATCGAATGCCCTAACCAAAGTACCTTTTCTCGATTTTTGGCATGCATTCTGTGGTCGTAGTAGGTCGTGAAAAGGTGATTAATGAAACTTTTTTTTCTGACAATATCGAGAAGTACAAATTGAAAAAAAAAGATAAATTTCCATAATCCACAGAAATACGGGGGTGGGGCTTAGTAAATTGCAACACACTGTATATACTTTGATTTGAAGTATTTTGGACATTTTGGAAAAGGATAAAAGCTGAACATAGAAAATTGAAAACAAGGAAAACAAAAGAAAAATAAAGTATTTTGATTGATTACAAGGAACTACAGAACAGTAGCAAAGTTATATTGGTCCTTCGAGCAATTATAAAAAGCACTTATGAGTAAATAAAATGACGAAAAATTCCATAATCGAGTTTGAAGTACATTACGACAAAGATGGATGAACCCAAGGATTTACTGAAGATGATGCTGAGTGTAGCGAAGGAAGAAATCTTGCTGGTAGTATGATTAGAGAGCAATTGCCATATTTACCAATACATAATACATCCCAGAGAAATGAATGTGGTTCCAGGATTGAAGAAACATCAACTGTATGTACAAATGCATCAAAAAAACGTATTCAGCAGTTCCAGTTAAAGGCTGCTAGGAAAAAAGCTGTCTTGGAAGAAAAACGAGGAGAAGAGGTAGGTACTACCGAATGAATGAAATATCTGTTGTGCATCAGTTGCTTCTCTAAATACAATATAGTTTCTCTTCATCTTGTGATGACATTCGAAATTCAGCTCAACTATTTTCTTGGTGAACTTTCTTTAACATTGTCGACAAAGTGAAAGAATGTGGTACTTACTGGGTAGTATTTTCAGTTGCTCTCATCTTTAATGTCACTGAATTCTTGACACTAGGGACCCTTTATTACCTTATATTAACACCCAGATGCAAAGCGTTGCCATGGCTCCCCATAGCAACATGGAGAATCTACAAAACTTCGTAATAGTCCAGGAGATAATAGAAAATAGTTGACTTCTGGATATAATCCTATCGACATGCGGCGTCCATAGAAGTTTGGAGTCCAGCAGCACTTCCAGGTATTTGACCTGTTCGACTAACTTCAGTTCTTGACCGATCATGATGGTGGTCCACCGCCTCATTTTCATCGTTCGGTGAACAGGATCATCTCTCTTTTTGTCGGATCTACTGACAGCTCTGCTTCACCACACCGTTTAATTATTTTGCAGGCATCCTGCATACGGTCGCAGAATCTTCTCCATCGTTCGCATATGCGTCTGCCCCATCTGTGAGTTTATCCAGGAGTTCATTCAGGACTAAGCACCATAGATGGGGAGAGACGTAGCTTTCCAAAAGGCAGCCCTCCCAGACCACGGCTTTCAGTCTTGAGGATAAATACTATTCTTGCTGATTCCTGGACCTTTGGAACGTATCCCCGTGCTTCACTGGCCCAAAATATCCCCCTCATGATTGGGGTAGGAAGTTTCAGACCCCTCTGTAGTATCGCTGAGAAAATTCCATCAGGACCTGTTACGTCGAGTTCGCCTGGAAGATGTCTGAGCGAATCTTCGGAGGATGTTATCCACGTCCCATCTGGTTTCTTTTGGGTTTCTTGGAACCTCCTGTCTCGTTACTCAGAATTCCCTTGAATCTGATTCCGTTAAAGAATTAATTTCCCCAGAGTACCTCCAACAGACTCCTTTGCTTTTCCCCAGATCCTTTTTGATAGTCTTTATGATCTTCCTCATTGCCCTCCTTGATGACTCTGTTTCGGGCCTTTCTGGTAGCTTTTCTCATTAATTTCAAGGACTGGTTCCACTAACGAACCCGGTGCTTTGTACCCACTCTCAAAGGACATGGCTTTTCAAATGCGTTGGTCATTGTGTTTCCTAATTTGTCTACTTGAATCTCTGCCTAATCCCCCTTGAGCCCTGAGAGACCTTCTTAGAAGGTGTCCCAATTGGTTGCTCTAGGGTATTGGCGTTGGGAAATGTCCTCTTCTCCAGCGTAGGCATTTGGAGGCAAGTGGGAATAGTCAAACCGTAGATACACGCTTCCTCTACCATCACCCTATGTTTCATTCCTCTCACCTTGACTTCCAAGGCACGTTCGCAATAGTTAAGGTCAAATTACACTAATTGTGTTAGATTAGATTAGTTTAGGACTATCTAGCCCTGTCTTCATCAACAGACTCCTTTAGAACTCCCATGTATCTGGGAGCTCTTGAGACTACAATTCGCTGTAAGAAGTCCTACTAAAAATCTAGTGGTGCTCCTCTTCTGGCTTAGTAGATATTCTGTGAATGTTGGCTGCGGTTGTTTGATAAACTCTTTGGCCTGACTTATCCCTGGTGAATTGTTCTCAAGATCCATGATTTGGTGTTTGTTTTTAGTACAGCTTTTGCCATACCGCAGAATGGTTTTAGGTCACTCAGGGCCTCATACGAATTGTGTAACTCTATACCCCCATTTGTGTCCTCAATCTAGCCACATCCAATTTTTTCCCACATGAAGAAATGGCTGGAAGCCCAGAAATTCACAATTAACACGTTGAATGCCATGTTGGTCAATAAGAACGAGATTCAAATATTCTGACATGCTGCCTCGGTCTCATAGACCGAGATTGAGGCTGATACGCCAGGCCAACTAGGTCTATGAGACCAGGTCAGTTGAACTGCTCGTGAAGCCGTCGCGTCGGTCTACATTACTGTTAATAATATCACGGAGTCAGACCGAGGCGGCTTCAGTGACAATTTTCAATGGCAAATTGTCTTCATCAGACACACAGACGGAGCCGGCGTGACAGGCAATTCTACACAGAATTTTTGGAATTCGAATACAGTGAAATAAACGTTCTGCTATGAATAAAATGTAATAAACTTTTTATGAATTACAATCGAGCAACATTGACGAAAAATACGTAATCTACATATTTTAATGGAATCCTTTACAGAAAGTTCGTATTCTTCAAATTCCAGGCTGCTCTTCATCCTGATTCGTTCGTTACTCTTTCGTAACACTTAAAGCAAGGTCTTCGTATTCCATACGGCCTTTGAGCAATTTCTTGCTTCATTCGTTTCCGAATAGGGGTACTGGGAGTGTTGATTTCCGTATTTGAGTGTGAAGCAGTCAAGCGTAGAAACAAAAGAGCAATAAACGACTGGAATCTAGTGTAGAAAAATGAGGATATACTCGTGACATACTAAAAATGCAGGTTGAGAAAATTATTGTATACAGCATTAGACCGAGGTCGGCCCTTGCCGGACCGAGATGACGGACCGACGCGGCGTACAGAGCCGACTCGGTCTATGAGACCGAGTTGAAAAAATATAATTTTTTGGATCCAGAGTGCCAAATTTCGAAAATTTCAAAGATATACTAATTTCTGTAGGTAATTATCTACGTAGTGTCCAATGGGTTCTGGGACAAAAATCTTGATTTTGCCTTGACTCTGATACCAAAAGTGAAAACATGAGCTCGGTAGTCAACGTGTTAATGATGAAGGGGTTATGTGTAGATTTGTAGATTTTGCGGTTACAAAAAAGGATCTTGTTCAGAAATAAAATGAATTTGGCTAATAACAAAATGGTTTTATTGTAAAAACAAATTTAGATGACTTATACATATAACATAATATATTCAAAACCAAAGAGGGTCAATTCCCTTTAACCTGTCTTCATTTCCGATTCCTTTTGGACTTTTTTCCGTTTCACCGTACAGTTTGACTAATAATTTCGTTTTAGTTTCGTCGTCCAGTATCATTTTCAAGCCATCCAGTTGAATATTGTCATTTTTCTTGACTTTTTTGATCGTATACCTACCCAAGGACATTTCGAAAAAATAGTTCGGAGTTATCCATTTGAGAAAAAAGGGATCAGAAGAATTTATTGTTTTCAGAGAAAGATAGCCTCCAGGAAAAGTGAATCTAACTTTTTCTAAATCAACCAAGTCTTTCACGTCATCCAAGCAAGTGAATATTCTCAATCTCCTGTCGAATAACGGTTGTGAAGTTTTCAACAAAAATGTCCTATTAACACCGTATTGCTTCATAAAGCAAATAATCTCTAAAATTAAATCGTGTTCATTCTTCTTTTCCGAAACCAGCAAAAGTGGTATCTTGCCTGCTTTCCAGAAGATATTATATATTTTATTCATAGTAATTTCAGATGTCTTGTCTGTGGTATCCAGTTTCTTGTCCGGTGTATCGTATTCCTCAAAGAGGTAAGCTCGTATTCCTGGATCTGTGATGGCATTCACAACTTCGTCTGTTATTTTAACACTCCTGGCAACTCTATCAATTTTCACCAATGACTTCTCGATGAGTTGGTTGATGGGTTCGCACATCTTGCTGGTGATATAATTTTCTTTTTTCACTACGGTCAAATCGACTTGTGAAATGACTTGATTCCAGATATCGAAGTTAACCTGTCTAGACTTGATCTTCTTTGGTAACAGAATGTAAGGACTGAGGAGAATCTCCCCGATTTTGAGAACCACGCCCCTTTTATTTAAGTAATAATGCCCACCCAAATTTCCCTCAGCCCACTTCTCGATATACTTACAATACTGTTGATGTATGGATATATCAAAATTCTCAAACTTCTTCCTCAATAATCCATTCACCATCGGACGATTCACCTTCTGACTCGTGTAAAAGAAAACATAGGGAAGTTCATAGGATTCATCTTCAACTTTAGGATATATTGAGAAAACATTATCAGGATCAGACGTCACATCAATAAAGTCACTGCGCCTGGAAGGTTTCACCAGGAGGGTGTCACCTCCTGGTACGGTTCCCTTCTCGGTTTTCCACAGATTCAGAGTTTCCTCAGGTATTACCACCGTATTTTCCCTTTCAGTGCTGCTGAAATTAGGTGAAGTAGTATTAGTGGTAAATATCAAAAACTTCGCAGCTGCAAACTCTTGGATATTCTTCAAGCTTGTTAAGCTCTCGTACTCCTTGTCCATTTTTATCTTAGCCTGGCTCAGAGTATCAATTTGCTTCTCAGAGTCAGATACTTGTTTACATTTGATAGCGTATACTGTATTCTTATCCTTGTTGGTGGTGACATCAATGACTATATCTCCAAAGGAATGCCACCTCTTATCGTTAACAGATATGTAGAAGTTCTTAACATTCGTATCTAAGGCTAATCGAAGACTCAGGAAAGCTGTTAGCGTATGTATGTAATAATTGTAATAGGTCGATTCCACTCGGTTGGGGCGCGTCTTGTATTTCTGAAAATTGAATAACAATGAATTGAAGAAATGATGAACATTGGAAGAAAGAACAGTGAAAATAAATAGAAATCCGAAGATGACTGGTCAGTATATAAGAATCTTCTTTCATTTGAAGTAATCAAAATAGATCTTGGTAATGTTAGTTGCTTAAATTTTCGAAAAATTATCATTAAATCATCACTGGCATAATTGGAAAAATAAAGGTTGTGGCATAGCGTGTATTAGATAGATAAATTCTTCATTGCTCGATTTTATATCGTACAGAGCGGGCCAAATTGGACACTTTTGAAGGGAAAGACCTGTTTTCAAACTAGAAAGATGGAAACTGATGGCTGTCTGAGAGTCAAATTTTTTATCAAATTTAGTGGTGGAAATGTTTTACGAAAATGTGCATTTTCGACAAGTTGCTTTAACTTTTTTCCTGACAAAAATTTATTGTTTCTATGAAAACATTTTCAGAGCACTTTTTACGTAGAATTCAACGGTGTAACTTATTTTTTCAAATAAGATATCCATAGTGATTGATGGAAAAACATGTTTTTTGAATGACACACCCTGTATATTCTTGCTTATTTCAATAGAGCTTAAAATTACCTTTCCAAAAATGTAGCACACTTGATGTTTTGCTAGAGTCATCTTTGAAATACAGAGCTTTTAGGTTTTTTCATGTAGACTTCGAAACGCACAATTCGAACAAGTAGGCTGGACGACGCGGCGATAAAACAGAATGCAAATGTTTACTGGTAGCTGACAAATTTTGGTTTAAACAGTAAAGACGCTCTTTAATTCGTGGTTTCTGTTCAATTTTCAAACAGATTCGCAATGAAGTATGAGAATTATGAAAAATGGGATATGATATTTTGTTTTATACAAACCGGGGAAAACGCAGAAGTAGCAAGCAATTCGTAAGTATTACGAAAGATTTCCAGAAAGAAGAGAACCTTTTAGAGAAATTTTCACAAGATTGCGACACAACCTAATTGATGGTGGTCGATTTGAAAAGAAAAGGCCAAAATTTTATGAATCAACTAGAAATAAGGAGTTGGAAGAAATAGTCTTTTTAAGAGATGTTGAAATTAATCCCAAAACGTCAACGCGAAATTTGAAAATATCAACAGGCCTACCAAGAACTAACGTTATACGGATTTTTGAGATAGCACAAATACAAGCCATACGGGACCAGGAGATTTCGAACACCTCATGGATTTTTGCCAGTGGTTCCTGGAAAATTTTAACCAAGAGCGTGATTTTTCGTTAAATTGTATTTGGATAGACGAAGCTTATGTGAGCAGTGCCGGCATTTTCAACCGCTAAAATTCTTATACTTGTGCACAACAAAATCCTCATTCTATTGTGGAGCAGAAAAGTCAAGGAAGATTTGGATTTAGTGGGCAGGTGTTTTCAGGGGTACAATTATCGGCCTGTTCATTTATAATGAAATTCTCACATCTCAGAGGTCTGTGGAAATTTTAAAATATTGAACTCTTGTTGATGAATTGCCACTAATGGAGCTCAGAAAAATATATTTTCAACATGACAGGGCTTCGCCTTACAACGCTGCAATTGTTACCAACTTGTTGGCTTCAAATTTTGGTAATAATTGGATAGCCAACCAAGGACCCAACCGTTGGCTGACCAGGTCACCGGACCTAACGCCTATGGACTTTTACCTCTGTGGAAGGCTGAAAGATCTTATTTTCAAATTGCCGACCAATTGGATGCGGTAGTGATGCAAAGTTTTGCATCTCTCACTGCTATTGAACTAATTAATTCGGCAAAAAAAGGTTCAGAAAAGGTGTGTGTAGGAGAAGCTGGTACACATTTTGAACACCTTCCCTGAAGAAATACATTTCATTTTTTATTCTTCATCATAATTATTATTATTAGTGGAGTTTTATTCGTCAGTAGTCAATATAGTATAAATTGTTATCAGTTTTATTGAAACTATGAGTTTTAATTACTGTTGTGAAAAGCTTCCTCAACATTTGATAGCTACTATTGAACAATTTATTTCTGTTTTATTGCCGCATCGTCCAAAGCCTACTTGTTCAAAGTGTGCGTTTCAACGTCTACATGAAAAAACCTAAAAGCTCCGTATTTCAACGATGACTTCTAGCAAAACATCAAGTGCGCTACATTTTTAGAAAGGTTATTTCAAAATCTATTGAAATATGCAGGAATATACAGGGTATTTCGCTTGAAAAACATATATTTTTCCATCAATAACTATAGGTATCTAATTTGAAAAAATAAGTTAGTCACACCATTGAATTTTACGTAAAAAAGTACTCTAGAAATGTTTTCATAGAAACATGAAATTTTTTACAAGAAAAAAGTTGAAGCAACTTTCCAAAAATGCAATAAATTATCCCTCCTTTGACTGGGGATAACCACCTGTAGACATGCATTTTTCGAGTCGTCAGTGTCACGGTAGGAAGATCTATCTAGTTTGAAAATAGGACTTTTCTTTCAAAAGTGTCCAGTTTGGCTCACCCTATACATGAGTGATTTAAATTAAAAGTTTTTATTGGTTGCTAGAAATGTCAATCCAATAATCGAAATAATTTCCAGCATTTTGAAGAATACATTTGTACCGTAACTGAAAAACCAAGTATGATGATAGATATCTTAAAGTGTTTATCTGAACAACTAAAACCAAATTGACCCCTATCAAAAATAATCAAAAATATGTCTAGTGAGTTTGGTAGGTTATGGCGCCACAACTTTCAGCATAATCCATGTCACTCTCAACAAAATTATTAATCAAATTAAAGCGTCTCGTGATCAAACACACCTTCCTGATAAAGCTGTCCTCTACATCATCTAGAAATCATAAAAATAATTATTGTTGATTTGACTGAAACTGTTGAAAAATGTACCGTTCAAAGATGGTATGCTCATCCTCATTGCCCTAGGGGAAAATGCTCCCCCACTGAAAATTGCATCAGTACCAGATGTATCCGATAATTGATCTGAAATTTGAAATAAAATGCACTGTGAAAACTATCCACCTCTTTCGAGAATGTTCAAAATAGTTTCTCAAATCTATGATTTAACAATTTACAAATTTACCTTGATGTGTCTTGGCGTTTCTCTTATGTGTTTTGGATCCTTGGTGAGCTTCAAAAAATTCTCTGTCGGTAAACACTGTGTCACATTGTAAACAGTACCCTTCTTCTGATGTCAAATCTACAAATATGGAAAAACTCAAAAAAACATGCCCGGTACTTTCATTTTTAATTTGTCCTACTTTTGAAAGATAGTGACAAAAAAATACAGTTTTCGCCAATACAAGCTAAAAAGGGTCTCTGTCGAACGCCTGGTAAAGTTTTTTTGCAAGAACTTACTTTGCAATACTTTCTGTCACAAACACAATCAAAAACAGGTGACTTTCTGCAAATTAGTTTCAAGGTTCACCCGATCATCAGTGCAGACCCGGTCAGTACGGAAAGCTAATGCTCACTTCATCAACATAAAATATGATAACTCCAGCACTCAACAATATAAGTGAGGAGCAGAGCCATCTATACACTGAGAAAAATCTAAAGAACATATTGGTATATTCAAGAAATTATGATAAAAATTACAAAATTTTTTGGTAACCCTAATAACTTGGATAGTAAGTGGTGAAATACCAATAAATTGTTGAAATAATTTATAGTTAACGTTAGTATAAATTATTGCTGTCACATATAGTACCAGAAATTATTGTAAATATATCTATACATTTTTCTCCGTGTAGGATACGCAGAAAGCACTGCGAGTACCCAGACATCATTTGAAGCCAAACGAATCATCATGTATAATATTGAAGAAGAAACATTTATTTATTATCTTTTTCATGACGAAGTAAGGCAAGGATACAGTTTATTGTTTTGAGTTAACATAACATACCTGGAAGTGTTCCTTTGTGTTTCAAATTAGATCTGTGAAGCTTACTATAACGGTGTTTTTCTAGATAAGCTTGATGAACGTGTACTCCGCATGAATAACAAAAATGGTCCGTAGTACCGCTCTGCTCTTCTGAAACTAGAAAGGAAGTCATTTAATTCAAGATAGTACAAAATTTAACGATAGATAGAATTAAACAACCAAGACTTGCTTACAACAGCATGAACTTACTGAGCATTTTCTTTTCAAGTATCTATCATTTTATCATTTTTTATCGAGTATTCGATAAATAATTGAGAAAGTTTTTCACTAATCTAATCTATATCTAATATGTCTCTCAATAAAAAAAGAAAAACGTCTAAATCATTAATAATGTGTTAAATATTCAATAACTGCATCGTTTCTCCTAAAATTAGGAAAACATGTGTCTAAAAATATGAGCAATTATGAAACTTTCATCACAGCATTAGCGAAAAGAATTCAGTCAGAAAATCTCCTATGCAAAAATTGTCAGAACTTTCAATAATTACTGTAACGACAATGACATCTTTATTTCTTTGAATTAAATCATTGAACTTTTATAATTCTGTCTCATTTCCGAAATCAAATCAATTAATAATATTTTGATGATGATTGATGTGTTATAAACAATCACAGTGTGTAAATGATTCATCTGGAAATTCATACGGATACAGTGAATCCCGCAGTAGCCTAAAAACGTTAAAATTTCGTCATCACCGAATATCTGTCGCTAATCGTTAAACGTGGGCCGCGGTGGTGTGCGTGTTGAGTCCTCGCCTCATAGGCCAGAGAGCGTGAGTTCGAATCTCAGCATTACCACTGGTCTCGTGCATGGCATCTCACGTATTAAAAGGTAAGGGTTACGTCTTCCCCTAGCTCGCACAAGTCTCTGACTTTTGAGGGTTGCACGTAGGGGTGCAACCGGTTGACGGATATTACAATTTTTAACGTCCGATCTATTCGTCTCCGATGCGCAGCACCAACTCCCAAAAACTCTCCCTGTCATTAGTCAAATTTACCGTTTTAGATCTCCTCTCATCCTTTTTCCCAAAGTAGCCATTCGTCTCACTTCAATTACATCGATCGATCAAGACAGCCCCCAGTTCCAAAAATGGCTGGGAGGTTTTGATGACCGATCAGTTCTCAAGAGAAAACAATTAATCACGGCTCCCAGCAAGTTGCTAAGGTATGCCACGTATTATCTATTTCGAGATAATATAATATAAAATCACGCGAATCACGCGGCTGCGGTGGACCAAGATGTTAAAGACAACATCCTGACAGGCCATTATGAATCCTTTGGTCTCCCACTCCAGCCCATTTGACCTGCGTAATGAAAAAGTCAGATTTTTCATATTGCTAATGTCTTAAATGTTCTTGACCCCGATTATTGTCTTATTCTTGTGTAGCTGACAGAGTTTACTGATTTTTCATGGTCGCGGAATATGCAGATACCATTCAGTTATGTAGACACTCAAAAGTCCACAGCCTCTCCATTGTCTAAGAAAGTATAACCGTGGAGAATGCATTTTTTTAGAGTTTCAACGTTAACGGCAAGCATATTAGTTGCAGCAACTTTTTTTTCGACTGTAGTTCTGCTGACCAGTTCTGTGAGAGTTTATGCTGATACTATAGAGAGTGTTTTCATCAATTTCATGTAGGATGTTTGAGGCCAGCAATCACAAACGTTTAACGAAAACTCAGATACAGCATCTTCTCCACTAAGAATTTTCTCAACCAATGTTCTGCGTCTTGGCGCTAAAGAACAAAGTATTGCTGCTTTCCTCTATATTTAAACGGTCCTCCAAAAAATGTTTGAAGGGCTGATTATCCATCATCAACTGTAATTTCCGCAAGGCGTTGTTTCTTACAGTGATTACGTCAGGCAATATTAAATTTTCCCTCTGGAGGTTGGCAAAATCGCAGTGATGTCCGCCATCAAACACATTCGCTTGTGTTGAAGAGAATTCTGGCCTTCCCATCTCTTGAGCATTTCAGTTGCAGTACTTTTTTCACCGAGCATGGAATGGTCGAAGTTCCTGTTAAATTGCTCATTCGCATTTTTAGTTCAGGTACCAAATTACATTCTGGCTGATATATATTCCTATGAAACGACTGCGAACTTCTGTAGGTGCATCCTTGCTAACATACTTTGCAACCAAGTACTCATGTCTGATTACCACGGTCTACACTTCCATCAATCTGAAAAGATATGCAAAGAGCCGATTTAAACTCGTCATGGACTTTTCTCTTCTCTGTATCTCCAATAACGTGGAGCATTCCAGCAAATACGACGTTATTCCTGTAATGGAATCCAGAACCACGAGGCTGAAACTTATTCAGCTGGATTTCCCAGTCATTTGGATCATTCAGTTGGGACTGTATTGATTCAGAACGCATTGCTACTAATGAGCAAAGAATCGTTGTAAACGTCAATGCATGAGGCAATTAAAGCATGTACAACCACAAGGCATCTGATCAATTTTATTGATGGTGGCTTTCATAATTCTCCTATTGAGGTTATAAATATCCAACCTTGTAGAATTTTTCAGAGATAAGATATGTAAAATGAGCGGGAAATTGAGTGTTACCCAGAAACTTCCTGTCAGATGTTATCATCAGTACATAATGAATTTGAGATCAATAAAAAAATCAAAGAAATGAACATAGTAGGTACTTGCTCTGAGGGTCATAAAATAATCATTTGTTATTTGCACTTATCATATCGAAAGATAATTCGATGAGATAAGAGCAAATATACACGAAGAATTCAGTATTTGTAGTGAAGTATATGATGAAACATTATTAATGGTGAGTCATTTGAAAACATATTGTTTATCATCAACTTGATAATAATAAATACAGAACTTACGGGTATTATTTCCATTTTCTTCGAAAATTTCATATGTATCCATTGCCATAAGTTCTTCAATTTTCTTCGCCATTTCAACCTTTCATTTCAATAGGAAGCAATATGTATACTGCATTTCATGAAAGGCGTTCACAACTAAAAAGCACATAATTTTATCTTATCTCTGGTGGTTTCCACATACCCAGTGTCTACTTGATTCGCGTTTGGAAACCTAGAAAGAATCATGTAGACATTCGAATAATTCTATTTCAATTGAAAAATTATATTCTCAAATCAAAAAATGATTTCGAAACAAATGTAACTGGAAGGGTTCCTGGTGCTTAACACGGTCAAACACCTTCGATATATCTAATGCAACGGCCAGAGTTTCGCCATATATTTTAATAGATTGTTACCTAAATATTTGAGACAGAAGCAAGCAGGTCACCAGTTAATCTCTGATGATTAAAATATGGTTATTCCATTTTATTTGATCTTCCATCGGCCTTTCTACCTGATAGTTTTAATTTTCCATTGGCTTTTATGCCTGATGACTTTGATCTTTCATAGGCCCTTATAACTGGTGGCTTCGATTTTCCATCGGCCTTTATACCTGATGACTTTGATCTTCCATCAGCTTCAAAACCTGGTAGTTACTTGAAGCAAGTCTAAATGGATACCTGTAAATATCAAACTGAATTTTTAATATTGAGATTTCTTTAACCCTCTTCATTGTACATAAATTGGATGTTTTTGAAAATAATCATATCCTTCAAAAAATAGTGTACGGATGACCGTGAAGCATAAGCAAATATAACGCCAATCGATTAGGGATGACGAAATTAATATATTCTGTGAATTTAAAGTCGATCGGCGATAAAAAACTACTCGAAATGTCCAAAGGTATTTACCTACCTCTGAAAATCATAAAAAGTACAAAATCATCAGATTCACTTGAAATATACACAAAATTCCATGATGATTCTGTAATCATATGATCTGGATATGCTCAGGTACAGGGTGTACCCTAAAAAAGTGATGCAAAGAAAAAATTCTCAATCAGCACGTTTCTATCTCTTTAGACTTTCTCCAAGTAATTTCTTTTTCTGCCAATACTCTTCTTGTTGGTTTACTCTTTTTAATTTTTTTGCCTTTCCTGTTACTTCTATAAGCTCTTCGATCCTATCTCTGCCTGACTGAAAGGTATTACGGAAATATTCTCCAAATAACCCAAAAATCTTTTGCAATTGTAGTATCTGGACATCCTCTATAGAAGATTTCCTACATTCAGGTTGAAGAGTCTCCAATTTCAGAGCCCTGATCAGGTCTTGTATATCCTTTGCCATGTGTTGATGTGTTGATTGCCATTTCGACATTTGTTTATTTATGATTCAAACGAATTTTGGAGTAAGACGAAAACGTATATGAAACAAAATCCCTTACAGTTTCCATATTCTCAACTTCTAAGTGAATAAATCTGCAAAAGGTAGCTACTTCAATGTTAAAATAAAACTGTCATTTCAGGAATCGAAAAAATGGCAGAAGTTATTGAAATGGATCCTTTATTACCATTACAAAATGGTTTACTTTCCAAGGGACAAATATCAACTGGTGGCGACAAAGAGCTGTTGAACGCTGTAATAAATAACAAATTAAATGAAATCGAGATTTTGTTGCTAAATTATACTTCTGAATCACTGCTCCAGTTGCTACAGGAAACATTTGAGGAATACGATGGAAAGTGTTTGTTACCCATAGCGTGTGAACAAGAGCAAGTGAACAATGAAACGCTTTCAATTTTGTACGCCTCGATAAAATCCAAAGTTAAATGGATAGACGAGAATAGATTCGGCTGGGAACCTATTCACTATATCGCCAAAATAGCAAATCCAGAAAAACTAGAAGTTTTACTCGATCATCTAGATAGTAAAGAAATAAATTCGCTAACGTATTTTTCAGAAAATGCGTTGCATATCTTACTTCAGTACGAAGAATCTGTAACTTCAATCGAAGTCGATTTGTTTGACGGCGTAGATTCAAAGTCTTGCACAGTGATCGCCAAAGAAAATGACAATAGCGTGAAGTGTGCTAAAATACTGATAGACAAAGGAATAGACATCAACCACGCTAATTTTTGGAATGAAACGCCCATTTGCTTGGCGATCAAATACAGATTCACCAGAATATTGGAAGAGCTATTGCGAAATAACTACATCGATATAGACAATTATTTCATTTCGGGGCAGACTATACGAGATTATTTGAAACTGAATAATTTAACTCACAATAAATTACCACAATCCAGTGTCATTGAGGAAAACGTTACTATTTTGTTCAACTTTTTAAAATCCTGCGATGAAGAAGGTTTCATTCGCCACGCCAACGAAGTGAAAGGAGTTTGGGTAACCGGAGAAGATGGTTCCGGAACGATGTTGCAGTATTGCCTGAGAAGAGGTTTTCTAGAGTTCCTCCGGGATGATGGTTTTAACAGAGAATGTAAGGAGTGCGATATAAGAAATAGCCCTATGTTGGAGACCTTCTACATGAAGGGTTATAGCAGGTAAATTTCCACCAAAACAAAGTACCTAATATATTCAGAAAGCAATTCAAATTCAATCGTCTATCTCAGAAACCGCTAATTTATTTTAGACTCGTGATCTATAACTTCTAATTTAATAACTATAACGATTTATATCACTTTCGCTAAGCCGACTCTGTCTGTATGCAGACCCTGATTATAACTAACCAATCGTAAACTGTCAACTATAAAACTTTTCGAAACCCCGCTCGAGATTCCTGTCTGTATATCGGCAATACTTCTGTTGGAACATTCCAGCGCCGACAGATGTCGCAGTCATTCGGAACGGTATGGAACACTGAGCAACTCGTCTAGATGTTTACATGGTTCTCGATTCTTCTTCGATGTGATTAGAGATATATTAATGATATCATGCATGGTAAACAAGCCGCGATAGATTATCCAAACACAAGCGGTCAGGTCCGTGTCCAGAATCGTTACATTGTCCCCTTCTTGTAGACATTTTGCCCTGAGATGTTATCCTTTGAGTGTGTCGATATCTACAATATTCCCCATATCTACGCCGCGATGTTTGATGGAAAAAACACTCCACAGACTTCATGTTTTGTCGTCGAAAATGGTCACAGCACATCAAAATCTGAACGCCGCTAGACCTACAAATCGTCTTCAACATACTTCTTATAACTCTCCAATCCAGCCCATCCACTGGACAATTTTGGAATTGCCAGATCCACAATATTCTGGTCCGCCATCGTATCTCTCAATCTGGTGAGGCTCTTCCAGACATCTACATAGGTCGGTTTATCTCGAGAATGCTTCTTGGTAACCAGGAAGTAGATGTTTCTCTGACCCTTTTTTATTTGCATCACTCATCCAACTTCTGGATTATATCCCTTTGTTTTTGGAGTCCACCGAACTTCTTGTACTTGAGGCTTTCCTCAAGGTGGCTTTTATAATATAGATTTAGTAGACGATCTCGTGTATCCTCTTCATGATCTTGTACCAACTTTGATGATAGTTTCTGACACTGTTTGGGGTTGTACAGCCAAACCTGGTCACCAACCTGAAATCTTCCAGCATCGGCCTTGATGTCATAGGTCTCCCTCATTCTGTCACTGGCACTCTGGATGTTCAAACGGACTAGTTTGTGAATGTCGTACATTATCTGTCGAAGCTTGCTGACGTAGTCCTCTCCTGCAGTGTCTTGTCTTGGTGCCGTCCTTCAAGTCACAGGGAAGTCGCAGCTTTAAATTGTTAGCGATAAATTTCCCATGGAGTTTTTTCTTAGAACTGGGGAGGTTTCATGGAAAGCTTTCCTGTTCCGGAGTCCTTGACATCTTTTATCCCTTTTTTAACTTCATACAAGTTCAAACTCAGGTCCAGCATTGAATTTATATTGACAGTGTGTGGTGTGGGCTGTTTTCCATTGTACCGACGTTTCCTTCATTTTGTTGATGTCCGCTTCGATTCCGCCTTTGATTTTTTCTATCTCTATCTCGAAAGTTTCCATTATTAGCTCTTCCACGCTATTTGAATTTTCTAAAAACTCTTATCTCAGTCCCTTAGAATTTTCCAAAAGCTCTTCTCTTATACGCCTCGATTTTTTTTTGAAGTTCTTTTAAACTTTTCGAATTTTTTAGCAGTTCTTCTTTGAAATTATTGAAGTTCTTCTTTCACACTATTTATATTATTTTCTTGTAGCTTCCATCCAAGAAACGCCAAATTCCGTTGAAGTTCTTCTTTCAGACTATTCGAATTTTCTAGAAATATATCTTCCAGACTATTCGAATTCTGTCGGAGATTATCTTCCAAACTCACCGAATTTTGTTGAAGTTCTTTCAAACACAGCGAATTTTTTAGAAGTTTGTCTACCAAGGATTTGGTAGTTTAGTCGAGTTTATTCACTATAGAACTCAAATAAATTCCAGAAACTTCAGATAGAAAGTTTTCGGGGTCTTCTCCTTCTTAAATTAGTCTTTCTGAGAGAACTTTTCAGAATACAGCTCTTGCTTCAATTCAGCGACTTTCAAATCGGCCAGGCGAACTTTCCTCAAAAACATTTCGTCTGTTATTGTATTTAATCGAGAAATCAGTCTATTCAATATAAAAATTTATTAGTTTATTTTCCCATAGAACGCAAAGTTGTTCCACTTCGCGAACAATTATTTATTTATTTAACGGATTACTAGTCTATTTCGCGCAAAATTGATCCAGTATTGTTTTAACTTGCAGACCGTTCAGTACGCGAACACTTATTTATTTTCAAAATCCTACTTCTGACACCACTGTAATATCAACTATAATTCAAGTTATATATAATTTTTGCATATATTGCATTACTTCCAGGTGCATAGATTATTTACTGGATAACGGAGCAGATCCAACAAAGACTACAGAAAAATTCAAAATACCACTTCTGGAATATGCAGCTCTAAGAGGATACTATCCATATGTCGCTATTTTACTATACCATAAAAATAGCAGAGTTGGGACCATTGAAATATTAGAAGTCCTAGAAACACTCCTCGAGAAAGAACCTAATAAACTGAGTATTTCTGCTAACGTTTCATTTTACAAGAAGTGCGTTTTATACTTGCTTTTAAATAAATTTATCTCTACTTTCGACAGAGTGAAAGAACACTTAACATACAATAAGGTGAATGTTTTAAACAAAACCATGACTAATTTAGATTTAGAATCAGCGGATAATGGCATAGATACCGATTTGGCATGTCAGTTATTACACTTGGGTTCCAGTTTAACAGAAACTAAGGAAGGACTAAATTCGGATCCAACTAAAAACGAAAAGGCGACCAACAAAATGGTTATAGATCTACTAGACATCAATACATTAAGAGGCCATTTAGACGACTGCATCGAAAACAATTCATTCCTCTACAACAGCATCGTTCAAGATTTCAATAATAACTATAGTGAAACAGTAACCATTAGTTTTCTGGCAAATGATAAATTCAAGAAAGAGCTTCTGGTTCATCCTCTGTTCATTCACTTCATAAGCCGAAAATGGACAAGAATTGCTTGGGTATTTTATCTCGATTTGTTATTTTATTTTTTATTTTTGTTCAGTATTTGTGTCTACATAATTAGTTTGCATACGAATGCCATGAATGTTTATTGTACCGCCATATTTTTAGTACTAGTAGCTGTTCATGTGATCAAGGAGGCTGGCCAGCTGATTTTTCTGTATCACTGGGAATACATCAAAGACTCGTCGAACTATTTGGAATTGGCGGTGATAATAAGCTGTCTATTTACTTACATTTGTCCTAATATCTACAGTATGACTGTGGCCATTCTATTCGCCACAATGATTTTTCTTATAATGCTTGGCCAATTGCCTATTTTTGCTAAATACACGGTTATATTTGGTTCAGCAAAATATTTCTTCGAGTATACCGGGTTCTACTTTATGCAGTTTTTGTCGTTTTCCATTTGTTTTTACATTATATTCCCTTTCAAACCAGTGGAGCAAACAGTTTCCAATACACATAGAAATTCGACTGATATGGAGCAAATAACAGGTGACCTTTTCAAAAGCTTATTTTATATGTTGATACATTTCACAGGGGAGTTCAATGAGAGGGTTTTGGAACCGACAGACTATCCTGTTTTTGGCAGGGTTATCATGACAATATTTATTTTTTGTATGACCATCATTTTGAACAATCTCTTGGTCGGACTGATAGTAGCAGATATGGATGACATACAAAAGAGCGGAAGGCTTTACAAACAAGTCAAAATAGCAAAGTTCATAAAAACAACAGATACTTTCATCAAGCGCATATATAACTGGAAATGGTTGGATTTCATCAAACGTATCATAAGACGCATACAGCTCTTCAAAAAAAATCAGGTCAAGAAGTTAACTCTCAGCGATGATGAAGCCTATACAATTTTCGATGACGAGAACAAGGAATATATGAAAAAGTTGAAAACCAACAAACAGCAAATTTTCGATAGGAATGTGCTGAAGGATTGTTACGAACTTATAAAGAAAAATGATTGGACTTTGTCAAAATCAAAAAAGATCAAGAGTTGAACGTTTATAAGTAAGTATTAGGGCGGCTCTCTCCTATAACCATGAAGGAGAATCAAAATAAATTTCAATTATTCATCTACAGCTTATGGAGTTATATTGCTTCCTTCTGTTCACCTACGTCTTATGAAGTCAATGAAACACTAGTGCCTTGTGATCAGAGACAGTGTCTTATGAGTCATATTTTCATTTTTTAATTTCATTCGTCCAAGTCCCTCTTTTTCCATATTAAACCCTTCTTTTTATATGGTTGATATGACACTCATACAATAATATAACTATTATTCTGTCCGATACTGCTGCCAAGGAAAATTGGGTGTGTACTAAAATAGTTGACCTTCGAAAATGTGTAATTCATAATATACAGCAATAATTGTTTTTTTATAATATACAATAGTTAGTTGAGTTGTGAAGTTTTGTACCTTTAATAAAATTGTTTTATGTTACAGGCATTTTTTCTTATAAAAACTTCACAGTTGAATCTTATTCAGATAAGTACTCTGGGTTCTTTAATTTCATTACGTCACTAAAATACAATCATTATGACAAAACATGCCAACAAATAAGATTCAATAAAGCCTCAGAGTGGCCGGTGGCTCATAATTATGACCCAAACTGGAGCTAATAATAATAAACTCATAAAATTATACAAATGGAATGTACGAACATTATAATTGTTTGTTTGTTTAAATTGTTGTTCTTCTGTTGCTCTTCTTCAAAACGGCTACATACCAGATCACATAGACAGAAACATTCAAAAACAGCTTCAGAAATCATCAGAAAACAAAATCGAACTACAAGTTGAAGATCGTCCATCCAAAATTTATTTCCCTTACATCGAGGGGGTAACAGACAAAATCAGCCACAGAGCAAAATTTGTCACAACTCATCAGATCAACGAAGGACAAAATTCTCAACAAAGACCACGGTATTTGCGAAATTTCCAGTTCTACTTGCCCCGACTCTTATACGTATAGGAGAAACTCCAAAACAGATCCATTTCCGATCTTATAGATATCAACACTCTCTTTCAATTAGGAATCGAGAGACCAGCTCCGCGTTAGCCTTCATTTCATCCAAACAGGTAACCCCATAGACTTTGAGAAAACCAGAACCATCGCCCCAGTGCGTTCAAGAACTTCCCGATTCATCAGAGAAGACATCGAATTCGAAAAGCGACCTGATTGCCTGAACATGAAAGATGATAGACGTAAATTGAATCCTTTTTGGAAGCCCCTTCTTCCGACTATAATCCCCAGGTCACTAACTTGTCAACAGTCAATTATCCGACTGATCAAAACATTCAACAGGTACCCACAGTTACTAGCCTACCTAGACTCGTCCGAAAATAGAATCCTTCCCAAGAAAGCATTGCTTGGCTGCACATTGTTCTGCAAGATCCCATCCTACGTTCATATTATCATTTTCGTACAGGTGCTGGGTGCTGGTGCAATTGATATTAAAAAGATTCATAATTATGTTTGTGCAAGATTCGGCTTACCGTTTAGTAACTAATTTCCAATTCAATCCCAATTTGCCTCAAAGAAACAGTCTTATCAAATTCTATTCCAGCTAAAACATTAATTTCCGTTCCTTCGTCAATGATAACGTTTTCTTTGGACTTGACTTGATTTTCAAGACGATTAAAATAATTTTTCGCTGGACATTGTCTATCAGGCTATCGGTCGGCATAAAGGTTTCTAGCCGCCGGCATTTTTTCTATATTTCCCAGAAATAATTAACTTGTCCACTTCTTCATCCCTTGTATAAATACCCGGCGAAACCAGAAGTGAAAAAATAATAATTTGTAGGTCAAAAAGCGCTGCTTATTATGTGTATGGGATATCTATCCCAAATGTCAATCAATTACCATTAAAACTAACGGAGATACGGTGTACCATGATCCTGTCATACCCGGTATATTTCCGACTTTACTACAACAAATTTGAATAACAACTGACTATCCCATCTCGATAATTCCTTTTGCTTATATGCATACAAAAACGCCTACACAACTATTAATCATACTCTGGTGTGAACATTCTTCCTCGTTCTGATCAAGGTGCCATAATTTCAGAGCTTTTGGTTAGTATAGATTTCAACTTCAGCAATTTCCTCAACATTTATTTTATTATCGACACTATCTGTTATTGTATTCAATTGTTTTTTTTAGCTTTGGTTTTCACACATTCACTGGTTATTCAAACTACTCTTTGGCTATTCACAATTATTTTCGTCGTGAAACAGTTGACAGCTTGAGGCTTATTACCATCACCAGGGAAAAAGAAAAACACGTTTATGCTTGCTAAGATTTATTCAATCTCAATTGACATGATGGATATTACTAGAAGAAAGAAATAGCACAAAAACACTTAATTATATATTATATTGTCAACTTCAACAATGATCTTAAATATTCTCAATATTGAAAAATCAATAAAACTCAACAAACGATTTTAGACTCGTAGATTTTGATAAAAATAAATACTGGTACAGGAATCCAACAATGGAATGTGTATCGATAAAAGTCATTCGAAACTTAATGAGAACATACTACTAACACTGGAGATATAACGAAACCAAAAGGTGTCCGAGTTTGGAAGCTATAAGACCCATTGATTACTGGGAATGTCTGAATCGAAGACCCCAAGAGCAAGATTCCATCCGCCATATTCAGAAAATACAAAACTTTTGTAACAGATTTCACATACAGTTGATTTATTGGCAGTTGGTTGCAGAGAGCTTTTTTGAGACACCTTTGATATCAAAATTCACACTAACTATTCAGATTCCTGTTACAAATCATTAAAATATATCCATTAAAACATTAATACTAGCAACAGTTAGGCAATTAACACAGACTCAAGGTAAGATGACAATCTTTGATTGCAGTTAATTTGGGAATATTTTTTTAATCATATTTTCATCGTTCAAGTTATTATCGAGTAGCAAACACGGAAAAATATGATTATTCCCAAACAGAAACCAAAGAATTGCTTTTGAATTATTCAATTCATTTCATAATGTACAATAACCTAATCTAACATATATATATATTAGGATTTACAAGTCGATTTTAAACACTATAGAATATCTGAAATAGTTTAGATGGAACTACTCCCAATCAAACTATGTGCACTTTATTCAAGACTAGATTTACAATAACTTTCTCAAGTTTTGGTTAATTAAAGCTACAGTTGAAAAAATCAAAACTGGTGGTAGTCATTTCCTGAAACCTAGAGGAAGACTGGGAAATACCAGTGCCTTGTTTGTTTGTGATTAGTTGTAGCTTTAGCTTCATGAATTCATACCTGTGAAAATCTACTCGCCCGTCAGCTCCGTTGATCTAATTGATGATGACCGATTATTTAATACTTTAAACCAACTTAAGAGACTGTTTTTCTCCTCGCATACCTAACAGAGACCTTTCCAAAATATTAATAGTTAAGATGCTCTGGTCTGATTTTCATACAAAATGTACAAAATGTTTGGAAGTGCAATAAACCAAATATTAATTAAAAAAATTACACAAAACTTGGCAGGACGAAAATTTAGCAATTAAACACAAACACTAAATCTGCGTGGTGTTAATCAATCAACAATTGCCAATGCCTGCGATAAAGTAACACAACCCAGATGGGTATTACCCGTAAACTACTAAAGGTAACATATTTTCATAATATTATCCCTCAAGTCATGACATTGTTGCCATGTCGCAATTTTTTAAGGATACAATAAGAACGTCAGCTAGATTTGGATTTCTATCGGGTATATTCATGGCAACGAAAACCCAAAATACTTAGATGAAATATATAACAATAAATCAATTGACACGTTCATGGCAGCTTGTTGGGAGCATGTAAAAACGATAGTATTTCCATCGTCGAACGGAAACATACTTTGTTGCTGCACTGTATATTTGACAGAACAACAAAATTTGTGTTCGTTTTGGTATTTGGCAAACAAAGTTCAAGGCGTGGGCGGCGAGTTACTCATCTAGGTTGTGTTAATCGATCGGAGAGTTATGCTAGTATGTTTTTAGTCAGTAGCCAATTCCAAACTACCGTCAGTTGTTGAAGAAGAATTACTTGTACAAGAAATATGTCAAGAAATGAATTTCCTACGCAAAATCAAACTTTCAATCAATACCTCTACATGTTCGACGAGTGAAAATCATCTTGGAATTTGACGAGCCTCAAATGCCTATTCGACCAGCCTGCTGTAGAGAAATTTAAGAAGCTAAAAACAGTATAATGTTCAACTCTGATTCGTTATACAAGCATATTATGTAAAGACCATGATGCCGAACCGAAAAGATGAAAGACAACAAAAATATTCATTCCGGTACATTGAATGTAACCTTCTTCACTGAATTCTAGCCGGCAAGCGTTGCCAAATCGCTGAGGAAACCTTCTGGGGTGAGTATGTGCGAGGAACCAATGATGACCTCCCAATTCTTCTGGGCATTGGTTACTTCATATGCGCAGCGAATTTCCGAGAAACTGATTCCTCCCACTACGAAAACAAGAAGCCTCGGAACATTCTTGACGGCCTGCTGGCCTCTATCCTTGTGCCATTGGCCATAACGAGCACTGAAAGAAGAAATATAATTTCGTACAGGGTGATTATAGGGCACACAAGGAATTTTTTTCTGGTCTGAGCATGAAAATGACTTCAGTATTTAAAACCTCAATGCGTTGATTAGCATCACTGAAAAGATCATCCATATTGCGCATTGTTTTATTATAACAGTCAATTAAGATGTCTATTTATATGAGAAAATTCGAATATCTTCATTTAATTGAAAATATGAACGTTATGTTCATAAAGTCAGATGTGGAATCATCTGCAACTGAAAGTTAAACTTTATATAAAAAAATCAAGTTTCATTTGGGAATATTCCCTCTTTCAACATGAATACCTTCCAAGAGGTCATCATAAACAGTGAAAAATGGCGACTAAAATTTATTTCTCAGTCGCAGATTATTCCACATTATCTGACTTTATGAAAATCACGTGCAAATTTTCAATAAAATCAAAATGCATACCTTGATAGGTTTATTTCAAAAAACAATTTTCAACAAACAATCGTTGTTTAGTGATATGAAGGGTATGAATCCAACCTCTCTGATGATCTTTGAAGAGTGAAATAAGATTTTCGTCAAGGGTAATATAACAAGACCTTGATAAATAGTCGACTATTTTTATTGCATCTAAATTTCGACTATATTTTATAATAATTTAACGAAACATTATTTTGGCATTAATAATCTAATGAGAGCCCGAGAGCGAAGCTCGAAGGATTTCATCTCTGATTATTAATGCCAAAATAATGTCGAGTAAAATTAATAAATACAAGAGAAATTTAGCAGCAATAAAATAGTCGACAATTAATCAAGGTCGTGTTATATTTATGAAGATTATTTCTTGAATCAATTTCTTCATATCTGTCATATGAATGACACTGTATTGTCAGGGATTGTAGCCTCGATATCTCATCGTTTTTGATTTTTCCAAATCGATTCATTTTCAAATAATTATTCAGCTTTAACACGATTGATTCTATTTGACGTTTAATATGTATTTATTTAGAGTACTGTCAGATGCTCAGGCTCCTTGATATGAGTATCATGCTGAATAGTCGGTGACTATTGTGCATCATGTAAATAGTCGCTAATAGAGCGTGTTGATTGGTCCTGTCAAACAGGAAACAAACGTATGATTGGTTGATGACTGATATTTAATAGACGAAAGAAATAATCGACAAAAATTTATTGAAGGCCTAAAGGCTAGTGTGTCCAATGAAACGCATCCTCATAAACTTGTTGCTAGAAAATACGTTCTGGAATTAGGGCAAAAAGTTCGTCAAACTGGATCAGTAGCCAACAAGGAACGATACTCAGAAAAAGAATTTCCGGAGTTACAGTTTTAGGACAAGTTCGTGCAGATCCACCATCGAGCACAAGGAAATAGGGTAGTGTTACCAATATCAGTAGAACCAGTATCCGCCGAATCCTGAAACATCATAAACTCCACCTCTACAAAATACATTTGGTACACCAATTGAATGAAGATGATTCTGGTAGACGACAGGAATTTTGTGAAAGTATGATTAAGAGAATAGTGCCGATGAGAATTTCCTTTTCAACATCTATTTTTCTGATGTACACTCTTTTTGAATTCGACTGTGAATCGTCATAACTGTCTTTATTGGTAAGAAGTCAATGCACATGTTTTCATCGAAGTCCATACTCAAACTCACCAAAAACTCAATGTCTGGCCCAGTATTTTTGGGGACCATTTGATTGGACCAGTATTTCCAGACGGTAACCTGGCAGGAGAAACTTATTTGGGCTTATTGAATAAATTTTTTCATCTACAATTAGTAGACATCATTGAAAATGACTATCGTTACCATGAAGACCACTAGATATTTCAACAAGACTAGGTACCTCTATATTATGCACAGCCTGTTTTTGGATAGAATGTTTCCTGGAAGTTGGACTGGAATAAGAGGCTCTATAGAGTGGTCATCCAGATCTCCAGATTGAACCCCTCTCTACTTTTTCCTTTGGGGTCAATTGAACAATAAAAACTTTGCAACCGAACCAGAATCTCTAGAAGATTTACGAAGTAGAATTTTTGAAGAATGCCGTCAAATAACGCCAGAAATCCTATGAAATGTGAGGTCTCATTTTGAACACTGTTTCGTTCTAATGACCCACTCCGTATAAATTATAAAGTATATTAAAAAATATCCTTCGAAAAAGGCGGTGCATATCGCGTTATCAGATTACAAAAAATTGCGGTTTTAGATCAAGACAATATCTTCCAATTGGTGACAGACACTTACCAGCACCTTCTCAAAATTGTGAATTCCAACAAAAACATTGATTTCGAAATCAGAATATGGAAAACATTCATCGACCATTTTCATCGCGTCATTTTGATTCGTTCTTCAATCATAATAATAACGAGTGCTTTTATTGCAGGTTACTTGGTACAGATACCTAACCTAACAAAAGGCAGGACACATCTTCTCTGCACATGGGAATCATCGGCATCAAAAATAAACTCATAATTCTTAATTTCAAAACATTATTTAAACCTAGTGACGAATCGTATTGTAATGTGTTAGTATCAAGTGTGCTTGTTTATATCATAATCAACGAGCTGAATGAAAAAATAAATTTTTACCTCGATGGTGCAGCATGGTATCCAGTGGACTGAGCTCTGCCGACCAAATATGGAAAGTGCTTCTGATCCAGCTTATCTTCAATGCAATCCTCCATCAGGTCTTTGATGACGGGCGTCCACCTGGACATTTGGTATGTTTGTTCTGTAATTCGTTCCTTCCGTGGAATGGTATAAGTTTTCTTCCTCTGACCACCCTTAACAAAAAACAGTTTGAAGAGGGTTGGTGCAATCGATAACATTACTTACATCGTTTATGACGTTGACGCCGAGATACTGTAGGTTGGCAATCGTTTGCTTGTCCTTGATTTGGGCGTGAGTGGCAAGTTTCGACAAGTTTTCATCCGTTATGCCGTTCTTCGTCATTGCATACAAGGCGATTATGCGCATTTTGTCGTATTCGTTAGATATTTTGGGGTCCAACAAAATAGGAACGATGTTTCGCATATGGTCTTTGATTTTTTCGCCCTCCGCATCGGTTCCCATTGCCAAATCCTGAAAACACAGAAATTGAACAGCTATTCAGGTAAAACTAACGGTGCAGCAGAATAAAAGCAAGAGAAAATAGGTTTTCACGACCAAAAATTAAATATATTTGTGATTTTTCGGGATTGCTATTGTGATATAGAGGAAACTACCTGACGATATTTCTACAACTACGGCAGAATTAGCAAAAAAAATGTAGTTATCTGTTCTCAAACATTTACCTGTTCAACTTTACAAAGTTTGTCGATGTACCCTTGATACGCTTTCATGCAATCTTCGGCAAGGTGCAAGTGGGTGGCATACTTTGACAACTCTTTTTGATATTGCGGCATTTTTTTAATCATCGTCGACAAATCTTTCATCGACTGCTTGTCGCTCTGCGTCATGCGTTTGGAGTCTGTGAATTTCTTTAAATTTTTGGTTACGCTCTGTGACACCACTGCGATGTGCTGATGACGAAGCTCCACCCACAGTTCGTCGTTTTCGTCCAAAAGAACTTCCTTTATCACCCCGGCAGAAGCTTCATACCTGAAGGGAAAGATCAAAAACACGTCATGATTTTCAGTGATCCATATAATATATTGATATATGCAAATGAAGCTTTATACAATAAAATGGATAAGGTTTTCGCTATTTTTATTAGAGTTTACACATCGTCGTTCTTCGGAATTATTTCCGTTTTGTTAGCACGAGTGACTAACTTCTTCAGAGATTTCAGATAATTCACCGATGACTCAAGGTTTTTTACTCCGCAAAGATTTTGTTTATGAGACAGAATAAATACAATTTGCGGAATAAAAAACCTTGAGTCATCGATGAAATCTCTGAAGAACTTAGCCATTCGTGCCAACGAAACGTTAGGAAACAATTCCGAAGAACGAAGGCCTGTTAACTCGAACAAAAATAGCGATAGTTGAGCTTTATACAATTTTTCAAATCACCATCAACATGTGTTACTGAAATATACAGAGTTATTCAAATGTCTAGACCTCCCCAGTTTTCTAATTCAATGCGAGTCATTAAAGAATGTTGTCATGATAAGATATTATAAGTACCATGCATTTACATATACGTAAACAAATATTTTCTCATAACTCCCTAGCATTAGATTGCTATGTTTCACCTTTCATAAAGTCGTCTTCAGGACATCTACAATGACAGAGGCAATATTTCAAAACAGGAAGATTGTTTATTGAAGAATGACATTGAATGGTAACTCAGACAAAATTGTATTTATTTAATTTATTATTTAAACTTAAGAAACATACTCAAACATTATTATATTATATTCCTAATGATAATTTTCAATATGAAGACAGGAAATGTTTTCTCTTTTCAGGAATAACCATTTCTTTCAGAAATTGTTGAAGATGATGTATATTCCAATTTGTATACTGGAATTTCTTATCCTTCTCATATGATTTTGATTTGTTAATGTACTATCTTCATTTCTTTAAATGAGAGCAAATTCATTGCCCTGAAGGTAACTATATGAAAAGCTGGAAAAATCGGAAACAGACTGATAATTGTATCTGTCAACCAAATCAAAATTCAAATTTTTGAAATCAATTTTTCTCTCGAGTTTGAAATGAATTCAAAAAACATTTTCGAGAAAAATTTCCGAAGGAATAAAAGAGAATACAACTTCTCAAAAAGTGCGCATCTGAAAAAAAGTATTGCAAGATACGATATCCACCCAACTATATCATTTGCCAACAACACAGAACAAGACATTCAAAAAAACTAATGACG
This sequence comes from Chrysolina americana, assembly GCA_958502065.1. Lineage (NCBI taxonomy): Eukaryota > Metazoa > Arthropoda > Insecta > Coleoptera > Chrysomelidae > Chrysolina > Chrysolina americana. The sequence continues at coordinate 60,486,587 of OY293417.1, forward strand.
TTGTTAGAGCATCACTTATAAGTACTCAAACATGCTGTATGTGCCTTCGTATGAATTTTTGTATCCATTTAAAAAACAAAGTTGTTGTTAAGAGAGATTGAAATAAAAAAGTATTGTCATCGTTTTGAAACATTATTAATTAATCAAAAAATAAAGCAAAATTCAAATACTTTCGATTTTATGATCCATTAAGAACCAAAAGTTCAAATTTACGAAAACCGAACTAAAAATTCCTAAACAAATTGAAATGTTTCTAATATCTTCCAACTTCAATCTCAACGATTTTTTGATGATTTCATCAATAATTGGTCGTACATATATGAATTACTTAGAAGCCTCCAATCAGATATTTATTTTTCCGACATTTTTAACAGTCTAGTTTTATAACTAGATCAAGTAGAACTATAGGATTTTATTAGCTTTTCATTATTATTGTATGTATCTAGTATGTTCTAGTCTACTTGGAGAGTTTTTTCTAGAGCGGAAATGCTGTCACAAAATGACATTTCTCGAAAAACGCCAACTTTGCGCTGAGATCTGAAAGCGTCAAAGGCTACTTTAACAAGTAGCTGTAGATGAAATATTTTTTTACTTGTAGACGTCATTTTCTATGGGCAGCAAATCGTATGCCATGGCTTGGAAAGTGAGCTCGTGTAATAAAGGAGAGACACAATCGAAACCACGGTCCAATATAATCAACTGCGATCTAGCTTTTTCGGGGCCTTCTCCCATAGTGGGCTCGTCAGCTTTATAAGCATCCAATTTCTGCTGAATCAACTGGGCTAGCTCCACGTTCCTCTCCCAATCGCTGAAAAAATTGATAATGGCAGTGGGATATTCAGAAAAACAATCACCTTCGTTATGGTTATTATTGCATAAATAATTTGTTTGAAATAAAACTAGTTTGGCTAATTATCATCATTATTATTATTTCTGCCATCAAAAACACAGTGGCGAGCGGAATCCTCGGGGTATAAAGAATATATATTTTCAAATAGAGTGAGCTTATATAGGGTGTTTCAAATTCGATCCTCACTATTGGGATCTCAGAGATACGAAGATGGTTAAATTGGGGCAAAGTTCCGCATTTACCTGACTAACAATATGCCGTTGAGAAAGTTCTGAAATTCTGAGTATATCCGGTGATATCCGCAAAAAAACGAAATTTTAGAAAACGGTTTTTAGTTTTTTCTGGGTTTATTTTTCTAAGGATTCGAAAATAAATATCACTTCCACGTAGCCACTTTTCCCGATACATATAATGGTGTTTTCAGATTTGCTATCCGACGTTTCATTTTCCGGCCACCATCATCAACTTAATTTTTTCTCATGGGCGCTACATTGGATTGTTTCTGTTTTGAATAGAACCAGATATATTTTCAATGACACACAAGTTATCATTCTCTTTCGAAAAACTGGAGATATTTAAAACCTTATCATAATAGGCTAAATATTTCTAAATTTGACTTTCAATTTGTTACACTCAATGACATTTTGTTATTGTACAATTCATTGAATTTTTGGCAAAAATTGCTTTCACGAATGAAGAAAAAAGAGATATGATACAAATTTATTACAAATACAATAGAAACAGTGTTAGGACATTAGGACATCCAAAATGTATTTAAACTTGGATTCCGAAAGACGACAATCATATTGAACTATGTTCAAGTTATTAGATCAAAATATCACCGAGTTTGGTTCATTTGAAAAGCCAATGAAATAATACGGAGACAGAATCAACCAGGAAACTATAGACAATTTGATAAATGAGGAATGTATGAGGTAAATTAGAAATTGTATCCACAAAAACAGAAAGAATCCAATGTAGCCCCCATAAGAAAAAATAAGGTTGGTGATAGTGGCCGGAAGATGAAACGTCGGATAGCAAATCTGAAAACACCATTATGTAGCAGGGGAAAAGTGGCAATGTGGAAGTGCGACTTATTTTCGAATTATTTTCTCAATGGCATATTCTTAGTCAGGTAAATGCGCAACTTTGTCCCAATCTAAGCTTCTTTGTATCTCTCATAGTTTCCGAGATCCCAGTGGTGAGGATCGAATTTGAAACACCCTGTATAAGCGTATAGTATCCGATTATGCTACCATTGTTAGAAAAATGTTCGTCGATTGAAACTGACCTAGTTTTGGTATTTGATGAGTTTTTTATGTTTCAGGATAAACGAATTGCATTTAAAAAGAAACGTAGAACTTAAGGAAAATACAAAAACTACGAGTCACGACTCAAAAAAACAACATACAACACGGAAAATTCGACCAAAGTCCGAAATATTGGCCAGAGAGTAAATAATACGATTAATTAAATCTAAACTGGAAGAGATGTAGTTATTAAAGAGGAAATTTCAAAGAAACAGGTTGAGATCCTCGGAGTTTTAGAAGATTATTATGGTATATATACGATAGAACTTATCACGGCGATCGTACAATCAGTGAAGTACTTACAATCAGTGAAGTCGGGTTAGGTCAATTTTAATAATGGTGGAAAAATGTATTATTCATTTGTGTAAGAATTTTTCCAGTAGGTATTTAGTTGTTTGGTATATTTTACATAACGAGTGAATACTTAATTGAATTTTTCCAATAAATGGTGTGCTTTAATGGTTTTGTTTCCTCGCAAATATTGAGCATGGTTTGCCATCATAGACTATCGCATTTATAACAGCTGGTTTCAATAATTCCAAATCTATCTCGAGTTGAAATTGTTTAATTTGAATTGTGTAGTAAGTAACATTTATAACTTGTTTTCAATGCTATGTAGGTATAAGCTATACATTTGCTTATTACCAGTATAATAATCCTACCTTGGTTATCAAAATGGGCATCTGAGTATTACTTATTTTAAAGTATGTAGAAAATGGAAAACAATATTTTATCCCAATCACTTTTACTACCTTCAGTAATTACATTACAAGATTCCCCTGTGTTTTTGATAGTATTCAGTGTGAAACAATTTATTATGTATAATCAAACGAATAATTTGCCACACTCGTACCTTCGATATCTCACATGAGGATATTCTCCAAGTGTAGCGCACAAAGTGGCTATCTGTTCCGCCATTCTTTCCATATTTCCATTACGAGCGGCGGCGAAGCTAGGGTCGTAACTACACTGAAATGTGTCTGGCGAATCTAGAGAGAACACCTGAAAAAATGTCTTCCTCAAGGTTTGAAGTTTAAAGTCACATTCATACAGATTCGGAAATATTTTATTACATAAGGAAAAAACGTGCCACAGAAATCTCAAGAATAGTACTACGCCACTGAAGATGACTGCTGCAGTTGCAGTCGAAACGATTAGAGATTTCTACCAGAGACGACCATGGCAAAACCCGGAAACCAACCAGAACATTGACGTCAGTCGTAAAAAGAAATAACTACCATTGTTTAAAAGTCCAAACCCCACTGGAAATCTTGCCCAATGACAATTTCCAAGGGGTGGAGTTTTGTGAGACTATGATGCAAATGATTTTTTTCTATAATTCCGTATTTTTCCTAAAAAAACACAATCCTTCCGTTGTGCAATATTGGTCATAGTAAAACTCAACACAATGTTATCAAAAATTGAATATCTGGTCTGAATTTTGGACAAGTACATTCTCTTCATTGATGGCAATTCATCGTCAATTATTACAATCTTTTGAGGACTGTGACAGCGTGAAGTTTCAGCAAGACAGTGCCTATTCTCATAATGCACGACCAATAACAGAATATCTTGAAAGGACATTTCCTAGTCGCTTACTAGGCATAAGAGGATCGATAAAAAACGGCCTCCAAGATTACCTGATCTAGTGCTCCAAGACTTTTTTGTGCGGTGTTGTATAGCCACCAATTCAAACAGGCCACCAATTCGGATAAATTGTAAGAGGTCATTCAGCATTTGCATATAACCCCTGATCATCAATGTATGATAGATTTGATTAAAGCTTAGCACATAAATGTGCCTTGTTTGAACTACTTATTAATTAATTCAATAAATTTGTTTTGTTACGTTTTTCAAAGAGTATTAATTTAAACGGTTCAGAATTATTTAATTATTTTACAGAATTTTTTATTTCACCAATATACCTCTTCCTACATTTTCTTATGCGATCTCTTTCGCGCTCTTCATTTTCCTATGTATAAGAGTGTTGTTTCCGAATCTGTATGTGTTCTATTTTCTATTGCTTTTTTACTGTGGAAGTGTATAGGTAATAAACAATTTAATGCAATTATTTTGGGTTAAATTCGATAATAGGCTCAGAATCTATACCAAAAACAGGTTAACCACGGGCAACTTCTGTTTAAATTGTCTCTCTAAAAATAACTGAACTGTTATTACCTTCGTTTTTCGAATATGAAATTCCACAAATAAAAAAACAAATGATTTAGAATGTTTCTTGCAGATGAATCATCTACTGCGAATATGTTACCAATATTCACAGTAGGTATCTGAAAAACCATTCGAAAAATATCAAAAGAAATAATTGAAAAAAATATGAAGCATTCATCAAGTTAAAACAGTTACTACTTTCCCTCTTCATGAAGTTACTACTGAGCAATTTGCACAAATGTCAAATATACAGCGAACTTGCACCGTCTTCTCTCCCGTCAATGACAAGTGTATAATGCAATTTTCTTACGAATTACGGTGGTTAGAAATTCGAAAAAAAAATTTTGGAAATAAATTTGGTTTTAAAAATTCGCCGACTTTCGGAAATCGCTGATCATCGAACATCCGTCGAACAGGCAGCTGAGGTTTGGCGAACAGTTGTTCTCAACATTTCGGGAATTTTAAAAACCAAATTTGATTTTTCGATTATCTATTTGTTTATGATTGACTACTGTGATTCATTATAAATTGGAATTATAAACACATCATTCAAGAGAAGTGCAAGAGGTTAGATTACATCATGTATATCTGCAGTGTCCTCCATAGAGTTGGATAAATTTGAAAATTTTTATCATTTTATATTTCCTGCTAAAAGGGGTGCAACGTTCAAAATGTACAACAGAATGTCAATCAATAAGTTGGCAAGAGTGTATTGATGAGCGAAAAATTTAAGCAAATATTTAAAAATGGGCCAAGACTACTTTTTTTCAACATATTGCCAATCAATAAATCAGTAAAATTTTACATAAACATTGTTTTTACATCAAAAAAAACATAGAACTGGCGTTTTCAAATTTATCACCTTTTCAAGATTAAGATTGAATCGGAGTATCTTAAATTGAAATTTCGACAAAACCTGTCTTTTTCTTCTTCACGTTGCGGTGTATCTTTAACTGAAGTTAATCTACAGTGAATCCTCAACATACAATAAATTTTCATCAACCTAAGTATTTTACTGTCATATTCAAAAAAAAAAGATTACATCAAACATGCATATTTCCGAGAAAAACTATTATCTAAACACATCGCTACAGTTTTAGAATACAGTAGTCTGTCATGAAGAATAATATCACCTCCTCCTGTCACAAAAACAACAGTTTCAGTTCCTTCGGTGTAAGTCAATATATCAGTAATGTCAATAACCCATTACTTAGAAACATTCAACTCGGCAAAGTGCAATTACAAAAAACTTAGTATTGCTTTTATTCTTCATAACACACTAGTAGTTTCAGTGTAAAGAAAGCCGACGAAGAAAAAGCAAGCAATATCACCACACTGAGACAAAGCATCAACATCAAAAGCAGACTACAACACCACACACCTGCGACTCATACGGCAGAAAGGCAATGTTGATCTCCTTTAGAGTTTTGATTTTTTTTGCCGCACACGATTTGCACAGCTCATTGAACAATTCCTCAGGGCAAACTGTCACACAAAATTATAACTCTTTAGAATATTCTAGAATTTTTCGACAATATACAAACTTAAATCATTTTATGAACTCTTTTGAACTTCACATTTCCATTTCAATACAAAAGAAAATCAGAATTCTAAACTACACCCTACGTAGAAATGTTTAAAACATGTATAAACAATTCTTACATTCATAAATGGATAAAACATCAAAATGAAACAACTTATCGTCCAACTTTTTACCGCAAAAGTTATTGGATCACTTTTTCCCATTTTGTGGGCCAAACATGTACAAATAGAGATCAAACATTTACCAAAGTTATTAAAATACTTTTAACGATATCGCTAGTACCACTCGATTACCCTTTGTTTTTCAAAATTAAACGAACTCATTTATGGAGAGACATATTCAAAATTTGGATGGTGCATCCAGAGTTTCAAAAAATGGTGAACCTTAACTGGAGAATACTTTTTTTATTTTCACTAGTATCCAAAAAGCTACCGAACAGTCATGTAATGTGAAGACAGTGTTGGTATATACATATATTTTTTGTTTTCTACTACTATAGTACATGTATACACCAACCAATTTCAGTAAGCCCTGAAACATGCGAATGTATCACATGTTTGTATGCAAACTGACAAATTTCAATAAAGCAGAGATCTTGACACTGTTTCAACTGGACAATCAGCATACAGTTATTATTAGTGGTCAGGAAAGTTAGTAAAATAAACATAAAAACATATGCATGGAAAATATGATCAAAATATCGCCAGTACCTGTGACTCAGATGGAATAAATGCTATGTTGATTTCTTTTAAGGTTTTGATGTGTTTTGCTACTTGGTGTTGACATAACTCATTAAACAATTGGTCTGGGCATGCTGAGGAAAATAAAACAAAAAAATAAATAAAATATATTAACTCAAATTTGAAAAACAAAATAATGCTCTGAGAATGAAAATATACAACACTCAGTTTAAAAATTTGCTCCGGACGAATGTGTATAAAAGTGTAAAATTTGCGATTTGAAGAATTTTAAAAGCTTTTAAAATAAATCTTATTCGCCCCCTAATGCCGTTTACATATTTTGGGGTGATTCTTACCCTCGCTTGGGGGTGAAAGTGGCCGAGTAAAAAATACCGGGGTAAATGAGCAACCGAATTTAAAAAAAAAATTTGCATCTTACGTATTTTGGTCTCCTGAACAAAAAATCCAGATGAAATTTTCAAAGATATTGGCCCATTTTGTTGTGAAGTTTCACCATTTCACAGTTTGAATTTCTTTTATTGAAAATACACAAAATTGATCTTTCTTTCAATCACAACACCACACACGCTCTTATTTACTTAGTTTCAGCACTTTTTAGTGGAAAAGACTATTGTTTTTTCAACAGTCACCTTTTCTCGAAACGTAAACAAATTATTCAAATTTAATTGTTGAATACTGAATATATGGTATTTTTTGTTTATGTAATGTTGGCAACGGGATTAAGATTGTTCGGGATTCGTCTGGTCTAGTCGGTAAGCAAGGTAAAGGCAAGTTTATCGGGCTCGGCCTTAAAATTAAAAAAAATATGAACTCATGCAGTTTTGTCTCCTCGTAAAAGAATGGGACACAACCTAACCTAACTTAACTAACCTAGCTATCCGAATTGTTGGTAATCCGATCACCAATTCATATGAAAAAGTGAAATCAAAGATGCTGGCTGCACTCGCACACCATCTGCCGATAAACTTACCTTTACCTTGCTGACCGACTAGACCCGACGAAACCCGAGCAATTCCAGTCTCGTTGCCAACATTGCATTAACAAAAAATACCAGATATTATTCAGTGTTCAACAATGAAATTCGAATGATTTGTTTACGTTTCGAAGGAGGATGACTTTTTTGAAAAAATAATAGTTTCTTCCGCTAAAAAAGTGCTGTAAAGTAAATAGTAAATAAGGGCGTCTGTGATGTTTTGATTGAAAGAAAAACAAATTTCATGTATTCTCAATAACATAAATTCGATCTGTCAAATGGTGAAGTTTCCCAAAAAAATGGGCCGAAATCTTCGAAAATAGTCGTGACCGCCAAAAATTTCATTTGGATATTTTGTTCAGGAGACCAAACTACGTAAGTTGCAAAATTTTTTTTTTTATTTGTATGCTTACTCTAACTGAAGATGTACCTCTCAAAATAGCTATCTCGTTTTCGGTTGGCCACTCTGTATATGAAGAAGGAAGGCTTTGGAACAAATTGTGAAAAATTTATTTACATGGAAACTTCCACATACAAAATGTCTACTCAACTTCACGTCAATCTTTCGAGTTAAGTAGTTGGCATGTTTGAAAATGGTTTTGAATAGGGTTTTGAGATTGAGTATTGTTTTCTTAATTGATACTAATTTGAAAGTCTACACTGACTGAAAGTAAAGAAAAAAATTATCTGGAGACCCAAGTTGCTCGCATTGAAATGGAAATTCTTTAATCACAATTGAAAGTGAAAATGGGGAATGCCACGTTTGATGAAAGTCTTTTGGAAATTGAATATATTGGAAGAAGACATTATTTTCTTCAGGCGATGCTTCATTATATACAATAAACAATTTTTACTGCATGTGACGTCATTTGATCACAAAGTCAATATGGCAACGATGCCTACTGAATTTGCGGTTCGGGTTCGTTCGCGCACGCGCATAACACAATTAATCTTTTGATTTCGACAGCTGTCAGAGTAAAGTAACACAGACACGTGTGTTAGTGTCACTCGTCAGCGACCACGGAGCAAGAATTATGGTGTCAAAACTGATGGAATACATCTTTTCGGCATGCGACGTTGCCAAATGTGGTTTTACTACATATGAGGTCACAATTTTATTTTTCCCTTTTTTAACAAAGATCATGAAAAAAATTATAAAATACAAAATACGTATCCCTTATTTTTGGAAAAGCTATACATTCATGACGAAATTGAAATATAGTGGCATTGCCCATTGTCATTCATATTAAAAGATTTCTGAAATCAACCTGTGAAACAAAGACAACTTGATTATTAGTCAAATCTTCTCATAAAAGTTGTGCTCATAGCACTTCAAAACAACTACACCCATTTTTGTCTAGATCTAAAGAGTTATTGAATTGAAATGTTCAAAGTTGAAACAAGGTTCATGTATGATATTTGAGAACCAAAATAGGAAACATTGGGTCGAACTGTTCAACATACAAAAACTTTCAGCAGAATATATGAACACAATGGGAGTATTTGTTAAATTTATATACAGAATTACAACTCACCTTCTGTGAAAAATACGTGTGCGGCTTTATACATATACCGTGGCGACTCAAAATCATTCATCAATGATCGAACAGATTTTTCAGATGGTGTAATCAAGTAGACAGCTTCCATGGTTGTGAGTGGCTCTCTTTTTTTGTTTATATCTTCAACCACTGTTGGCACATCAGACGGTAATGTCAAAAAAATAAATATACACACACAATTTCAATTTTTCATCAACAGATTCGGATAGACACTTGAATAAAATATACTTACACGTAATACCCTCAGCTGAAATGTCATGCATTTTGCAGCAAGCAGACACCATCCTCATGGCAAGTTGGTCCACCACTAAGATACGCCATTCAACTCCATGAGGCTGTTGCTGCGTAACAGGACCATTTTTTTTAACTGGTTTGTGTTTTATGACTTCATTCATTATTTCTGAAAAAAAACGCAGTTGAAACAATTGATGAATATCAATAAAAACAGAGTTGATTTTATCAATCAATGCTCACGAAAACTAAACTATTTGGAAAAATGTTCATGTTGAGATACATGTTAATTATTGCCTTCTTCCTTTGGGAAAGTTAATTGTATATTCAGTTTGTTCCAACAATTCTAGCTAGAAACCAATTATTGAATTGAGATGGTAGACATATAGGTGAATACAACTTCCATGAAACCATATCCCAGCTTTGGTGGAACATTATAAATTTCCTTTTTTAGTAAATTTCAATCTCAAAATAGTCAGAAGAGAAAACCATTCTGATAAAGAACCTACTTAGTAGGTGTAATTTTATCCAACACCATCAACAGTTGAATCTGCCCTTTAAAATGTATAGAAAATAGGTATGTTGTTTATTTGAATCATAAATGTATTTAAATAAATGAATAAATATTTTGATAGAAATGTTGGCATTTCAAAGAAAACCTGGTTTAATTTATAAAAAAAATTGTTCTCTCTACTGAATGAGCCTCAAATTCCCAATAATCTGTACTCTAGGCATTCAGCCTTAATAATTTATATATAGAAATGTACAATGTCCCCATTCAGTTAAAACAGCCTGATATCAAATGAATCTCTTTTTTTTCAGTTTATGATAAAGGAAACAAGAGTAAAATATCGATATTGTGTGACGTCATAGGATAAGCCTTTGCTGAAATGAATTTATTTGGCAGCTCTTGAGTTTTCAATTACAATGTAAGGTCAATATAGGCAAAGAGTAGTGATATTTTTTGGTATAATATTTGGAAGGACCTCTGAAAAATCCCAATTTTGAGTAATCTGTCAAGTCCTCAATATTTGCCACTCCGCAGAAAATTGTACTCACTTTGACCAACTTGGGCCTTTAGAGCCATGTTGATTGCTGGTTCTAGGCCTTTATCAAACACTAAATGACACTAAAATGAGTAAAATAACACTTTTTTATAAAATAGACCAATATCTTTATCAATTTTCACCACAAACACCTTCAACCTACACAACCCACAATACAATAATATGCCTTATTCCAGGAATGGTGAATCACGGAATTGACATTTAAATGAATCACCAAAACAAGAACAATGTGGCTAACACGTCGGCGCTGGTATCTTATATTTCGTAATCACTAATCGGTACTTTTTCTTCTTCTATCGATGAAAATGTTTTGAATAAACTATTTTATATTTTCATGTTTTGATTGCAATAGTTTTTTTCATTTCAATGTTGAACATCGACGATACTATCGAAACTCACCATCGATAATTTGCTAACATCGATAGTTTTTTAACATTGATGTTTTCATTGTTTTTTGACTTTTAAGAAATGGTATTTTGAATAAGTACAAATTTTAGAGCTACTGTTATATATTTACAAAAATACTAATTCTTTAATGATACAAAATAATAATTGGAATGAATTCAAGATAAAAAATCAGAATAAGTATTTTGAAAATACTTGCAAAAGTCATTCTTTGGTCTAATTTCTCTGGTCAGTATACCGATGATGGAATTCGGTGGTTTTCAACTATCGATGTTCAACATCGCTGTTTCTCTATGAGTTGTTCCGGGTTCCGTGTTCACGACCACAGAACACCCACGACGTTCACGAATCACGTCCGTGTTCCATGTCATTACGTTTTACATTTGTTTTATTTATGTCATTCTTCAATTTTTTCTTATCAAATCGATTGCAGATTCCAGTATATGGATTGAGAAATGATAAATAAAATACGTTCAGTAGTATCAATTGACAATTCGAAATGGACAAGTTTATCATTTCTTGTCACATAATTTGTTCGAGACATAATGAAGAAAGGTAGAATGAGCTATGACATAATTTGGACACTATGAACAGGGCCAATTCACAAAGTGAACCCGTTTTTGAGGCAGAAAACGACACCTTCATCAACGAATTATTGGATGAAATGAAGAATCAATTCAACAATAAGACCAAGCCAGATGATGTTGGAATAGAACAAGCGACAACGTTGAGTGAAGTCTATTCACATTCTAGTCATACTGAGGGTGGTAAACATGAAAAAAATGGATTTGAAAATACAAACTCGAACAGTGAAGGTATGAATGATGGTAATGAAGAACTGCATAATGAGCCTAGAATCTTGTTACATTTTAAAAAGCCAAATAATGAATCTCCTAGTAAATGCAAAGTTACTTCTCCTGGAAAGAGATCTGTCAGACTGAAAAGCAGTTCCTCAGATGAAAAATTAGAGGAAGCTCCTAAGCGTTCTTCTAGGCGTAGAAGTAAGGATTGTGGAGAGTCTGTGTTACAGAGTGCTATAGCAAGGAAAGAAAAGTCATACAATGAATCAGTCAAACCTCAAAGACTATCAAGGCTACTGAAACCAACACCAAAAATGCTAGAAAATCTGGCTTTTGCCAAACAGGAAAAGCGGTTTAAGAATTCTAAAAGTTCAGAAAGGAGTGTAGATAATGGCTTGCAGTTTTCAAGAGAGTGGAATGGCAACAACAAAAGGGTTAAAAAATCTAAAAAATCCTGTGAAAAAGAAGTTAAAAAGTTGAAAACTGGTTTGATAAGAGAAAGTGACAAAAACTCTGAATCAGAGGAGACTGTATCAAGTGATAGTGAAACAAATGTAGAATTAGTAAAGGCCACCGGAAAATCTCAAAAAAAATCTATTGGGTACGTTTTAAAATTGTTTCTTGTATCTGTTTCTTGGTCAAGGTTCTGCATTCATCACTTGGTGAGGATGTTATATATAACAATTCATCAAAAAAAGGTTTAATTATAGCTTTGTTAATCTTTCCTTGTCTTTTCTTGGTATGTATTCAAATGTCTCATATATTTTTTAGTCTAACAAAAGATGATTCAGGAGATCCTTCTGGTCCAATTCCAAACATTGCTGATCAAGCAAATGATTTCCCAGATGATCCAGAATGTTCCTCAGTGGGAGCCCAGCTGATTGCTTCCAAACTGTGTTTGTGCACCAAAAAAACTACCCTGTACCATACTCAAAATGAAAATGGTAGGTAGTGCTTTCTTAGTTAATATTTTTTGTTTGGCTGCAAGCTATTTCATTACCTTTCTAATATTTGATTACTCAACTTATTGTTATCCATATTTTACCTATTTTGTTTTTCAGGCACTGTTCATTGTTCAGCTGTAGACAGTATCAGTGAAAAACTGATTGGTTGCAGCAGAGAAGTGAATATTGAGGAAACTCCCCTATTGAGGCCATCACAAAGAGTTCCCTACCTCAGTTTGTGTGAGTTGCATAAGAACAGGTTGATTCGACACAACTGTTGTCCAACTTGTGGAGTTTTTTGCACTCAGGTTGGTTAAATTATCAATTTGGGTTCAAGCAATAGACAAAGCAGTAGTAAAATAAATGTTTTTGTTGTTGTCCACCTTTTCCTCATTGACATAATCATGTTATTTTTTTAAGGGTCGTTTTGTTGAATGTGATGCCAAACATCAGTACCATCGAAGCTGTCAGATCTCAGTTGGCAATGTAGAATGTTGTCCACACTGTGGACTATCAACTCCTAGTCAAGATATATTCATTAAGATGCAATGTATAAATAAACCAGTTTTCCTGCCAGTTCAAAAATCCCACTGGTATGTATTAAAAAGAAATGTTTTCTATTATTTGGAATATACTCTATTGCAATGATATATGTTCAAAAACTGGGACAAAAACCAATACATCACATTTTCCATCAATAATGGAAGTATAATGAATTCTTAATTTGCTATAATATGATCTCTTGATTCCTAGGTGTTTATTTTGGAATAGAGTGTACTCCCTATTATATTGTTCCAACCATATTGTATTTGTTTAAATTATTTATTTATTGTAAATACGTCTTGTTCAACTCTATAAGGAGATATACTAAAGGAATGCATTTGTAATTTTTCTATCAATATTATGTGATCAAGAAGTATGGTTTCCGGGCTTTGGGGCCGTGGTCGGTCCACCTCCGTGGAGGCAGTTTCTAAGGACGTTTGCTCACAACAGCGGCGAGCATCTTCAGCGTGGAATACTGATACGGCGGTTGAAGGGTCCTCGCAATTAATAGTCACAGCCTGGATAAAAACTTTTTTTGAATAATTTTCATTTGTTTCGCTTGGGTTGTTTGGGTTACCTGACCGGATGGGATGTTGCTATTGTCTACCTGTATGATTAGGGTGTCATGATTACCCTGTCTTACCTGCTCAATTGTGGTGTGTTGAAGTGGTTGTATAAGGCTAAAGACCCACGAGACCACCTCGCTACTCCCGGTGTATACCAGAAAAGAGGAATCCCTGAAAATCAATAAAACCGGGTACCAAGCCCTGAAAAAAAAATACCACCGTTATAGGACCACTGAAGCACACCACAATCGAGCAGGTAAGATAGGTTTATCATGACACTAATAATTCAGGTAGACAATGGCAACATCCCATCCGGTCAGGTAACCCAAACACCCCAAGCAAATGAAAATCATTCAAAACAAAGTAATTAGCCAGGCTGTGACTATTAATTGCGAGCCTTATCATTATTACGTCGCACTTCGAGAAGAAAAAATCCACGCTGAAGATGCTCACTGCAGTTGTGAGCAAAACGTCCGTAGAAACCGCCTACTCGGAGGTGAACCGACCACGACCCCAAAGCCCAGAAACCATCCTTTTTGATTATACTTTCGGAGGTGAGAGCCTTCATTCTATGCTCAATATTATGTGAGATTGAAAATGTAATTTCGTTGAAAATTTAATGTACGTACTCGACCTATTTTCATCAATGATTATTGTTTGAAGACGAAATGCTATAATTTTCGCTAATAAGTTTTTATATTAGAACCAACCCAGCCAACCATGTGATATGAGAAACATGTATACGTGTGACATCTCATTTGAAGTCACAAGCATGTATCCAATACATTGAGGCGATGTGAAAATGTCCGCCTTGAAAAAAATCTTTGTGACTTCTTTTGAACATGGAATGCGATGTCACATGAGAAAAATATATATTGTTTGCTCCGAGATGACAGGCAAGCACTCTAACACGACGACCACTTCGCTTCATAACATTGAAATTCGCCACTAGATATTATACAAATCCGCATTTTATATTATCACAAATGTGTGGCACTGTGATATCAATATCAATTAGAGGCTACATTTAGGACTATTGTGACAAATATATATACAGTGAGTTCAAGATAAGTTAGTCCACCACGTTGATATCTGAAACGGTTATAGCTAAATGGGGTTTATGTTGCATGACTATATGGAAGTATGGAATTATAAAATTACATCGGAAAAATTGAATTTATCGATTTCTTTAAAAAATCGAGATGATCTAACACATAATTAAACTGCCATTTGTGATAAATTGTTAAATTTAGAATGAAAAATACTTCAAAAATATGTCGTGAGATGATCGTATCTCTCAGGGTTACCGCTTGTACCGTGCCACAGCAGACCAGCAAATAGTAGTAGATGAAAGTGGAGTAGACTCAGGTCAATGAGTAGTACTTGACAATTTTCCTACCAGTCAAAACGTTTGTGACAGATTTTAATAAAATCTACATTACATACTTGTATGTGATATGAAAATGTATCCTGCAATATTTATCTCATAGATGTCTCAATGTGATAACATGACTTGGTAGCTTTGTTGACGTCGAATAGGTGTGATCTGATTAATGTTGCTGCCTTATCACATTTTTTCCTGTTTGTGATATGTTATTGTGACTGTAATATCAAATATCCGTCGAATATAGGTAAAAGATTAACATCGCATTGGTGCAACAATGTTACATCACATAACCCTTCATGTCAGACGATGGTTGGCTTGGAAGTTACTCTTGTCCTACATAAAACATAAACTTAGTTTGAAGTATTGAAACCTTTAAAGATTGCTTTCAAACTCTCAGTTACCATTAAAGCATTTTGCAAATACTTATATTGTACATTGGAGCAGAATAACATTTCGAAGCTGTTAAACAATTATTAAAGTGTATTTACGTATATTGTATTTACAATATTTCTAAGGATGATGTTTTTGGAAAATGGTAGATGTGTGTCTGTATCATTTATTATGAAACTTCTTTTCTTTTGAAATGTATTATTTTCAGATCAGACACAACTTACTTTTGAAACACTCGGTACCCACTTATTTTTCAAAATTTCATTTTAATATTCTTGGCATTTAATCCGATTTTAGCCTATCAGCTAAAATGACATTTCCGGATAACAAAGAACATCCTACTTGCTCAACTCCACTACTACTTCCAATGGATACCTTCCAAGTTTTTGATACAGCTCTGTTGAATGGACAAAATTTCACCGAGAATGATGTCATCGACGCAGTTAGAGATGAGGATATTACCAAGTTGGCTTCCATTATAGGTAAAATTAAAAATGTATCTGTTATGTTTGAAATCTTGTCAAAGATTAAGTGTGGTGAAGAAATCTGTTAAAAACCAATGATGGGACGAAATTGTGTCAAAAAAACATCCATTAACACCAGTGGCGGATCCAGAGGGGTAAGGGGGGTAATTACCCCCCCCCCAGCCTCGTCGAAATATATTTTGATCTCATTTTTGTGGCATACTAACTATATTATTTGTTTTTATTATTTTCTATGTCTATTGAAAATATACTCATATTTTACTTTTGTTATATGAGAATTTTTATATCCATTACCCCAACCCCTAAACAGTAACTTGGATCCGCCACAGATTAATACCTAAGATTTTAGAAGTTATTGATCTGATTGAAGTTAACTGTCAGATATGGAAAAAAATTGTAGGGCTTCAGATAGTTTGATTTTTCTTAGGTACAACCTTTAGGATTTTTATTTATATTTC